>JAWZYT010000265.1:50000-557500 GCA_034508575.1 Petrolisthes manimaculis
TAATATAATTTGAATGTTTGTATATATGTTTTTCAATATATTTCAATATATAGTATTAATTTGGTTTTTATTTATATAATAGATAGATATATCTATGTATCTGTAATTGTTATTTGTCTATGTATATATATATATGAAATATAATTAATGTTATATACTGTATATGATATAATTATGTACAGAAATTATATATATACTATTGATTTAGTTATATCAATAGTTTATCTATGTATCTGAAAATATTTGTCTATAAATATATATGTTATAATGAATGTATGTAATATAATATTATAATAGATATATGAATGATTATAATATGTAGCAAAATTATTTATTTAAGTATTTGAAATTGTTATTTGTCTATATATCTATCTTAATATAATATATATATTTAATTTAATTATATATATAGTATTAATTATCTAGTATATAAATATGCATCTTGAAATTGTTATTTGAATCAAATTCTGTATATCTATCTTAGACGGTTATATTGATATCATGAATGTTTGTATAATAATTATATGATATTGAATAACATTCTTGGCTTATTATTTCATATATTGATATCATATATATATATATATATATATAATCTGTTTATCTCAAATATTTATTTATATTAATTATTCCATCTATGATTTTGTTTGTACCTCAAAAATCTATCTCGGTTTCAGATGGATTTATATATTGATCCATTACTTATAATTTTCTCGTAAGTTTATATTTCCAATAGTTTATTTATTTTCAGTGTTTATATGTAGTATGAATTTCAAATTTGTTAATTGTACACCTTGATAATATGTATCATTAAATATATCAAACTCTTTATTCATTAAATATTATTATTATTATTATTATTATTACTATTATTATTACTATTATTAATATTATTATTATTATTAATATTATTATTATTATTAATATAATTATTATTATTATTATTATTAAATATTCATTAAATATGTATCTTTGAATAATGTGTTTCTCTATATACCATAAAGCTTTACATTTTATTTAGGTTTTTATCAAGTAAAACAACAAACAAACAACTTGTTAAACCAAATATATACTATTAACATACAATTATTACGTATATTCCAATTAAAACAAATACACCTAACAACTTTATTTATTTATTACAAATTATTTATTACAAACTTCAAACACTGTCCAGAAAACAGCCAACATCAATTTATAAACAAGCAAATTAATAAATGTTTATTTTGAAATTCTTATTCAACAAATCCACCAAAATAAATTTAATAATAAAAAAATAAAAATAATAATAATAAAATAAAACTTTGAAAATTTAGAAATTCATATTCAAACTAAACCAAAAATTATGTGAATTTAAGAGGGTGTGGGAATAGGGGGACAGGCTTGGGGGGGGGGGGGGGACAGGCTTGGGGGGGTTGGGGGACAGGCTTGGGGGGAATAGGGGACAGGCTTGGGGGGAATAGGGGGGTGCAGGAATAGGGGACAGGCTTGGGGGGATTAGAGGAGGTGTCCCCCTATTCCCACACACCCCCCTGAAGCCTGTCCCCTACTCCCACACCCTGTTATTTTGTTATCACTCCACTTCCTGTATCTTGTTATTTTGTTCTTCTTTGTTCTCCACACACCTGAAATAACATAACGGTACAATAATTATTAGTAATTATTTGTATTAGTCTTGCAATCAAACCTTTTCAGGAATAATACATACACACACACAAACACAGAGGAATAATACACACACACACACAGGAATAATACATACACACACACAAACACACAAGGAATAATACACACACACACAGGAATAATACACACACAAACACACAAGGAATAATACACACACACACAGGAATAATACATACACACACACAAACACACAAGGAATAATACACACACACACAGGAATAATACATACACACACACAAACACACAAGGAATAATACACACACACACACAGGAATAATACATACACACACACAAACACACAAGGAATAATACACACACACACAGGAATAATACACACACACACACAAACACAGAGGAATAATACACACACACACACACAGGAATAATACATACACACACACAAACACACGAGGAATAATACACACACACACACACAGGAATAATACATACATACACACAAATTATTACGGTAAGGTATGTTTTTTTTTAATCTAAAAGTACGGTATGGAATTACGGTAAGGTATGTTTTTTTTTTAATCTAAAAGTACGGTATTTTTTTTTAAATCTAAAAGTACGGTATGTTTTTTTTTAATCTAAAAGTACGGTATGTTTTTTTTTAATCTAAAAGTACAGTATGGAATTACGGTAAGGTATGTTTTTTTTTAATCTAAAAGTACGGTATGGAATTATGGTAAGGTATGTTTTTTTTTAATCTAAAAGTACGGTATGGTTTTTTTTAATCTAAAAGTACGGTATGTTTTTTTTTAATCTAAAAGTACGGTATGTTTATTTTTAATCTAAAAATACGGTATGTTTTTTTTTAATAAAAAAGTACGGTATGTTTTTTTTTATTCTAAAAGTACGGTATGTTTTTTTTAAATCTAAAAGTACGGTATGTTTTTTTTAAATCTAAAAGTACGGTATGGAATTACGGTATCGTATGTTTTTTTTTAATCTAAAAGTACGGTATGTTTTTTTTTAATCTAAAAGTACGGTATGGAATTACGGTAAGGTATGTTTTTTTTAAATCTAACAGTACGGTATGTTTTTTTTTAATCTAAAAGTACGGTTGTTGTTTTTTAATCTAAAAGTACGGTATGTATTTTTTAATCTAAAAGTACGATATGTTTTTTTTTAAATCTAAAAGTACGGTATGTTTTTTTTTAATCTAAAAGTACGGTATGTTTTTTTTTTAATCTAAAAGTACGGTATGTTTTTTTTTAATCTAAAAGTACGGTATGTTTTTTTTTTAATCTAAAAGTACGGTATGATTTTTTTAATCTAAAAGTACGGTATGTTTTTTTTTAATCTAAAAGTAAGGTATGTTTTTTTTTAATCTAAAAGTACGGCACGTTTTTTTTTAATCTAAAAGTACGGTATGGAATTACGGTAAGGTATGTTTTTTTTTTAATCTAAAAGTACGGTATGTTTTTTTTTAATCTAAAAGTACGGTATGTTTTCTTTTAATCTAAAAGTACGGTATGGAATTACAGTAATATCCCGGTATTTTGCCCAGGTTAGGTCCCGGTATTTTGCCCAGGTTAGGCCCCGGTAGTCTGCCCAGGTTAGGTCCAGGTAGTCTGCCCTGGTTAGGTCCAGGTAGTCTGCCCAGGTTAGGTCCTGGTAGTCTGCCCAGGTTAGGTCCCGGTATTTTGCCCAGGTTAGGTCCAGGTAGTTAGCCCATGTTAGGTCACGGTATTTTGCCCAGGTTAGGTCCAGGTAGTTAGCCCAGGTTAGGTCCCGGTAGTCTGCCCAGGTTAGGTCCCGGTAGTCTGCCCAAAATAGTGAATAATTATATAAAAAATGTACAATACAGTGAATGGAGTACTTCTGTAGTTTTACTACTACTACTACTAATAATAATACTTACCTTTCATAACCCCGTTAGCACCTGTTGAAATTACAATAGATTAGGTTTGCTTAATAATATTAATAATAATACTAATACATCATTAAGAGAGAGGGAGAGAGGGAGATAGAGACACACACACACACACACACACACACGAAGCTTATCATTACCTAATATTATTATTTTAACACATTTATCAACATTATTTATTGTTTACTGAATGCTAAAGGTACTATAAATAATGTATAACTTACCAAAATGACGTAACAAGTTGGTTAATAAGTTGGTTAGGTTGTGTGTGTGTCCAGCTGTGGTGTGTGTGTGTTGGTCCCAAGACGAAGATGCCACCACTCCAAGACCAACACCTGTTAATAATAATAATAATAATAATAGTAAAAATAGTAATAATAGTAATAATAATAATTAGGTTAGGTCAGATTAATTTTGGGTATTATTACAGAATAACTTTGTTTTTGGTTAGGCTTGAGCAGTGTTACCACATTAGGCTAGGTCTTGGGAATTTGCCCCAGTCACTTTATGATAGTTTATACCGGTTATACCCGGTATTTTGCCCAGGTAGTTAGCCCAGGTTAGGTACCGGTATTTTGCCCAGGTTAGGTCCAGGTAGTCTGCCCAGGTTAGGTCCTGGTAGTCTGCCCAGGTTAGGTCCAGGTAGTCTGCCCAGGTTAGGTCCTGGTAGTCTGCCGTGGTCTAGGTTAGGTCAGACTAATTTCAAAACAAACACCATAGATGAAAAGTGTTAGTTAGAATGTTACAAAATAGTGAATAATTATATAAAAAATGTACAATATAGTGAATGGAGTACTTCTGTAGTTTTACCAATAGTAATAATAATAATAATAATAATAATAATAATAATAATAATAATAATAATACTTACCTTTCATAACCTCGTTAGCACCTGTTGAAATTACAATAGATTAGGTTTGCTTAATAATATTAATAATAATACTAATACATAATTAAGAGAGAGGGAGAGAGAGATAGGGAGAGAGAGATAGAGGGAGAGGGAGATAGAGGGAGAGAGAGATAGAGACACACACACACACACGAAACTTATTATTACCTATTATCAATATTTTAACACATTTATCAACATTATTTATTGTTTACTATAAATAAATGTACTATAAATAATGTATAACATACCAAAATGACGTAATAAATTGGTTAATACACAAATCATTGTTTCCCTCCATTTCTCAATAGCAGTGTTGCCAGATCAGATGCATACAATGTTACCAGATCAGGATATTCGTTCTTCTCCCTATTTCCTTCGTTTATCAATTATATCTCTATAATAACGCGTTTTTGACCTGTGGCCGGATACTCAAAACGGGTCGTAACTTACGACGTCATATCTCATTTGGGACGTCGTATCTCACTTACGACGTCGGATATTACGAACAATTTAGGATGTCGTATTTCGTGTCGTAAGACAAGATACTCAAAACAAATTTCCGACGTCCTAATCGGTTCGTAACTACTTACGACTGTCTTTTCCTCTAGGACATCGGAAAATCTTCAGCCAATCAGGTGGCGTCTTTCACGTGGATCCAGCCAATGAAAAGCAAGGAATGCCACAGTGCCAATATGGACCCCATCAGCTGTGTTGTGTAAACATAAAGTAATGCTGGGACGTGAGAAGCGTGTGATGCAGTGACAACAGTATTATCTCTCTCTTATCGCCTACAGAGAGACTGTCAACAGCAGTAGTAACGTCGCAATAACCAAGGAAAGGAGTGAAATGAGAGTGACAGGTAAGTTCTTAGTAACATCATTGACTATTGACGTTCATAATAACCATTAAATATTAGTTTTTCTATGATATTTATGTACTATATTGCCATTGTGCAGTAGATTGTTTCTTCCATTGTTACTAGTAGGCCTATATAACGGGTTGCCACAATTAAGTCCCTGCTGTAGTCTGCTGAGGTTTGGTTAGATCAGGTTAATTACCAAAATTTGACTTGGGGAAAAACATATTAGAGAACTGCATTAGCTTAAATATTTGTTGTTGTTCTTGCATTATACATTTAAGTGTGCATCAAAATATTTGTTAACTCATCCTAAATACATTAGGTTAGGTTAGGTATGTAATTAAAGAAATGTTGGGGTATAATATGTAGGCTATTCTAAGTAATCATTAAATACTGTATGATGTAGGATAGTTTTAGGAATTCCATCAACTAATGTAATGTATTGAGAAAGATTGGCAGAATTATACTTCACAATACAGAAAGAAATTAAGCATTCAAGAAGCCCAATACAGTATACTGTACTAGAGTTTGACTACTTAAAGCAATGCTGCAATGATACTACTGTTCATCTTAGCTATGACTGTAATTTAATGGCTTTTACAGGTGGTGGAATACCTGACACAAAGGACTTGAAGCCTACAGAGGAGGCACTACTTGCTCTCAACGAGACAGAGGCTATTGAGGGGCACTCTGGCCCTTTCGAAAGCGAGGACGTCATTGCTGGTAAATTTGACTAATTTTTACGGAGTGCATATTGAGACAATGTTCTCTCACAAAAGATAATGGAAGAACTGTGTAGGGGATTGTCATGCCTTTCTCAGTGACTTTGTATTGTTAGGCCTGTACATTTAAGGTCTAAAATAACTTATAGAGTGCAGGGGAATGCAAGGCCCCAATTCTGTACTGTATTTGTGTCTTTTATACATACAGTATTATGGTTATTATGTGTTGTCTGTTACTACAAAAGCTCAGAGTAAACATGTTGCATTAGTACTGGATATACTGTTGTGTAACACTGCACACATTATTGTTACAGATGAGCCTCTGCCATCGACCTCTGCTGGTAGTGTTGCCAGACCCATACCGATGACAAGGACACATGATGAGCATTTACCACTACCCAGTAAGTAGATGCATAATTGGTCATGAAGATGTTGCTGAGCTTAGCTGATGTTCATTATAAAATCTTCAGTAGGTTGACGAGATGCAATACATACTGTACTGTATTGAAGATGTTGTTCACCAGTGGTTCTCAAATCTTTTTTCAGCAGATGTTAGGCCAAGTGTGATTATATTTATATATGTTGGGTGACAGTGAAATGTATGTACAGTTTTACCAAAGAAACTGCAATGCAGACAGGAAACTTTGAGGAAGAAGTACTAAGTAAAAAGAAACTTAAAGGAAAAAGGTGGCCCCATGTTTATTGCTCCCACTATGCATCACAGTTCCTTTTTCATTGTAACCATATTACATAAACACAGCACTTCTTATTGTTACAGATTTTGGTGGCAGGAGTAGATGACCCAACACGCCACTCTACAATGTCTGTAGAACATATTGACTTTGAGAGTTCAGGCCTGTTAGAAAATATTCAAAGTCACGAACCATCAGAAAACATTACCATTCCCCAGACAGTGACTTTTGACCATGCCTACTCTAGATCACCACCTCCAGCATCAAGTATGAGGGCAAGTAGATCTGAGAGTCATGACACCAGTAGCCGTGTTCACAGCAGCCGTGCCAGTCCACAGCCCTGTATCGGTGACCAGATGCTGGCAGTACAGGGAGAAATTCTGCAAGTGTTGAGAGGCAGCCTCCCAAGAATTGCCTCTGCACTTGAGGAACTTACAGAGTTAGCCAAACAATGTGATACTGTGCCAAACTAATTAGGTTATTTAACAGTGTGCTGCTTCTGTACAATAAGCAGTTGAATGCAATACAGAATTATATTTTCACAAAGTCTTTATTACTGGTAAGATGTTATCGAGTGTTATTGTAGCTGTACAGTGATTATGCTAACAGAACTCTCACTAACTTTAATTTTGTTTTCAAATGTGATTATATTTTAGGTGTGTCATGCTGTGATAGTATTTTATTACTGTACTGTATTTGATTTTATAGTGTGCTGCTTTTGAACAATAAACAATTGAATGTAATCTGTAGAATTATATTTTCAAAAAGTCTTTATTACGGTTAAAATGTAGTTTTGAGTGATATTGGGATAAGTAGGAGATGCAGTAATTAACAACAATGTATTTATTTAAATTTACCAAGTTTATTTCATGTAAAGAAATTATCTACAATATCGAGCCCGAAGACGACTGTTATTCCAGATGAAGGAGTCGTAAGTACTGCCAGGGTATCTCATACTATAATGCAAAATTATTTTCTCACTGGTGCAAACACACTGCACATTCAGGGAGTGATAGCCTTTCCTATTAATATATACTTGTGAATTTATATTTGGAGCCTTGATAGGTATATGAGTACCATCAATGGCTCCAATCACTCAGGGAAAACCATTCACTGCATGGAATCCTCTGCAGGCTCTGCCAATTTCCACAATACCTGAGGGCATCTTTATTTCTACTCTTGCCTTCTCAGCCAACAAATGTACTACAGCAGATTTCACCACTCTACTCACACTTGCTTGAGTCACTCCAACAGAATCTCCAATCACACTTTGAAAGGTTCCACTAGTTAGCTAATACTCGTAGAGTTACTAACACTTGGGTGTGTGTTGGTATACCATGAGATCTCCTCTTTTGTCGACGAACATATGGGTCAATTGGCAAGTTCCTGGCACAAGTTTAATTAAGATTTCTTGATGAGGAAATCTATAATAGCGAAGTAAGTGTTCTTCACTAACATGTAGAGGGTCCAATGGATCCCTATACACTCTTTCCCTCCGTAGGCGACGCCTATTCTCATATGCAAACCACTAAGTTCCATCACATTTGTAAATTAGCGCTCGGTGTTCAGTTCATTCAGCTCTCCCACAACAACAAACAACAAGACGTGACGTGGGTGATGGTGTTTTGCCAACACAGCAACGGGGACTCGGGGAGAACCACAGGAGAATTGACAAAAATATATACGTTTTCTATGTGTTTCGGGTCTTAACTCCCTTGTGACAGGGTCGCGCGGATCGTAAATCTACGTGTCTTAAGACCTCACAAGATGGCTGCCCACAGTGCCGAAATTGTTTTGAGTATAAGGTCTTAATGTTTTGAGTATGTGGACCTAACTCGCCTGGGGAAGTTACGACGTCCCAAATGAGATACGACGTCGTAAATTTCTTTGAGAATCCGGGCCCTGTTTTCACCTGTAATTTGGATTATAAAACATAAACTACATACAATAGAGGTGAATAATTAAGAAATATAAGCATTAACTCCCTAAAAAGCTGTTAGGCTCAGCCACTACATATCCAACCCCTATATTGACTTGTTTTGACTAGAATAACGGCTTTTTGACCTGTTTTCACCTGTCATTTGGATTCTACAGCATAAAATACACCTAATCTATGTCATTGGAGCTTCACCAATGGGCTTAATTAAGAAATATGAGCAATAAAATAATTTGTAGTGTATATAAATATAACATCTGATTCCCTATTTTTGAGTGTCTTGGTGGCCTATTGTAATACTCATATCATCCGTGTCGTAACACTCGGCGAACAGATGTGTTTTCAGTCTTTTCTTAAAAATCGTGCAATTTTCACTTCTCCGGACATTTAATGGCAATCCATTAAAAAGTCTTGTTGGTGCACACCTTTCAAACGCTGCGTCTCACATGAGCGTTTTGGCCGAAAACCGTGTTGATTGTCAGTCAGTATATTTTGCCTATCGAAATGGTCCATTTTGTGTCTATGAATTATATGTTCTAAAATTTGCAGGGGAATGAGGTAAGTGAAATTGGTCTATATTTAACGGGAAGGGTTCTGTCTCCGGATTTAAAAATTGGGGTTACATATGCCAAAAGCCAGTATTGAGGGAGTTCACCGGTTTGTAAAGTCTGCTGGACTTAGTGGGCTTAGTGTATGTCTACTAGTGTGCTTATGATCATGGAGGTATAATCTAGATTATACCTCCATGCTTATGATGGTATATTCAAAACACTTACGACAGCATACTCAAAACCTTTGGCAAACATCTTGTCCTAATAAGTTAGGGCGCTTGGATTCGTACCTACCTACCTACCACACACATCTTTCCTACCCACCCACATCTTAACGTCCTCCCACCCACCTACTACCTACCAACCCACATCTTACCTACCCACCCACATCTGTTAATATCTCTGCCAAATATAAAGGGCAATGTCTCTTGTATCTCTGGGGAATAGTGAAGATGAAACATTTTATCTTGGAATTGTTAAAAATTGAAAAAAAAAATTGGAAAAATGAGCGTTTTTGAAAGTTTGAAAAGGTTGCAATTTTTAATATACATTGATTGATTGATTGATGATGATGATGATTGATGCTTGATGATGATTGATTGATATTCCACCAACTCATGCATATTAGTAACCATTTCGAGGACATGCTAGATAACCTTCAGCCAACTAGAGAACTGACATATGTGTGCATACAGATGTCAGGTCTCACGGTTGGGTGCATGGGGAGGATAACTTGGGAGGGTGTTCGGGAGGGCAGGAGAGAGAGAAGGATATATAAAGGTGAAGGTTCTTACAGTAGTTCGTCAACACACCATCATGGGCTTCAAATCGTTTCTTGTCCTCCTCACGACAATTGCTGCCGTTCAAGGTTCATCAAGACAAATAAATATGTTCATATCTCTATTGCATTGCAGGCCATATGCAAAAACTATCTGTGGTGTTGATGATGGGTTGGTACCAGTACGACAGCTCTGTTGTTTGTCTATGGAGCTGTCGTACAGATACCACATCATCGTATACACCACGAATGTTCTTGAATACGGCTCCACATCACTTCTTATTAGTTTTGACATTGTAAGTTCTCTGTTTGTTTGAATTCTTTCATTATGAGGGCAGGTACTAACAAAGCTTTCTTCTTTAGGGATAACATGTCCCAACTACTTCGATCCGGTGGGAGAAAACTGCTACTACTTCTCTGAGGACTATGCCGATGCAAAGAGTTGGGATAATGCCAGGTCCTACTGCCAGAGCCTAGACTCTGACTTAGCAGTGTTTGGTATTGACTGTGCCGACACCGACCGACTAATTAAACACATCATCAGAGAAGGTGACATTACTGTTGTATTGGCCATTTAGACCATTATTTCATTATGTTCAGTGACGATCATTATAAGATTCCTGGAATAGGGTAATGTAATTTAATCATAATACTGTTCATCTCTGCCTCCAGATTATACCCGTATGTGGGTGGGTGCCTCCGACGAAGCTCAGGAAAACTTTTGGGTGTGGATTGATGGGCGGCCTGTTGACATGAAGTCCAAGCTCTGGTATTACAATGAACCCGACTCAGGCAGCTCCTACGACTGTGCCCTTCTTGAACCTAGCTCTTCTCCCCATAGTCGTGCCACTCTGTACGATAGTTCTTGTTCAAGCTCTTACTATTATGTATGCGAGTACGGGATCCACAGCGCGTAGACAGCAAAATTGAAAGGGTTACCATCTGTCTGGTCTCAATAAATAATGGAAATTGTGCAGGAGAATATTATTATTCAACTCAAATAAATCCAACCAATATCTCTCTTATTCTGTTGTTATTTCACCCTGCCAGTGGCACTGTAACTTTACTGTAGGCTACTGTTGTTGATGATGCCTGTGATACCTTCTAGTAGTCTGAGTGGTATACAGTATGTCAGTCATAATAATAACTATATAGCCTACAAAACATTACCAAGTCACCAACATAAACTGGGTATTGCATCAACTAGAATAGGAGAGCTAAAATATATTATACCAAGACTAACCGGCACTGAATATTTCGACCATAAAGTATGCTACATATTAATTTTATAATATATGTGTACTGCTGAATTTTGTACATATTCGTATAATTATTCAAGAAGGCGGGGACAGCTGTCAGTGGGAGATATAAAGTCATTGAGTACAAAATCTGTTGTCACCAAGGGGAAAAAGGAAACGGAGAGGAGGAACAGCAAAAACTAAGGAAATAGAATGAATGATGGGACTAGAAGAGCTGAATTATATTGAGGACAATAATTTACAAGTTACATGGAGTGTATACAAGTAATGTTGTCAAATAAAGCTACATTTTACAGTACGTATGCAAAGTTTCATGTAGCCAGACAATCAGTACATTAATTTTTCCTGCTGCTGGAGCGAACATATACAGTTGATATGAACAATCTTTAGTTCAACTGTGAAACGAAAATATTGCCCATCTTTGATACAGCAAATAATTGGGACGCGAAGTCCTTTTCTTGGTTATATAAGAAAGTTTGATGAAATTTTATAAATCAAATATTTGAAAGGATAAGAGATCCTAACAGTGATATGAAAACATATAATAATTTATACCTGAAAAAAAAAAAAAAAAACTTGAAGGAAATGTTCAAAAGGAATACCAAACTATTATAGAACCTAATAATTATATGGAGAAAAGATCAGGATTGGAAAAATGGAAGAGGTTTGATGATATTAACGAAGAGGGAATGAACTCGAGGGGATATTTTCTTGTTGGTGAATTGGAAAGCTATTAATATTATTTCTCCTGACTATACCAGAGAGCAGACGTCCTCAGTGGTTCAAAGAGGCAACTTGTTTCGAGGAATCAGTTGTCCTCAGCTCAGTAACAAGGGATTCTCCCGTTAAGCATACGGGATATCCTATAGTATGCACACTTGCCTGGCTCGCGAGAGGTCCCGGGTCAGTGGAATTGTTGGACAATTTTCCCAAGCCCCTATGTCCTTGTTCACCTAGCAGTAAGTAGGTACCCGGCTGTATAAACAAGGATAGCAACCTTGTAGGCTGGGGGAAGATATGTTGATGTAACAAGACTGACTGCCTTAATGACCAACACGAGTCGATAGGCGTAAAGCCCAAAAATCTTCTTATAGTAACAATAGTTGTGTTCTCCTTTTCTTTAGCTATTAATAGATACCAAATACATACTCCATCATAAGTATAGCCAATACGATTAATCTTGATGGTAACAAGAAACTACAGTATATTATATTTTTAGGTTCGATGCCTCTCATTACCAACCAGTCATTGTCTCATTAATAAAAGGTATACACAATAACAAGTGTGGCACTGGCATAATAGTGTTTATTGATAAACATATGATTACACAACAATGTGTAGAACAATGAAACAAATACTCTATATAGTCCAGATTTCTGAGGCTGTTATAATAATGTTCAGTCTTATGCATGAGTTTTATTTACTTTGCTGTGAACTCCAAACTGACAGATGTAATAACTGGAACTATAGCACGAGCCGTCTACGAGGTGAACCCTGGGGAAGTCGTAATTGTAGTAGTCGAGGAAGCCACAGTCATTACTTGACCCAATTCCTGGTTCAGCGTAGCGCCACAGACTGTCCTGTAGATCCGACACCCGTCCGTCTATCCAAACCCACAGATTGTCCTGAACCTCGTCTGTCACCCCGACCAACCAGCTGTAATGCCAGCCTGGAGTGAAGTGTAAGAGGGTTGGTTGTCAGGGAGGCAGGTAAAACACACACGCTCACTAAAGTATAATTATGAAGGTTGTCAGGGAGGTAGGCAAAACCTACCTCCATGTCTTGACTATTTGATTCAACAACATCAAATGAAGGAACAAAAAAAAGGAGTATATTTTGGGAAAGATTTTTCGAGTCAAAGATGAAGGTAAATTATTCTTTTATTCTGAAGAAGCAAAATCAAAATATTGTTCATCCTAAAATCTGAAATAGAATTCATGATAATTTACTAATTTTGTGTGAAGAGTGACAGTGACTCACCTTGACTAATGATGTAGTCCACCAAGTGCTGGTCCTGTGCACAGTCCTGCTGCATGATGGCTAAATCTCCACCTTTCATATCACAGTTCGTTCTGGCCATGTCCCACGACGCACTCATTGTATCCAGGTTGGAAAAGTAGTAGCACTCGCTCCCAACTTCATGCCATTCATTGCCGCCACAATCTGGGCAAAACACGGGATTGTTCTTACTCCTCTGAACTGTAAGGCTGCTAAGACACTAAGAACATAATATTATTAATTAATATTTATGTTAAAGTTATGGCAGATAGAATAATGTAATTATTAGAGGGGTTATAATGACCAAGTGAAGTTATTTGACAAATATGAGATTGATCAGAACTTAATTAAGATATTTCGGTGCTAAATAAATTGCTTGAGACATTCTGCTAACTACTGGATGGAACCTCAAGACAAGATTAAGTAACAGATGAGGAAAGACCTTGAGCTGCGGTGTAAGTAGCCAAGAGAAGAAAGACCAAGGCGATGGGAGTCATGGTGGAGGTGGCAGTAGTCATATGTGTTGTGAAGACTTCTGATACACCTCTGTGTTTATATACACAGTGTGCCGTTATCCTCCCATACCATCCCATCCACCCTCTCCTTTCCCATCCCGTGCACTCAACTTCTCTTCCATCCCACCCACCTTCTCTCCTTCCTCTACTTCCTCTCTCACCCCCCACTCCCTCTCTCATCCACTAACTCTCTGACTCGCTATCTATCCCTCCCACTTCTTTTCTTTCTTCCTCCACCGGTATGCAACTTTCTGCAGCTGGCCTCTTTTTGCGTCTTATCTGTTGAAACACCCTGTGATCGTGTATGGATATTGCAGGCTTCTGATTCCGACTGACTAGGCCACGAAACAACCTCCTTCCCAACAGGTGCTGTTTTGTAGCAATATTTGAAGGACTCATTTACCTTAAAGTTTTCTGACTATCTCACAGGGTTCCTTAATTATATTTCTCTTTAGTCTATTTCAACGAAACAATGAATTTCCTAAACCAAGATAATTTCCTCTTTAATTATTAATTTTGTTTACCTTTCATTTTCCATCTCATTGTCTATATCACGTGCTACAATAAGTCTTGTATAAATCAAAATGAGACAGATTATCATTAACAAGAACATGAAGGAAAACACTTCAAAAGCTCCGGCTCTTAATGATTCAAGTGAAATAATAAAATATCCATATGTAAAGGTCTCAAAAATATTAATTATGTTTTATCTGGATTTTCGTGTTCATATGGTTATATTGAAATTTTGAAAATGAACCCTTTTTATTGAGGGTGAACCCCTCGGAAAAATGATTCAATGTCGGTAAAAGAAAATGGATGGGAGTAAGAGAGAGAGAGAGAGAGTGAGTGAGTGAGTGAGTGAGTTGAACCGCTTTTAAGAAGTGGTCGCCCCAAGAACAAGAGCTCTCGACTTAGGCCGGAGCTAACAATATTTCACTTCGTATTGGTCGTAAGGATTCTTCGGCCACTAATATCTGTACTTGCTGAGTAGATATTTAAGGGGGAGTTTTTTGTAGGTAAATCTGGAGCAATTGAGTCCTCTAAACTATTCCAAACAACGGAACAGTATATATTTTTTGCTCTTCTGGTTCTGTTTCCTGGCATACTTTGGAGGAATCAAGGCACTCCAATGTAACAAAATAGAATTACCACCCTAAGACGATGAAATGACCCAGGAAACAGATGTCCTACAAGCTATGCCCTGCAGGAAACAGACAGCATCAGTGTTACTAAAAGAGGATTTGTTTTGTGGCATAGTTTGAGGAATCAGTAGCCCTCCAGTCTGTCAAATAGTGAAGACCTCCTAAAGCCTGAAAAGGCAGAAGAGAAAGGTCCACCCAAACTTGAAGTGAATTATATATATATATATATATATATATATATATATATATATATATATATATATATATATATATATATATATATATATATATATATATATAAGTATATCAGCATGGTTTACATACAGGGTTTTTACTCAATCCTTTAGACTCCGCGTTTTCTTTCTTTACATTTAAGTTTTGTTTTTGTAAGTTGATGTCGTAGCATGGCGGGCAATGGATGTACTAAAAAAACAAAAACAGTATAAAACATAAACAGCATAAACTTTACTGTGTTGTGGTCAAACTCTCATTGCAAAACTTCAGTGAACACAAAATAATTAATTGTCTTCTGATTTGGAGTCAATAATATATATAGATGTTCTCTGCATTTCCAACTCGTGAAAGTGCAATATTGACATGTCCATGTGTGAAAACTGGATTTTCAGAGACATCAAGCCCTATAGATGTCATGGTTTGACCTTAGCTATTATTAATAGTTATTCCAAATGACAGCTTCAGAGGGTATGGTAATCTTCGAAATGTGAAGTTTTAGGTACCTACAACTTTCCCTTTCTGAATATATATGGTTTGAATGGTTATTTCTTTTTGTTTGGGAGAAAAATGCACACTGACAAACGCAGACACAGACAGACGCCTCTCTTTTATAGTTATAAATGGTGTACAGTGTGTTTGGAATGAAATGGAGGTTCTCTTTTTGGCTAATTGAAAGGTTATTGATCCCTCCTCACTTTGCCAGTAAACAGACGTTCCCAATGGAACTAATAGGAGTTCTGCATATTTCTCGGCTTAGTTTGGAGGAACCACAGATCTTTCAATTCACCAAGACAAAAATCTCCCCTTAAATTAAAGGGCATACTCTCTTATGGTCAGATTGGAAGACTATTGATTTCTCCAAACCTCAATATACGAATGAAATGAGGGTGCATGATCTGTTTGGGAGCGTATAGTTTGGTGGAATCAGTAGCCCTCCTATGCCATTCTGAACCACTTTGAACATATTACCATTATTTAGGATGCATGGTAATAGAGATGTTTCAGAATCGTGTAGCCCCTAAATACTGTCTTATACTATATTTTCTCTTTAATTACAAAAACTCGTAAGGGAATATATTGCCTTCTGTGAGATGGTCAGTACCTTAACCTTAATTAATGAAGGATTTAAGCCTCTCTTCGGACTCGACCCATGCACTCCCTTCTATTTATTCAACTCTTAATCCCTCCCTTCCTTCTATCAACCCACTACCTTCTATTTCTTCAACCATTGATCTTTCCTCTCCTATTTTCTTCGTGCTTGCTGTCTCTCCCATCTTTTTCCTTCGGGTTAGGAAAAGTGTTGTTTTGTGTATTGCTTGTTGTTGTAGAACTAGTAGTTTATTGTTTGTAGTAGTAGTAGTAGTAGTAGTAGTAGTAGTAGTAGTAGTAGTAGTAGTAGTAGTAGTAGAAGTAGTAATAATAGTAGTTGTTGTTGTTGTTGCGCCTATTGTAGTATTAGTAGTATTAGTAGTTTATTGCTTGTTGTTGTTGTTGTAGTATTAGTAGTAGTAGTTATTGTTATTGTTGCGCCTTTTGTAGTACTAGTAGTTTATTGTTTGTTGTTGTTGTTGTTGTAGTAGTAGAAGTAGTTATTGTTATTGTTGCGCCTTTTGTAGTATTAGTAGTTTATTGTTTGTTGTTGTTGTTGTAGAACTAGTAGTTTAGTTTATTGCTTGTTGTTGTTGTTGTAGTAGTAGTAGTAGTAGTAGTATAGTTATTGTTATTGTTGCGCTTGTTGTAGTACTAGTAGTTTATTGTTTCTTGTTGTAGTAGTAGTAGTAGTAGTAGTTGTAGCAGTAGTAGTAGTAGTAGTAGTAGTAGTAGTAGTAGTTGTAGTAGTAGTTGTAGCAGTATTAGTAGTAGTAGTAGTAGTAGTAATAATAGTAGTTGTTGTTGTTGTTGCGCCTATTGTAGTATTAGTAGTATTAGTAGTTTATTGCTTGTTGTTGTTGTTGTAGTATTAGTAGTAGTAGTTATTGTTATTGTTGCGCCTTTTGTAGTACTAGTAGTTTATTGTTTGTTGTTGTTGTTGTTGTAGTAGTAGTAGTAGTTATTGTTATTGTTACGCTTGATGTTGTTGTTGTTGTTGCTCTTTTTATTGCTGTTATTAGTGTTTGTTGATGTCACTGATGTTGTTGTAGCACTTGATGATAGTTTTGCTGCTGTTATCGTTGTTTGTAATTGTTGCTGGTTTTTTTTTACTGTTATTGTTGTTGTTCCAACATTGTATGTTTATGTCAGGTGGTCTAAGATACCATCGAACTATACTTTTGTACCTAGTTAGTTTCAATGGTCGATCATTTTCCCGGAATCTTCGGTAATTACACTTTGTAAAATGTCGACAAAAACACATATATAATTGTCCAACCTTGAATCTCCCACCCAAAGTGTACAACGGGCAGCATAAATTCTCGTCCATCTCATGACTTTAATAATGTTAATATGACCAGATAGATAGTTGCATTCTGAACCACTTTTTAATTCCAACAACATACGTAATTTTACCACATATGAACTATATCTGTCATCTCTGCATTTATATTGTGTTACATCTTCATTATAACTCATACATATACGTAGGTGGAAATGAAGCCAACTTATGCTACCGAATGCACTTTGAGCCTTTATCATCCCTATAATTTCTCCAGAAACTCTGTTGGGTCTGAATATCCATGAGGTGATCGCATCATAATTGTAATGTATATGGAAATGACAAAGGAAAATGCGTCTTTCACTTTTTCTTCTCCCTCTTCTATGGTTAATTTATTAAGCCTTGGTTTCATCGTCTCTGTTTTGATACAGTTATAGCTAACAATACCACCCATAATAGATTTCAGCGTGCACTCATGATACATAATTTCTGACCAGTGTGAGGAGCAGAAAGCTTCGAATCGCCTGGTATTGCTCATTTCCCCACCCAGTACACCTATAGAGGCTGAGTTCGAATGCTGCATTGTGTATGTGTATGTGTGATGCCTGCCATTCGTCTCTGGTCAGGGATTACATATCACGAGTGTACCTCTGTTTTTTCTTGCCAATTATTCTACCCACATCTTCTTTATTGTAATACTGACTCGTTCCTTCTCTATTATCTGTGTATTTCACTTAAGAAGATTCGAACACACACTGATGCACCTCTTGTAACTCCGTTTGCCAAGGTAACTATTGCTAAACTATATTAATTAATTAAAGGAATAAATTTAATCTCAATACTAAATACAAACTGTGGCTGGCCTATTTACCAAAGTTGCCCCCATGTGTATAGACATTTGGTCACATATGTAAATGCCATGCATGGTTCACACGGCATACCACCATCATGTGTGGTCGTCAAGTGTGTTGGGGAGTTGGCATCCGACTTAGCTTGTCTCTATCCTTACAGTCTTTTCTCAAGAACTTTCCCAGTTTGCTACGTGAGAAAGACTCAAACCAAGATATTCTCTCACTCACCCACCATATTACCGTATTATTGAAGAGCTGAATATTTATTATCTGTTTTTATTTTCCTCTGTGAATAGACAAAGCTTCCCCCTCGCTAAGCTTGCCTTACAGTGTGGCACATAATGTATCTTAATGTGGCACTTGAAATTCGAGTGACACTTCATCGAAGGTTCCTCTGCAGAATCTTGAGTTCGGGTCCAGCCTAGCTATGACGACATTCCCTATATCATAAAGCTATTGTTTACGAGGGCCCAAATGATAGCCATTGTTTAAAGCTGACAGCTCCTTAGAACCACAGATAGGAAGTGAGTCCTTGCTGCATTGCTGTGTGTATTTTATATAATGGTCAAGATGCAATGAAACGTTCAACAATCAATGCACCTCATCTCACCACCATTTTAATTAACAACTAAACAAACATATCATAAAGTCATTCGCAACCAGACATGATATTCATAGAAAATACAGCCTCCCAGGTATCTATAAATTTTTAGTCTAGTTAATTCACACATAAAATTTGCTTCACACGAAACTGATACACGTTAAGGTTTATTGATGGTAAGGAAGTTAATGAAGTATACAGATGCACCATAAGATCAGCATGGTGTTCAGAGTTGTCTGATAATTATCGGTGTCCTTGTATCCAGGGAATGAAGGAAACGAAAATATCATATACAGAAAAGACAACAGTTACTCAGTTTTAATAATATACTGTAGGCCTATATCTCCTTTACCACCAATCACCACAGTACTATATTATGTAATACAACTACACTTTGGCATGCACATCGAGTTGACAAATGGCCCTGTTAGTGGTGTTGCACTCCACGGAGAAGATGGCGTAGCGCTCCTTGCCGGCTTCTCTGTCCAGTAGGGTGCAGTGGTACTCGGTGCTGACGAGTGGGTGATTGTAGTTCCAATAGGGGGAGGTCAAGTCCATTCCTCGACCATCAATCCATACCCAGTACCCATTGTGCCCCTTGTCACTCCCGCCCAACCAGTACGCGTTGCTCATCTCTGTGTTATCATAAAGTCACAAGGGAATCAAATACAATGTCTATACATTCGTCTGTTTGTTGCTTAAGTCAGTCAAGGGCTTTACTTTCTTTACTTTACTTTTACAGAAGACTTTACTTTCTTTCTGTTTGTCTGTCTATTTAATCAAAGGAGGGAAGGGGAGGGGAGTGCCTTAGTAAAAAAATCATAATGGTATCCTCAAAACTATATCACCAAACAGATACCCAATTAGTGCCTTCCTCTATACAATTGTTGAAGTAAATAACTCGTGTCCTGAGATAGTCTGGAGTTAATCAGTAAGCAACCCTCCAGAAATATTGACAAAAAAAAAAAAGAGAATCTCCGTGAAAGGAGATATTCTCTTGTCGGCAAATTGGACGGCTTCTGATTTCTTCTAACTATCCCAGAAAACAGACGCCTTCAATTGTACTAATGGGAGTCCTGGTTTTTTTCTTCTTGTTTGCTAAGTTGTAGGAATCAGAAACCTTCAAAATCACCAACAAATATATCCCACTTTGAGGGAACATACAGACAGTAAATTTGGAGCAACTGATTCCTCTTCCAAACTTTTCCAAACAACAGATCACCATTATTTTTGTTCATCTAGTCTTGGCTCTTTAATGTACTATACAGCCCCAATCAAATATCTTCCGACATTTTCCTTTTACCGTAATTACTTTGGTAAATATTTAGTATATATTTAGTACATATTTTGGTAATAAAGAACAACACGTGTATGATTTTACAGCACCTCGTAATAAAAATTGAGGGGGTTGAGCTGACATATGGTGTTGCATGTTTATATTTTGATATGATACTGATTTAATTGCACGATGGAAGGAAAGTGTCGGTGGTTATGTGATTGTGGCTGTACAGTTGGCCACACATGAAGCTGGTATGGCTCGTTACTTGTGAGGTGGCTATAAGAGAACGGAGAGAGAAAAAAAGATGTAGTTTGCTGACAGGCAGACGGTAAAATATTATTACTGTCTGCTTGTCAACAAAACATAACTTTTACTCACTTCCATTCCTGTTGTAGGTGTCTCACAAGTAGCGAGGTGTACCAGATTCATGTGTGGCCAACTGTACCAAAAGTGTACACACACACACACCGTACATACCTTCTAAATACATATGTGAGATCAAGTGCCTATAGTCTCCACAATCGAGGTCAAGGACGGCCAGGTCAGCTGTGAATTGGAAGTTGAGAGTTTGACAGTAGTTGCGGGCCTCGTTCCAAGTGATGGCGTTGGTAGAGAAGAAGTAACATCGCTCACCCACCAGGTCGAAGTAGTCTGGGCACGTGACTGGCGGGACTGGTCAGATCAGGTTAGGTTAGGTTATGCTGGTTATGATAGATTAGCTTAAGTTAAGTTTGCATTGGTTAAGTTAGGTTAAAATTAGGTTTTAGGTCAGATCAGGATAGATTAGATAATTATATTCGTCTAAGTTAGGTTTTTATATTGTTAAGTTATAATTGGAGTGTGTATGGTTTGGTTAGATTAGGATAAAGTTTGGTTTCTGGTCAGGCCTGGTTAGGTTAGGTTTAAATTAGATTTCTAAACTGTTGGGTTAGATTTGGGTAAGTTATGTCAGGGTGAGGCTAGGTCAGGGTATGTTAGGTCATTGTTAGGTTAGGTTAAGTTAGATATACGTGTAGGTTTCTATATTGCTAGGTTAGATTACGGTAAGAACTGTACAGTCAGGATTAAAAGAAATTTGATTCGGTCATATTTGGTCAGGATAAAGGTAGATTAGGTTATATTATAGCAGGTTAAGTTGGGTTAGGTTTGGGTATGTTGGGGCATATGGGTTATATTTATCTAATGTCGGAATATATTATGAACAAAAGAGAAAATAATAATTATACCTGTTGCTTCATCGGTGATCGCTGCAGTCATCCCCACCATCACTATCATCACTATCATCATCATCATCATCATCAACACTTTCATGTCTCGTGTATTCTGTGTATGTATTATATGTGTTCACTGAAAATAGAAAGCGATGGGAGATGATGATTCAATTTTTTGATCACTTAATATTAATTTTGTAATTATTTTCAGAGAAGTTGGTATTTATTTTAGTTATTTCATTACTATATGGTTGACTACTTGCAGACTACAAACTGTGCCATGAAACAGGACCCCTATCTGTACCAATGAGGGCGTCAGTTTCCAGGCATTGTTTGGAGGAGTTAGAGACTTTCCAATTCACCAAGATAATCTCTCCTAAGTTATACAGGGAAATAAATCTTTAGTTCACTTGTCATGACTATAACATTAGTAGACAAGAATTGGAAGGCTACCGATTCTTCCAAGCTATGCTAGAAAACAGACGACCTCAATGTTGCTAACTCTAGTGTTGCATGGCAGAGTTTGAAGGAACTACATTCCTTCCAAGCTAACCACAAGAAAATATCCCCATAAATAACACACAAATATAAGTTTATAATACCTATACATTATTAAATTAAAACAGGAAAAAATACACAAGTAATATGGATAAAAGAATTAATATAAACAATATAAACACATGTAAATAAAAAACAAACAGATGACTAGTACTACAAACAAACAAGGACTTTCAGCGCGAGTGGGAACATAAGATGTTATTCTATTTTTTCAGGCAAGGTCCATGGTGACAAACTGGCTCTCGAAACTGTGCTTCTGTATTACCAAAAGAAGTGTGTGTTTGTGTGTGTGAGAGAGAGAGAGATGCAGTGTTGGTGTGTGACTTTCGATTTTAATTATTATATATACCCTTGAATAAGCCAGCCCACTCTACTCCCATCCTATCCCCTCTACTTCCAAACACCCATCACTCCCACTTCTCCCCCACCCATTCCTCTCTCTCTCTCTCTTGTCTATCGTATCTACTCTTACCAAGCACGCCGTGTCACCGTGTACCATGTGCATTGTTATATTTTCATTCCCATACCTCTTCTGAGAACTTTATGTCAAGAGTCACGTATGTCCTGCAGGAGTCATTTTTATGTATAGTACTGTACAGCGAAAAATGTCATTTACGAAAAGGAGAAAGAAAGTGAGGAACACCACTGTTGATAATCTTAGGGGGAGAACAGTGACCATCTACAACAAAAGCTTTAGACAGGCCAGAAAGGAAATTAAAGATAATAGCGCAGAGGGAAGGATAGAAACCGAATGAGGGTATAGATTGGAAATAAGCTTTTTGTGCCAGGCTCTATCATAAACTTTTGATAATTATGTCTAACGAGACAATAAAGATTTCACGGAAGTTTGGAAAAGAGGATGACTATGAATCAGAAAGGAGGAATAGAAGATCGCAGAGTGTACAGCACCTACTATGGACATAACCATTTATCACTCATTATTATGTGTACACACACACACACACATACACGAATTTAGGAAAGAAGAAAAGTAAAAGGGTTGAGGTAAATTTTCGTTTAATGTAATAACTGTATAAACGTCATGTATGTATGTGTTGTATACATACATATATGTGTACATGAATATGATGTATATTTATGTATAGTAATGTAAGAACAAATGAAATTGTGGTATCCTAGAAATTAATAATACAAAGGAGCTCTTTAAAAATGGTTAACCATTCAAGGAGTTCTGCATAAAATATAAGAAACACTCATTCATACTAATATGTAATGTAATATTATAAGGCAAAATAAAGATTTTTGACTTTGACTTTGACTTGACTTTGAGAGAGAGAGAGAGAGATGTATACCACGCAATATCTATCATGTATGTATGTGTGAATGTGAAAGTGACAGATGTAGTGAGGTGCATTTTTTTTACCTTGAAATACACAGCAGGACTTGTTTCACTCTTGTTGATACATTTTTATCAGATATATCCATGAGACTGTGTCAGGAGAAAAGAAAGTTGTACAGCCACGAACACTAATAAGTATACCGGTGTGCCTCGAAAACCTAGAGACAGTAAATAATATAATTATGCACATTAAGTTTTCCAATGGAATTTCGGAACATAATTAGTAATCATGTTGCAGTAACGAACCCTGAGTCTGTGATTGATCTAATCATCTATTACAAGAACAAGAAGACGTCCCAGTTGCTGATGAAGAACTCTTCTCGGACTGACAGTGACCCTCTGAAGAGACATGGGGTGGTCTACCAGATTATATGCCCAGCGAATGGATGCAGCCATTCTTACGTTGGTATGACCACCACTCGTCTTTCGAAGAGGTTATATGTTCACCTGAAGGAGGGTAATTTCTACCAGCACTATGTGAGCGTCCACGGTTACTTGTTGAGACCTCAGTTACTACAATGCACAACCATTATAGATACTGACCAAGACAGTCGTCGACTAAGGTTGAGAGAAGCTTTACATATTTTAAAATTGAAACCTTCTCTCAACGTTACTCAAGAGACGTTATTACTGCCTACTAGGAGTTAGACCCAAGTCCTAGCCGAATGCAGGGGATCGTACAGTACCAAGGTATTAATGTGACCAAGGTTTTAAAAATTCATTAAACCTTGAATGTGACCTGACCCGATCATTCTCCAGCCCCTCCCTTCTTCCTCGCCTGAGAGAGAGAGAGAGAGAGAGAGAGAGAGAGAGAGAGAGACTATCATCTAATACTGAAATATATCAATGATATACTCTCTACCTCGGTATTAATTATTTAGATATGCCGTACAAATGTGGTTTATTTTGAAGATGTTGTAATGAATTGTAATTACGTCAATTGGCAAACCCGTACATATCAACAATCCATCGGAAAATGGTAAAACGTTCTAATACTAAATTCATCTGTCTGGGTGTGTGTATTCTCTTACTCTCCCTCCTTAATGTTCTTTCTGTTCTTTCTCACCTCACTCCCACCCTCTAATCTCTCTCTCTCTCTCTCTCTCTCTCTCTCTCTCTCTCTCTCTCTCTATATATATATATATATATATATATATATATATATATATATATATATATATATATATATATATATATATATATATATATATATACAGTATATATATCAGGCTCCATCTGTGTGTGTGTTGTTTCTTTTCCTCCATCCCCATCATCTGTTCTTCTCTCACAGTTTCCTCCCACTCCCACCTCCTCTCTCATATATACTGAATATATAATAATGAATAAATATACAATATGAAACAATGCACATCAACAAAGAAAGGGTGTTCCCAGAGTATGGTGCATATATCCTAAGGACAAAAACACCATCCACCTTGACCTGACACTAAGTATAGGTCTACACCTGACTTAGCATCTGTCAGTTCAGGTAGTCCACTCATACATTCCTTTAGACATACACTTCCCTGCATACATTCCCAACTTCTCTTTGTTATCAAGCATATAAAACTCCACTTATACAAGAGTCAAACCATGTTACACACATCTTCATGCGATATTTCAATAAAAATATACCACATACCTTATATATATATATATATATATATATATATATATATATATATATATATATATATATATATATTGTTACGCTTTCTGTTACGACCCCAGCCCCGGGTAGACTGGGGCTTGTAATCAATATATATATATATATATATATATATATATATATATATATATATATATATATATATATATATATATATATATATATATATATATATATATATATTATATTTTGTTCGTGTGTGAGCTACAGTTTATTCTCTCTCTCTCTCTCTCTCTCTCTCTCTCTCTCTCTCTCTCTCTCTCTCTCTCTCTCTCTCTCTCGGGATTAAGAGAGGGGATTAATTCTTCTAATGTCACTTGCGTTCTACCTGTGACCAAGGCTAGGGGAAGGAAATGGAAGTTTTTCTTCGCCACTTTATGAGGCTTTGACTATAACATCAGGCGAAACCGACCCACACTCAACCAAGACCCGGTAGCTGTAGGTATCCCTGTCAGACTACCGGAAAACTCAACTACCCCAGTCCCAGACCTCCCTATCAGACGCTCGACCAGGCTACAACAGCGTGAGTCAAACCAGCGGTGACACACAATCAGGCGGGACCGCTAGCAGCCAATCAGAACGCAGGGACCATAAATATTATTAATACATACTTGTAACTATTATTATTATTATTATAATGTCATTATCATAAATTATTATTATTATTGTTATTGTCATGCATATTGTTGTTGTTACTATTGTTATTATCATTATTTTGACACAGGATCAATTGTGACTGCTAACAGCCAATCAGGGCGCAGTACGCACAGCTGTACCTCCATACAGGGACTATAAACATACCTGTCTATCTCCATCTTTCCCCCACCTTCACTACTTTACTATTATTATTATTATTCCATTGAAGCCATAACGACATTATTCAATGCCTGTTTAGCAACCGGTTACTTCCCTGACGCTTACAAAAAAGTCACTGCTACTTTGATCCCAAAACCAGGTAAACCCAAGACAAACCCTGCAAACTACAGACCAATAAGCCTTCTTGAGACAATAGGGAAAACACTAGAACGACTCATTAACAAACGACTACGACTACATCTCGAAGATGACGAACTACTGACTGAAAAACAATTTGGCTTCAGACCCTATCGCTCCACACAACAAGCACTAAATATAATCACCAACTACATACACATAAACAAACATACTCCTTCACCCTACAAAATCGCACTTGTGACCAAAGACGCAGAGAAGGCTTTCGACAAAGTATGGCACGAAGGCCTGAAGTACAAAATCTGCACGCAATTTAACTTTCCCATAATAATTCAGAAACTCCTTTGTAATTTTCTTGATAACAGATTTATGCAAATTAAATTTCAAAATAATTTCTCGGAATATTTTCCACTGCGAGCAGGTGTGCCTCAGGGCTCAGTCCTGTCTCCCACCCTCTACATCCTCTACACAAATGACATGCCCGACCCAATCCACGCTGACTCACTCACAATACAATACGCAGATGACGTAACTCACGTGACTAGGGCAGGCACACTTGATGCCCTGACAACCAAGACACAGAAAGAGCTTGACAGTGTTTCACAATGGGAGTCACACTGGCGGGTTCGGACTAATCCAACCAAATCCCAACTCACATTCTTTAATATTAAAACTCAAGCTCCTCGTCCACTTACCCTCTCCTCACATGACAACATCCGTACTCCCATCCCCATCTCCAATACCTGCACTGTATTGGGGCTAAACATCGACAATCACATTCACATGCACAAACATGCATTAAGCATCACTGCCAAAGCAAAATATCAGTTGGGCAGGTTACAACGATTTTATAACACAGACACCAAAACAAAATTACACCTTTACAAAACACTCATACGCCCTCTCATCTCATATTCACCCCTTTCAGTATCACTCACTGCCACCACACACAAGAAAAATCTACAGATAATTCAGAATAAGGCTCTCAGATGGGCACATAAAACACACTGGCAGGACTTCACCACAAACGAAGAAATACACGCAATCACAAACATGCCACCAGTCAACACTTACCTACACTACCTTTCAGACAAACACATAACTGCCTCACATAACCCATACTAATCAACAACCCCCACCCATCCTTCCCACATGCCTGCCCACTTCCTACCCTAAAATCCTTCCCTTATCCCACTGGCTCCATCAATGACTCTATCCATTTCACTCATACCCATTCCTCTTCACTTTGACCATTTTTTGTCTCACATTCCAACACCCCAGCACACACCACAAGACCATTCCTACCCGCCCGCCCTTGCCTCGTCCTACATCCTCTTTCCTGAGTATAACGGTCTATTACCTACTTCCTTTTCCCAAACACCTACCAACGCATGTTGAGTTAAGCCTCGGCTCTTTTTCTCCCACTAAAACTCACTTCCTCTTGCTTACTCTTGCTCTATCCCCAACCTTCTTTCCCCCACCTTCACTACTTTTACTTACTTACTTAACCATTCTTTTACATTCTGTTCTTTCCCCTGAAGATGTGAATTACACGAAAGCGCTTGGGACTCCGTGTTTATTTTTTCCTTCCATGTGGATTTACGCATATATATATATATATATATATGTATATATATCATAGGCATTGTACACATACTGTATAAAGATATATAAATATAAAATATAAATACATTCATACCGGTTTGTGACATGACTGTATAAACACGGGAAAATTACTTTAGATAGAACTATATATTATTATCATTACCTCAGATGGTGAACTGGGTCACCAAATGCTTGAAAAAAGTTGAATTGATTTTAATTGAAAAGTTTATATTGTTGCAATTCTTAGTGATAATAAATAAATAGTCTCTTTATATTTCTTATTAATAGATAGTTTATTTATGTCTGATTTTGCATTATAAGGAAAAGTTAGTATGATTCTTGGATGTACAATATATTAATTTTGTTTTGATATAATATATATATACAGTCGCGGTCAATAATCATCCACATTTGGGTATCTCAAACAATTTTCTGTCTATTTGTTTTAACGTTCACATATATTGTTATTGTTTTAAGTAGTGTATAGCTACTTGTATTAGATTAAAAGATGGTAGGTAACCTATTTATTGGAAAGTTCATAATCTAAGGAACAGAGGAAAACTGTCAAACTCTTACGTGAGTATATCTATAAGTGTGCTGCAAACATCTTTACCCAGTTAAGTTTTCTGTTTTGTTTTGTGTACCATTTGTCTGATAATTCTGCTATCCATGTAGTGTAATGTATTCGACTTGGTAATTGTTAAACTCGGGGTAATTATTTATTGTACTGGCCCAAGAGCAAGGGCGTAGCCAGAAAAAATTATTGGGGGGGCCCAACTCGTTCAGTAAGAAAATTAACACCTGTAACCTGTGAAAAATGACTTAACAATTGTTGTAAACAAGCTGCATTTTTGAGGAATTGGGGTGGCCATGGCCCCCATGGCCCCCCCTCTGGCTACGCCCTTGCCCAAGAGGGCTACAGTTTTGTCTGTTGTTGGTAATAATACTTTTAAGCTAACTCCAGTTTTTCTTGCTTAACCCAACAACTGCTGTTGCGTATGGCTTATTACAGTGATATTGACCCCTGGACTATTATATAAGTATCTTTGATTATCAACGTGATGGGTCAGGGACGTAACAGGATTCATTATATTAGGGTCGATTCCACAATGGTATTTGTTTGTTAGCTTCACAACCAACCACACTTGTATGGCTTCATTATTTCCACATTCACAAAATATATCAAACAGTTAGATAATGATGACCACCGTATAGTTTACTCACCAAAATCATTAATAATTCACTCACATGTCATAAACACGGCTAAGATTCTTTAGTTTCGTTCAAAACTTTAGTCCCCGTCGTAGCTCGCCTCCATGGCGCCATGTTGTGACGTCAGAGAGACTATCTCTGGTCGTAAATCTATCGAAACTTATACCCACTACTGAGCAGTCGTAACTCTCTAATCCCCGGTCGTAGCGTGCGACAACCCCGCCTCATCAGCATTAATTAGCTTTCAAAACAAGCCTTATGATAAAAGTAAATAGTATATTCTAGTATGTAGCGGTAGTTTATTATGACAAGAGTTATATGACAGTCTCTGATACATGATTTGTGCTTTGATTACCAAAATTTAAGTGTAAACACCGAAATCTCCTTGAAATTGTAGACGTGCAGCATAGAATTACCACAAGAATCTGTGAACTCCTATATAATGTCACATTTTTGCAGAAATTGCAGTAACAGTTGTTGTACTCTAACTTTTGTTAGGGCATGTGAAAATGTTTTAAGTTAAGGGTGGTGCCTTTTTGCGCCTGCAGCTGGGGGGCCATGGCGATAGGCCCCTGGAAGGACCAAGTTATCCGCCTAGGGGTCGCACGGCCCCGGAGGGCACTGGCGTTAGATCCCTCAGAGCAAGACTCCAGGACCTCGTAGAGTGCGTCGGTATAGAATTATCAACAATCGATTCCCTGGTTCCAGTAAATATTGCACCCTGGGTAATACCCCCTTTTATTTGTGTGGAATCCTGGTTACCAGGGGTTAAATCCCAGGTGCCGGAGGTGGAGGTACATGTACACCAGAGGTTTAGTGAGATAATTGTCAAACATCTTTCTTACTTCCAACTGTATACCGACGGGTCCAAGACGGATGAATGTGTGGGTGCGGGTGTATGGTCGAATGAATTTCAGTTAAGATTCAGACTGCCGAATCATACATCTATTTTTCTTGCTGAATCATTTGCTATAGATAAAGCTTTGGATTTTGCCCTATCGACGACCCACGATAGGATAGTCATATTTACTGATTCATTAAGTTCACTTAAAGCTATTAAATCTTTGAATACAACTAACAATGAAATACAGAGTAATATCATTAGTAAGCTGTTTAGTGCCAATAAATTGATCAAGTTAATATGGGTACCATCACATTATGGTATCTATGGTAATGAACAAGCTGATAAATTAGCAGGGTCGACTGTTGATCTGGACCTTAGCATAGTCCGTACGGATCTCAGGTGTTTTGTTTCTCTCATAAAACCTAAAATTCATCTCCTGTGGCAAAGGCAGTGGACCAGACTAGACATCAACAATAAATTCAAAGAAGTTATTGAACCCTGGGCTACGTCATCCTGGCGTAGCCGAAGGGATGAGGTGGTGTTGGCCCGACTTAGGGTCAACTCCACATGATTCACTCACATGGAACCTCACATTAAAAAACAATTTCCACCTCATTGCACATCATGCGACTGTACTGTATAATGTCGATAGCACATCTGCTTATTTTTTGCAGTAAATATAGTAAGCAAAGAGCTATATTAAAACAATATTTCCATCTTAAAAATATAGCTTTCACCATCAATAATTTACTATCAGATGACACAAATATTATAAACAAACTGCTCTGTTTTCTGAGGGAGACAAAACTTTATGACCTTATATAAATTGATATAATAAAATGGATTCCACTGGCTTAATGACCTTTGACTATAAGTAGCTGGTTAATAGCCAATAAATCCAACAAGTAAGGAAGTAAGTTTGGGGGTATATTACTACTGCTGAGTGTTAATTAGTAGACTTATGAATTTTTTTCATTCCAATCTTGGATAAAAATTTGAATAAAATAATTGTTGTATCTTATTATTAAGTGTATAATTACATACATACTGTACATAAATAATAATCATCCACATATGGGTATCTCAAACACATTTTATGATGTTATTGTTTTAAGTAGTGTGTAGCTACTTGTATTAAATTAAAAGATGTTAGTTAACCTATTTATTGAAAAGAGTTTATCATCTAAGGAACAGAGGGAAGGTGTCAAACTCTTACATGAGTTACACCTATATAGATGCATTATATTTGACCACGTCTGTACATATATACAGTCACCAACAACATACACTCTGTGAATGTGTGTCTGTCTAGGATGTAACACAACACAACATTCTATTAAACACATTACAGAAGACTGTAATGTACACAAACACACTCACCAACAACATACACTCTGTGAGGGCACTGTGAGAAAGTCCAGTTCAGGCCATCACCTTCCTCAAGAGCTCAGGGCTGCTGGGCCACACACCTTCATGGCCTTCCTCAGGAGCTCAGGGCTGCTGGGTCACACACCTTCATGGCCTTCCTCAGGAGCTCAGGGCTGCTGGGTCACACACCTTCATGGCCTTCCTCAGGAGCTCAGGGCTGCTGGGTCACACACCTTCATGGCCTTCCTCAGGAGCTCAGGGCTGCTGGGTCACACACCTTGTGGAACAGCAACACCAACAACCTGTAAACAATGTGTTCCTTTAATATCAATAACATTGCTTCATTAACTCTAAGTCATTAATTGTATCATGTGGTTCAGAAGAGGATTTAGGTTTTCAACAGAACCTTTCTCTGTGTGGTGCATAATTCATCATAACAACACTAGGGGTTGATTCCACAGTGATTGGTATTGGTTTGTAAGTATACAAACAAAACAATGTTACCCATGTAAATGACTTAGGGGTGAATTATTTAATGAATTTGGTGAGTAAACTATACAGTGATCATCATTATCTAACTGTTTTAATAGATTTTATGAATACGGATATTCAGCTTTTGGAAAATAATGAAGCCTTATAAGGTTGGGAAGCTTACCAACAAATAACACTGTGGAATCAACTCTAAGATAATGAAGCCTAACAATACCATTGTGGAATCAACCCAATAACAAGGCTATCAATTCCTCCAAGCTATCCTGACATAAACACCAACCCAACACAATAATTAAGGTGCAAGTAGTGTTGGTAAATCTGGAGCAAATGATTCCTCCAAACTATTCCAGGCAACAGGACACCATTCTATTAAACACATTATGGAAGACTGTAAATTCTGCCATGTACAGTTGCGGTCAATAATAATCACCAATATATGGGCATCTCAAACAATTTACTGTCTAATGTTTTCACGTTCATATATGATGTTATTGTTTTAAGTAGTGTGTAGCTGCTTGTAATAAATTAAAAGATGGTAGTTAACCTATTTATTGGAAATTTTTATTATCTAAGGAACAGAGGGAAGGTGTCAAACTCTTATGTGAGTTACCCCTATATAGATGATTATATTTGACCGTGACTGTACATAAATAGTCACCAACAACATACACTCTGTGAATGTGTGTCTGTCTAGGATGTAACACAACACAACATTTTATTAAACACATTACAGAAGACTGTAATGTACACAAACACACTCACCAACAACATACACTCTGTGAGGGCACTGTGAGAAAGTCCAGTTCAGGCCATCACCTTCCTCAAGAGCTCAGGGCTGCTGGGCCACACACCTTCATGGCCTTCCTCAGGAGCTCAGGGCTGCTGGGCCACACACCTTCATGGCCTTCCTCAGGAGCTAAGGGCTGCTGGGTCACACACCTTCATGGCCTTCCTCAAGAGCTCAGGGCTGCTGGGCCACACACCTTCATGGCCTTCCTCAGGAGCTCAGGGCTGCTGGGCCACACACCTTCATGGCCTTCCTCAGGAGCTCAGGGCTGCTGGGCCACACACCTTCATGGCCTTCCTCAGGAGCTCAGGGCTGCTGGGTCACACACCTTCATGGCCTTCCTCAGGAGCTCAGGGCTGCTGGGTCACACACCTTCATGGCCTTCCTCAGGAGCTCAGGGCTGCTGGGTCACACACCTTCATGGCCTTACTCAGGAGCTCAGGGCTGCTGGGTCACACACCTTCATGGCCTTCCTCAGGAGCTCAGGGCTGCTGGGTCACACACCTTGAGGAACACCAACAACCTGTAAACAATGTGTTCCTTTAATATCAATAACATTGCTTCATTAACTCTAAGTCATTAATTGTATCATGTGGTTCAGAAGAGGATTTAGGTTTTCAACAGAACCTTTCTCTGTGTGGTGCATAATTCATCATAACAACACTAGGGGTTGATTCCACAGTGATTGGTATTGGTTTGTAAGTATACAAACAAAACAATGTTACCCATGTAAATGACTTAGGGGTGAATTATTTAATGAATTTGGTGAGTAAACTATACAGTGATCATCATTATCTAACTGTTTTAATAGATTTTATGAATATGGATATTCAGCTTTTGGAAAATAATGAAGCCTTATAAGGTTGGGAAGCTTACCAACAAATAACACTGTGGAATCAACTCTAAGATAATGAAGCCTAACAAGTGTGGATGGTTGGGAAGCTAACAAACCAATACCATTGTGGAATCAACCCAATAACAAGGCTATCAATTCCTCCAAGCTATCCTGACATAAACACCAACCCAACACAATAATTAAGGTGCAAGTAGTGTTGGTAAATCTGGAGCAAATGATTCCTCCAAACTATTCCAGGCAACAGGACACCATTCTATTAAACACATTATGGAAGACTGTAAATTCTGCCATGTACAGTTGCGGTCAATAATAATCACCAACATATGGGCATCTCAAACAATTTACTGTCTAATGTTTTCACGTTCATATATGATGTTATTGTTTTAAGTAGTGTGTAGCTGCTTGTAATAAATTAAAAGATGGTAGTTAACCTATTTATTGGAAAGTTTATCATCTAAGGAACAGAGGGAAGGTGTCAAACTCTTACATGAGTTACACCTATATAGATGCATTATATTTGACCACGTCTGTACATATATACAGTCACCAACAACATACACTCTGTGAATGTGTGTCTGTCTAGGATGTAACACAACACAACATTCTATTAAACACATTACAGAAGACTGTAATGTACACAAACACACTCACCAACAACATACACTCTGTGAGGGCACTGTGAGAAAGTCCAGTTCAGGCCATCACCTTCCTCAAGAGCTCAGGGCTGCTGGGCCACACACCTTCATGGCCTTCCTCAGGAGCTCAGGGCTGCTGGGTCACACACCTTCATGGCCTTCCTCAGGAGCTCAGGGCTGCTGGGTCACACACCTTCATGGCCTTCCTCAGGAGCTCAGGGCTGCTGGGTCACACACCTTCATGGCCTTCCTCAGGGCTGCTGGGTCACACACCTTCATGGCCTTCCTCAGGAGCTCAGGGCTGCTGGGTCACACACCTTGTGGAACAGCAACAACAACAACCTGTAAACAATGTGTTCCTTTAATATCAATAACATTACTTCATTAACTCTAAGTCATTAATTGTATCATGTGGTTCAGAAGAGGATTTAGGTTTTCAACAGAACCTTTCTCTGTGTGGTGCATAATTCATCATAACAACACTAGGGGTTGATTCCACAGTGATTGGTATTGGTGCCTAAGGAAGAAGGTGGATAAAGAGGTGGTTGGAAGAAGGTGGATAGAGAGGTGGTGGGAAGAAGGTGGATAGAGAGGTGGTGGGAAGAAGGTGGATAGAAAGGTGGTGGGAAGAAGGTGGATAGAGAGGTGGTGGGAAGAAGGTGGATAGAGAGGTGGTGGGAAGAAGGTGGATAGAGAGGTGGTGGGAAGAAGGTGGATAGAGAGGTGGTGGGAAGAAGGTGGATAGAGAGGTGGTGGGAAGAAGGTGGATAGAGAGGTGGTGGGATGGTAAGCACACAAGGTAAGAGATTAAAAAAAAAAAACAATACGTCAGTTGGAGAAGTGAAAGGCCATATCAGTCCAATTTAGCTAAGACTTAAACCAGATATACAGAATGATAAAATTCACTGAAATACTGACAAAAAACAAATTAACTTTTGCGATAATATTGTATTAGTTTGTCATCACCACCCAAACAACACACACACACACACACTGGCATTAATATTGTATTGGTTTGTCATCACCACCTAAACAACACACAAACACACACACACACTGGCAGTACAATATTTAAGTTATTTTTACTTTTAATATGGTTTACAAAGTCACTCAGTGATTACCAAAATAATAAACTCAATAATTATGTTTTATTACAAATACTGTACATACAATACTTTCAAAACAACAAACCTAATAATAATAATAACTATATTGTATTTCAATTTCTGTACATACCGACATTTCTAGATAACAAACTTAATAATACTAATAATGTTGTATTGCAATAACAGTGTGACATTTTCTATATGTTGTAAATCCTTGAAAACCACAACAGTGTGTGTACAAATTCTTGTGGCCAACAGTACGGTACAGTACTTATATATACTGGGAAAAAAACCCATTATATACATATACTCTATACTATACTCACTTGACAGATAATACAAACACATTATAATATACCCACTTGACATACAGTTGCCAAAAAAGGTATTGCAACAAATCTTGATAGAACTTTAACCATAGTAATATCCACAACTATTTGTACATGGACTATAAGCATGTATAACAGTAGGAAATATACATATCCTTCTGTAATACATACTTATAATCCCTACAAACAACTATGGACATTAATATATATAATGTTGTATCAATAGTTGTCGCAATACCTTTTTTGGCCACTGTACATATATATACATACCCTGCTTAGCCTTATAGCCTTGATGCCTTTTCTGGTGATGTTGGTGTTGAGGTGATGAAAATGTCATCCCCTCAGACACACATCAAGTACAGTATTGCATCATATCACTCGGGATTCTTTCAGTAGATCTTTTGTATATATTTATATGTCCCCCATCTTGGTGGTGTGACCTGTAAATGTTGATTGATATTAGACACCATAACAGCCAAGGTACGGTGAATAAAACTCACTCTTGTAGACAGAAACAATATATTTAACCAAACAGTTTCAGTGGTCTAGAGAGAGGAAAGATGGTGGCAGTGTCCACCCAAACTGTTTGGTTAAATATATTCTTTCTGTCGACAAGAGTGAGTTTTATTCACCCAATTTGAACAACCCAAGGTGATATGGCACCCGAAGAAGGTTATTTACAAGTGGGAAAGGTCACATGGCACCCAAGGAAGGTTATTTACAAGTGGGAAAGGTGATATGGCACCCAAGGAAGGTTATTTACAAGTGGGAAAGGTCACATGGCACCCAAGGAAGGTAATTTACAAGTGGGAAAGGTGATATGGCACCCAAGGAAAGTCATTTACAAGTGGGAAAGGTGATATGGCACCCAAGGAAAGTCATTTACAAGTGGGAAAGGTGATATGGCACCCAAGGAAGGTCATTTACTAGTGGGACAGTCAAGGGGAAAATTTTGTGTTGGTAAATCTGGAGCCACTCATTCCTCCAAACTATTTTTCCAAGCAACAGAACACCAATATTTTTGTCCATCTTTGGAGGAATCAAGACACTCCAATGTAAATCTGGAGCCACTGATTCCTCCAAAGTATTCCAAGCAACATAACACCATTCATTATTTTTGTTATTTTGGTTCTGCTTCCTGGCATACATTGGAGGAATCAAGGCACTTTCTCTCTAACAAAAGTGAATTACCTCCTTAAGGAACCCTATGATGTAGTCAGAAAATTGAAGGTAAACGAGTCCTTCAAATATTGCCACAAAACTCCAACTATATGGAAGGAGCTTGTCTCATGTCATGGTCAGGAGAAATCAGAAGCCTCCAAACACACACACACACACATTTATATGGAAGGAGTTGGGGACAGGCTTGGGGGTGGTGGGGACTAGGGGTGTGTGGGAATAGGGGGACAGGCTTGGAGTGGGTAGAAAGCCTGTAACCTATTCCTGCACCCCCCTAACTCCCCCCCCCAAGTCTGTCCCCCTATTCCCACACCCCCTTAGGCACCAAAGATAACAGATGAAATAGAAGGGACAGTTGTGTGTGTGTGTGTTTCGTAATTCAATCTATATATGTGTGTGTGTGTATTATTCCTTTAATATGTACAGCCACAATGCAATAACCACCAACACCTTCCTTCAGTCATGCAAATAAATCATTATCATATCCAACTATAGTCTTGAAAATAAATAACACCTTACGTCAACTCAACCCCCTCAATTATTTTTTATTACCAAGATATTTACTACGATGGAAGGAAAGTGTTGGTGGATATTTAATTGTGGCTGTACAGTACACAACAACAACAATAAATTAGACATAAACAATGTTAAATTTACTGAAATACCTGGTTCACTATATTGTATATTTTAGTATCATTACCCACGATTTTCGACCATTCTAACACACTTTTAATCTATGGTGTTTCTCTCAAGAGATGTTTACAAACATAATTTGGAAATTAGTCTGACCTAACCTAACCTAGACCACAGCAGACTACCGTGACCTAACCTGACCAAACTACCGGGATATATATATAACCGGTGTAAACTATCATACAGTGACAGGGGCAAATTCCTGGGACCTAGCCGGATGTGGTAACACTGCGCGGCCCTAGCCAAAAACACAGCACATCTGTAATAATACCAAACAATAAATAGTTTTTTAAAGTATTATTCATTTTTCAAATATAAAAAATAACAGTATATCTGCATAAAAGGTCCACTTGCCACTTGGCAAACATTTAAAATTTGTATATATTTCACAAGGGGACAATATAATATGTTCATTTGTAATGAATTTAAGAGGAGGTTGCACTTATTCTTGGTATAATAGCATATAGAAAATTTCAGCTGTCCAGAACCTAAGTTCAGTGTTTTTCTGCCATTGTAAACATTGGTCAGTCCCAGTAGTCTGCCTAGGTTAGGTCCTGGTAGTCTGCCTAAGTTAGGTCCCAGTAGTCTGCCTAGGTTAGGTCCCAGTAGTCTGCCTAGGTTAGGTTACAGTAGTTTGCCCAGGTTAGGTCCCAGTAGTCTGCCTAGGTTAGGTCCTGGTAGTCAGCCTTGGTCCTGGTTTGGTTAGGTCAGGTCAAGTAAGGTAAAAAAAAAAAAAAAAAAATGATCTCACAACATTCTGGGCAACAATCAATAGAACAAGTAAAAATATGCATGTAAATGTATAAAATGTGGGAACAATCCAGGTGGAACCTCTTATACTGAATTACCAATAGTTTTTTAAAAGGCATTGTTCATTAAAAAAAAAAAATATATTTCCTTCACCTTTATTGAGGCTAACTTAAGAATGAGTTGTTTCAGATTTACAAACACTGTATAGTATTTATTTGTAGCAGTGTTGCCAGAACCAGCTAGGTCCCAGTATTTTGCCCCAGTCATTTCTTGTACTTTACCACAGTTATTTTCCGGTAGTCTGATGTGGTCTAGTTAACTAACTTAGGTTAGGTTAGATCAGGTTAATTTCAAAATGGGGCATTTGTGGAGGAAATGCCATAGAAGAAAATAGTCTTAGAATGATCTACATAAGTGGGTAATGAAGGTAGAAAAGTTGTGTGTAATAGTTAAATATAAACACTGGTAATAGTAAAATTCTCGAAATCGAGTTGTGGCAACTTGTAAAAATATTCCATACCTACTTATATATTTAATACATGTACTTACATCGTCTTCTAGAAACTCCAAATATTCCCTCTGAATATCTCTTATTCGTTGATCAATAACCACATCAGTAGTAGTACCCATATTGGTATTTAATATTAACACGGGTCTTGCTTCTGCCTCCTCTGGTGTGGTTTGTTCACTTTTTTGTTGTTATGATTTTGGCGGGAAACAGAAGCAGTGTTGCCAGGTCTGTTTGACGATATACCCCTAACTTCACCTTTAGAATTTCCCTTTTTTGCCTCAATAACTCCTAAAACAAACACATGGAACAAATTATATTATGCTATTCCACACACACATTCAATATTTTTTTCCGTTAGATAATTTCCAAATCCGCTAGATCAAACTGAAAATCTGTCAAATTGGCATCACTCAAGCGAGGCAATGTTGCCAAGTCAACTTAACGAAAATTTCCTGAACTCCAACATCACAATTGTCCATTTTTCTATCAATAATTCGCTATTTACTCCAGCTGTTGCAAAAACATTGACGGTCTTTTGGGTAGACATTTCTCTGTTTACTCCTGAACAGTCATAATATAATTTCCCTGTGTGGATTTCAAACTTACCTGAGACATGTAAATTCCCCGTGTATCTGGCAACACTGTAGGTATTCAACAACAACAACAACAAAAGCGCGGAGAAACTGCCAGTGATGCCAGCTCCCAGAGACTTCGCGCGGTAAAATTAAATCTTAAATATACAGGGTGTCCGGAATTTTTTACCCGAAAATTTGGCATATGCATGCTTTATTAATTCTGAAAAGAAAATACTCTATTGATGTGATATTTTTTTTCTTAGTTTAGCAGTAATTGACACATTTAATTAAGGGTGGGTGGGAATAGGGGACAGGCTTGTGGGGGTGCGGGAATATGGGGACAGGCTTGTGGTGGGTAGAAAGCCTGTCCCCCTATTCTTGCACCCCTCTAACCCCCCAAGCCTGTCCCCCTATTCCTGCAACCCCCAAAACAACCCACCCCCCAAGCCTGTCCCCCTATTCCCATACCCCTTTAAATGTGTGACATTTGATCGGGGGGGGGGGGGGGTTGGGGGTTGCAGGAATCACACACACACACACACACAAACACACACACACACAGTTGAAAATATAAAGAATAAAACTCCTTATCACACACACACACACACACACAGTTGCAAGTATAAAGAATAAAACTCCTTATCACACACACACACACACACACACAGTTGCAAGTATAAAGAATAAAACTCCTTATCACACACACAGACAGTTGCAAGTATAAAGAATAAAACTCCTTATCACACACACAAACACACACACACACACTTGCAAGTACAAAAAATAAATTCCTACACACACACACACACACTTGCAAGTACAAAAAATAAATTCCTACACACACACACACACACACACTTGCAAGTATAAATAAGTAACTTCCTAGAAATACATACCATGACACACACACACACACACAATTTGCCTATAGACTAATGGGTTTCAGAGGCCGCGTGTCTCTGTGTTTCGGTGAATAACTTTTTAACCAACATTAGGATCGTTTGGCCACAGATAGTTTCACACCGTTCGCTAATTTTCGGGGATATACTACAATACCAAAAGTGGATAATAAGGGCACTTTACTTTACTTACAGTCACAAACCTTAAGGTGGTAATTTGCTTTTGTTACATTGGAGTGCCTTGATTCCTCCAAAGTAGCCAATACCAGGAAACAGGACCAGGAGAGCAGAAATAATGGTGTTCTGTTGTTGCTTGGAATAGTTTGGAGGATTCAGTTGCTATAAATTGACCAACACCGACTTCATAAAAGGGAAAGGAACAAGATATCTATGACGTACAGTACAGTCAGCAGCATAAGTTGGCTTCATTTTCACCTACGTATGTAAGAGTTATAGTGATGTTGTAATACAATTTTAATGCAGAGATGAGATATATAGTTCTCACATGGTAAATTACGTATGTTGTTGTTGGAATAAAAACTGGTTCAGAATGCAACTATCTGGCCATATATATTATCACTATTAAGTACACGAGATGGACGCGAATTTATGTTGCCGACTGTACAATACCACTGAGGCTCCACCCCCCCCCCCTCTTTCTCTCCATCCCTCACCCACCTTTCTCTCTCTCTCTCTCTCCCTCCTTCCCCCACCTCTGTGTCTCTCTCTCAGACACGAACGGCAACAGGTGTTACTATAAGCAACATTCACGAGTGGCATTGCTCATTGTATCTCTACCGAGCTCTCTCTCCCTCTTCCACAGTGTTGCCAGCACACGTTTGGTTGACAACATTTTCCTAACCTCAACTTTAGAACTTATTTACTTTTGTGCCTCAATTAATCCCTGATTACTCTTGAACATTGACGGTCTTTTGGAAGTTATTTTCCTTTGGTCGAAATTTTCCTGTTTACTCTTCAACAATTTTTATATAATATCCCTGTGAATTTCAAAATTTTCTAAAACAGATAATGTTCCCTGCACCTGGCAACACTGGCCTCCCCTGCACCTGGCAACACTGGCCTCCTTTTCTCCTGTAGCCAGTGGCTGGCAGGTGACAGACGTTCGTCAATTCCAGCCCAAAATTTGAAATTCACCTGATGCAAATTTTAGAACCACACAGTTATAGTAAATAAACTCTTGCATTCTAATACAGACACCACACACTATATTTTCATTATCCTCATTTCTATAATGCATTAATATTTAATAATCCGGTATATACCAGTTCGCAATTGCAAATTAAAAGATTAATTACAGACATGAAAGCCATATCCATTACCGTAGGCGAACGATCGAACACTGGCAAATCAACCCCAAACCCCCCCCACCATGGAGGTATAATCTAAGAGGAGGCGGCATGAGCCGCTCGTCCTGTACACCCAAAGTGAAGCAAGGGGCGGAGTCTATTACCCTACCCCCCATTGACTCAAAACATTGCCTCGCCCGCTTTACTCCCATTATAATTATGGTCTTATTTTCTCATATATCCTATAATCATAGCCAGAAAGAGACTTGAATTTGTTCCATATATGATAACTACATAAAATTATCCAATTCTGTATATTATCAAAAGTACTTAAACCCATTAAATATCGCTGTTTCCAGCTAGAGCATTACCTCTGCTCGCAAACTTTTCCTAGGAGTATGAATGAAAGAATGAATTGATTAATGAATGAATAGTTTATTTTATGCAAAAAGTATAGTAAAAGAGAAGGTGATAGCTTACATACCAACCCACATACCGTATTATAACTTTACAGAGAAATAACAACAAGTACAGCTGGCAGATGACCACACGTGAATCTGGTATGCCTCGCTACTTGCGAGATACCTACAACAGGAAGGAAAGTGAGCAAAAATTATAGTTTGTTGACAAGCAGATAGTAATAATATTTTACTGTCTGCCTGTCAACAAACTACATCTTTTTTCACTTAAATTTCATTTCGTTGTAGCCAAGCACCTCACAAGTAACGAACCATAGGCCTACCAGCTTCATGTGTGGGTATTAATTATATAAAGATTTCTAGTATGAGACTGTGGAAGGCCTTGTGTCACTCTTTAAGTATAGGGCCTAGTATATAAATAAGATTATAATTTATACAGTAAGATGTGTATATTGAAGTGAAGATGTGTGTGTGTGCTGTGAATATGTGTGATCTGCAGTGAAAATGTAGCCTATGTAGTGAAGATATGTATAGGGTAGTGAAGATGTGGTGTGTTGTGATGATGTGTATAATTAAGGTAATGGAGATGTGTGTATTGTGTACTGAACATGTGAATAGGGTAGTGAAAATGTGTATATGGTAGGTAGGCCTACTGGAGATATGTGATGTGTAGTGAAGAGATGTGTAGTGTAACACCCAGAACTGTCATGTAATTGAGTTGACACTCAGGTGTGTTGTGTTGTATCAAACACATTTTACCACTTATAAGCCACATGGAATCTTACCATGATGGCTGTATATGTTACAGCATAAAGTGTGTCATCACTTCCTCAGTTTCAGTTCACTCTGATTTACACAGAAATATTAATTTTACTCATCAGTCCCAGGCAGTAATTTCACAATTATAAAAACTCTTTCCGCACATTGGCTTAACTTAGACTACGGTTTTTTAACTTACACCTAAATTCTCAACAACCAAATAGTCTACATAGTAAACACAATTATAAATTAAATATCTATAAAACATTATGAAATATGTTAAAACATTCATAATACAATCTCTCAACACTCGAGTTATCCTTCAGGCCAACCCTAACTTAGGCACAAATAGGTCCCCCCATGGAGCCAGTTTATCTTTTATAACCCTGTCAATGCTATATATACGTCAGGTTATACATTAATAGTTAATATCAGAACACTATAATAGCCTTGGCTTTACAGTTTTTGTGTGTACAGTGTTAATATTCTACAGGACATGGGTACGTGTCGCGGTGTGCGAGGCAGGTGATGAAATTCACTTCGTTGATTTGTCAATTTCTGTCGTATATTTTTCTATATGACTTTCTTAACATACATATGAAATGTAGTAGAAAGACACCTGTCTCTCTGGGTACAACCATATGCTGAACACGCCAGCATTATCTTAAAAAATGGCAAAGAATGTTGGTGAAATTGATGGTCCGACGTGATCAGCTGTTCAATGTTTTGAGTCAATGGCGGGTAGGGAGGACAGCCGACCAATAGAAAACTGGCTTCACCTCTGTGACGTCATGCCGCCTCCTCTTAGATTATACCTCCATGCCCCCCACACACACATACATCACCCCCTGTTCTCTCTCGGGTAGACGAGAGAAGTAATTACAACGTACAGCTCCGGACTGATCAATGGTCCACACTTCTTCCACCCTTGCCTTGGTGTGGGCCTCAACGGATATGGTATCACTGACAGGTGGAGGGGGGAGGGGAGAAATGTGGGCGGAGTTATATAGGGGGGTTAGCGTTACCAATGTTGAGCCCTCCAGAAATTTGAATCCCGAACCACTTGTGATCATGGATGTGAACCACTCACTTGAAGGTGGTAGGAGAGGAGGCGTTGGGTTGGGGAGAGAGGGGTAAAGCTTCACCAGTGATCGAGATGGAGAGAATTATTGGATCAAGTAGCTAAATGTTTTCTTCTGTAATCTAAATCCAACTCTGATGCTGCATTCCATGGGATATTCTTTATTATTTGAAATGAATCCAGATTTTACCTAATATAATTAACACGACACCAGTTTTTGATGACTAATATATCAAGCGATGCACCACCTACCCAGTGTTAAGTTACATTTCAAGTAAATTCTTTATTTTTATCCTGTATCATTTATGACATTTTCTAAGAAACGTCTATTGTGTAACTGGTTACCAAAGGATAATAGTTATAGTGTAAGATGTTAATTACCTAATAACTACTCCATCTGTTCTTCCTCACCCCGTCCTCCCTTATTCAATTCACTGTTTCCTCTCCCTCCATCCCAGCATTCCTTGCTCTCCATCTTACCACCACTACCATCATTCTGTGTGTTGCTGCATAATCTGTTAATGCGCAAACACGACCACAATAGAAATAAAAGTGATATTTGGTATGCAAATACAATCCGTTATATATGACGAATATATTTATTACCTTTATTTATTTATCTGAGGTCAACATCTAGGCCAGCCATTCAGACGCCCAGTATAGTGAACCAATCACAAGATTTAGAGGATATTGTGTCACAACTATTGTTATTACTAATTAAAACAGGGAAAAATTGAAATCAGACATTTATTGGTTATTGTTTACATCTCCACAAGTCCTCGTCACGAAGCATTCAAACCCATAATCCAACTGGGTCTGTAGGCACCACACTGTAATTATAATAACCACAATTATAATAACTGTTAACTTATTATAACCTGAAGTTTATACTTCGACCTCACGTTTGCATTAAGCATGTGTAATGTTTGTTTTGTTTTCTTATTATTATTATAAGCACCGATATATGTATTGCTTTAGACCCTTAGCCACGATGATATACAGTATATACACTATTTATATACACTTCTATGAAGATATTAAGGCTTGAAATACTGTAGATTACATATTTCATTTCATTACTCATCAATTTGTTGCTAGTATCGTGTTCAACCACCCTCCTTCTCAATGACAGCCTGCAGTCGCTCGGGCATTGAGGCACCATGCCTCCTCACTGTATAATATATATGGTTTTCCCCGAAAAATCTCCCACTGTGTTCTGGTGTGACGTAGCAAATCTGCTGTGGTTCTCTGTCGTTCTGGCTCCCACGTGTTAACGATAGAACCTCATAGATTTTCTATAGGGTTCATATCGCAGTCTTAAATAGACAAATCTATCACCTGCAAATAATCATGAGCAGTAAACCATTCTTGAACTTTCCTCGCCATATGGATAGGGCATCGGTCGTGTATAGGACAGATAAGGGTGAGTAGTTGAAAAGAAATTAAAAACATTTAGAATATGTGCTTCATTATATTGCATTTGATCGATCTATTAAATAAAGACACTGTCTATTGTTCACCCCCGTAGAGAGATACTGATTATAATTATTATCCTTTGGATATTAAGCAACAAATAACGGAGCTGATACAAATAATTTTCTGTCTTCAGCTTTACCTGTATTCTTTTCATCCCTCATGCTGGCAGTCCCCCTCTTTATCACCTCTTCTCGCCGTAAAATAAATAAATTTCTACCTATATTTTTCAAGTAACTGGCAACCTCACACAACCTCCTCTCACCTGTCTTCTCTCTCTCTCACGTCCCCTTCCTTCCTTGCCTTCTGTAGTATTTTTTATCTTTTGTTTCTCATATTTTTAACCTTCTCGTTCGTTCTTTGAAAGTTTTAATGACATAAGCTTTTCTCTCTTATCACCCATAACCAAATTATTAAGTAAAAATTTACCGATAATCCACTGTTTTTATTAAACCTGGAGAATCAAAGGTGACAAACATATATATTCTCTTTGTCGGGAGAATAATATGTAACAGTTCTGGTTCTCAAAATACATTGGTTTGCAAGATTGCCAACATTAATAATTAAGTCTTGTGGGTGATAACTAGACGTAATATATAGGCCTATAGGCCGCATCTAAATTCATAATTTTAAACACTAAGAAGAATGGAAGACAAATATGTAATGCTTTATAGAAATGGAACTGGAATTTGTATTTCTGTATATTGTATTTTACTTTAATGTTGTCACTATTAAGAGTTTTATTATATAAATATTGTGGAATACAAGGTGCAATAATATCTTTATAAAGTTAGTATTAAAAGTAATAGCAAGATGCTGATGGTAGTCTTCTATTGAATTAATCCTTTATATTATTGTGTGCACATAAATACTCGTCATTAGAAATGTGTAGGGTTATGAAGGCTGACGTCTCATAGGTTGTCACCACTGATTATCATATGTTTCACAAATAGTAACTAGCTTTATTCTGCTTTGTCTACGTGTTAATGATTTCCTTGTTATGGCCAGAAATTTACTTGTAATCCAATAATACACTATATGTAACGTAGAACAAGTTATTTTCCCCCCCGTGTGTTAGGTTGGTAAGCCTGCGAAAGCTACAAGATGTGGGATTGGTGTGTGTGTGTGTGTGTGTGTGTGTAAAGGGAACTGTGGTTCACATGACTCGAACCTTCACTTCATCAGAAATAAGCCTATATTCTGCAGGAGAGATTCGATTGTCTCATTCCGTTCCACAGAATATTATTCTTTTCACATATAATATATGGATAATTGTGGTTCTCATAATTTTGTTTAATATATTCATTATTGTTGAAACACATTTATCATTGAGTATAGCCATTTCATTACATATGTCCAAGTTTTATAGTCACCCATCCTATCTGATGTCATTACAGTTCTGCTGATATCGAACAATACTTAATTAGCCTACAGATGAGAGTAGAAAATAATAATATTATGATGACAATGATAAAATTCAATACTTAATTATATAGGCTTGTTAATGTGAACTCCATCTCCATTAGTTCCTTCGCCCAAAGTCAACCATAAATCTTCAAGAAAACGTCTCTACAGCCACGGTTATTGGCGTCTCTCTTGTTCTCTCTTCCTCCACCAGCCCCTCCATACCCCCCCCCCCTTCTTTCTCTCTCATTTCATATATATATATATATATATATATATATATATTCTACATAACTATTATCATATCCTTTTGCTTGCATAAATTTGAAGGACAATGGGTGATAAGGGAGAAAGGCCTATGTCATTAAAACTTTCAAAGAACGAATGAGAAGGTTAAAAATATGAGAAACAAAAGATAAAAAATACTACAGAAGGCAAGGAAGGAAGGGGACGTGAGAGAGAGAGAAGACAGGTGAGAGGAGGTTGTGTGAGGTTGCCAGTTACTTGAAAAATATAGGTAGAAATTTATTTATTTTACGGCGAGAAGAGGTGATAAAGAGGGGGACTGCCAGCATGAGGGGTGAAAAGAATACAGGTAAAGCTGAAGACAGAAAATTATTTGTATCAGCTCCGTTATTTGTTGCTTAATATCCAAAGGATAATAATTATAATCAGTATCTCTCTACGGGGGTGAACAATAGACAGTGTCTTTATTTAATAGATCGATCAAATGCAATATAATGAAGCACATATTCTAAATGTTTTTAATTTCTTTTCAACTACTCACCCTTATCTGTCCTATACACGACCGATGCCCTATCCATATGACGAGGAAAGTTCAAGCATGGTTTACTGCTCATGATTATTTGCAGGTGATAGATTTGTCTATTTAATGACAGGAAATGAGAGGAAACAGTGAATTGAATAAGGGAGGACGGGGTGAGGAAGAACAGATGGAGTAGTTATTAGGTAATTAACATCTTACACTATAACTATTATCCTTTGGTAACCAGTTACACAATAGACGTTTCTTAGAAAATGTCATAAATGATACAGGATAAAAATAAAGGATTTACTTGAAATGTAACTTAACACTGGGTAGGTGGTGCATCGCTTGATATATTAGTCATCAAAAACTGGTGTCGTGTTAATTATATTAGGTAAAATCTGGATTCATTTCAAATAATAAAGAATATCCCATGGAATGCAGCATCAGAGTTGGATTTAGATTACAGAAGAAAACATTTAGCTACTTGATCCAATAATTCTCTCCATCTCGATCACTGGTGAAGCTTTACCCCTCTCTCCCCAACCCAACGCCTCCTCTCCTACCACCTTCAAGTGAGTGGTTCACATCCATGATCACAAGTGGTTCGGGATTCAAATTTCTGGAGGGCTCAACATTGGTAACGCTAACCCCCCTATATAACTCCGCCCACATTTCTCCCCTCCCCCCTCCACCTGTCAGTGATACCATATCCGTTGAGGCCCACACCAAGGCAAGGGTGGAAGAAGTGTGGACCATTGATCAGTCCGGAGCTGTACGAAGCAATCCCCCCATGTACCCCTACTCCCGCACCCCCCAAAACCCCCCCTCAAGCCTGTCCCCCTACTCGCTTTGAAAATTTCACACACATCAATATTAATCTTTTATTTTGTTGACGTTACCAGAAATTAGTTTGCCTCACTTTGGTGCTTTTTAATCCAAAGAGTTAGTAGGAAAATTCTGTACATGCCTCGAATAAATATCTTATACTTTTAATATTCTGTTGCCTTGAATTAAATAATCTTATAGTTTTTATATTCTGTTTCCAGCAAAATGTTACTCATGATGGACAAACACATTAATTAATGTGTCAAACTTCGCTGAATGTAAATGCAGTAAATTCATTTCATATATTTATATTATTTTTTCATGATGGTAGTCTACAAATTAACTTCTTCTTTTACTGGATTCTGTCATGGATGATGGAAAAGATATTGCATTTTAAAAGGGAAATATATATATCTTGCTAGTTCCTACACGAGTATAAATATGAGTAATTATTTCGCTGGTTGGTTATAAGAGTGTGTGTGTGTGAGTGCATCATGAATTATCATTATTTATGAAAGTTGGACAGTTATCACCACTTTTTCTGATCGATAATTCAGGTGTGTAATGTTTAGGCAACGTAGCCACCACAACATTGGCTTATCCAATAATATAATGGTATAGGATACATGTTCATTTTTAGCCTCCATAGATCTTATTGATGGGTCGTTTTTATTGGTCTAATGAATGGAACTCGACCTTATCTTGTCATTAATTAAGGCTTATTTTTACAAGAATATTTCCCTGTTCTAACCACAAGTTCAACTCGTGTCTTCCATTCGTTTTAACGGGGGAATTCGCACTTGTTAAATTGGAGCTCCTCGATTCTTCCAATGTATGCCAGGAAACAGGACCAGAAGAGCAACTATAATGTGGTCTCATTGTTGTATATTATCATCAGCTAGGGGTAGTGATACATCAACTGCGGTACGGAGGTTATGTATTCACACTGAAAGCACGAAATACAAGTTGTTACATTGGTGCAAAATACAATAATTTACAAACCATCATACAATACAAGTTACGGTAATACATTAAACACTAATTCTCTTAAGCAATATATGAATACATCATGAGGTCAATATTATACATAAAATATTAATAACATCCACAAATACAAGTTACAATAGCAATATAAGAATCCCGACAAAGCAAGGTAAATATATATAAAGGGTATAAGTAATTCTTACAAGTGTCTAGCTGGTATACGTGTAGGTGGTGTCGTCAGGGTGGTGTGAAGGTGGCCGCCTCGCTCTGGGTACTGAGCGGGGCCGGCAGGAAACCTGTGCGAGGTAAACTTTCTACACGTATAGTATGCCAGCTGACCGACAGGAGTCGCTGGTTTGTTTACCAATACGCTAGTTTATTAACACTACTTTAACAACACACCTAATAGGTTGAGTTACAGTTATTGATAGGTACATAAAGGTAGATACATAGTTTAATACATAGAAATGATTACATAGTTGCCATACCCTTCTCACAACAGGAACTACCAAATCCCAAACTACCAAACTACCCAAACTACTCGTAAACACAACATTCTCCCCACATGAAATCCATACAGGGATTTCACATATCTCCAAGCTTTATTATTTACAATACAAGTCGTTGTGGGGGACATATTACACGACCTGATCTCGTCGTTACTGTAGGAGGAGCTGGTATTACATCGAGAGGGTTTGTAGTGACATCCGAAGGGTGATCCGACTCCTGTGCATTAGTTACGTCCTGTGCGGCTTCCAGGCGGTAGAGTTTGTTGATGGGACGTCGAGTGATGCGTCCCTTTAAGCGTATCGTGGCAGCACGAGGATGGCCGTCGCGTCCTGGGATGAGAGAGAGGATTCTACCCATCGGCCACTGAGCCCTGGTGCTCTCTCCGTGCACCAAGACCACCTCTCCAACACTGGGCGTTCGGACAGGTCGTCCTCGGGGGCTGGTGTTCCACGTCCTCAAGGTCTGTAAATACTCTCCGGTCCATCTCCGGGTAAGGTGGTCCGATATTCGTCGCCTGTTGCGCCACGCCCGGTCCAGGGTGGCTGCCGGATCAACCGCAGGCGAGACGACTCCTCTTATGGATGTGATACCGAAGAGGAAATGTGCAGGAGTGAGAGCAGCATCCTCGTTATCCCTAGTTAGTGGTCGAAGGTTCAGGTGGAGGGCGAGCTCATAGAAGGTAGTGGCGAGCTCGTCATAGGAGAGGCGACACTGGTGCAAGGTGATCTTGAGCGACTTCTTGACACAGGCTACCAATCTTTCCCAGAATCCTCCCCACCATGGCGAGGCTTCAGGGATGTAGCGCCAACATGTAGAGCGAGGGAGTACACCAGACAACTTCTTGAATGACTTAGCGTTGTCACTGTAGATAAGAGATGGAGTCCCTCTGAGTGCAAAGAAGCGTCGTAGTGCCAGTTGCAGATCCTCTGTACTTTGTGTCCTCACGACTTCTAGGTGGACGGCACGAGTAGTAGCACATGTTATCAGCAGCCCCCACACTTTAGTTTCTCCAGGGTCCACGTAGATTGGGCCGAAGTAGTCTAGTCCAACTTTGGAGAAAGCTCGTGCTGGTGTTGTGCGGAATTCTGGCAGCGTCCCTTCCGCAGAGTTGTAGGGGAGTCCTCGATACCGACGACATCTTCCACATGAGCTTACTATCCGTAGAACGGTCCTCCTCCTAACCAAATATTCGGCCGATACCAAGGCCAGGGTGGTGCGGGTGCTTTGGTGGAAACACTGACGGTGTGCCTCATCTACTATGAGGGTGGTGATGTAGCCGAGATCAGGGAGGATGATTACGGAGGGTTCGTTAGTCCGTAGAGTTGCCTTCAGTAACCCATCCTTACAGAGATGAGGTCGAACCTTAGAAAGTGAAGAGTGGTGCGGTAAGGTAGTTCCATTTCTTAAAGCATCCAGTTCAGCGAAGTAGAACTTCTCTTGTGCTAAACGGATCCAGAAATGTAGAGCGTCTCTTTTCTCGTCAGGGCTGAGTGATCCAATCTTGCGTTCCCCTGGTCTACAGCGCACATTATGACAGAAACGCCTTATCCATGCTGTACAGGTGACTGCTTTCTTGAGGGAGGAACAGTTAGTCAGTGTGAATGGTCCCGCAGGGATGTCTTGAGCCCATTGTGTTGTTACAGTGGTTACTTCTCTTGAAACTGTAGTATTGGTGCCTCTCACTTCTAACTTTGCCGTCTCGCTGAGCTGTAAATCTTCGGTGTTCCAACCCGATGGCTGAGTAGTAGGCAGGTTCCGCAGGAATTCTGGTCCTTTCCACCACAGCTGATTTGACACCAGGTTACTCAGCGAGATTCCTCTGGTTCCTAGATCTGCAGGGTTGGCGAGGCCGCTGACATGGTGCCATTGTTCTGGGCTTGACAACTGCCGGATGGATGACACTCTGTTCTTCACAAAAAGCTTCAGTTGTTTATTTGACTTTATCCAGCAAATTACATCCATAGAGTCGCTCCAGTAGAGGACATTTGGTTGATGAAGATCAAGTGCTTGGCAGACTGTTTTCATTAATTTCACTCCGATGTAGGCTGCCATGAGCTCGAGGCGGGGTATGGTGGGTGATGGTGTGAGTGGTGACAGCCTTCCTTTAGCCACTAGCAGTTGAGATTCACCACTCGTGACAGCATAGATTGCGGTGCAGTAGGCCCTTTGAGATGCATCGCAGAAAACACAAAAGATGGTAGATTGTGCTGTTAATGCCCCAGCACAACGAGGGAGTGCCACGTCTCTGATGTTAAGGGCATCTTTCCACCATTCCTCTACTTCTGCTTGCACGGATGTAGGTAGTTCTGCTGTCCATGTCGGGGTAACAGGATGCTTCCAGGTCTCTTGAAAGATTAACTTACCCCCGATCAGCCAAGGAGTCAACATTCCGAGGGGGTCAAAAGGTTTTGATAGCAAGGAGAGAAGTCCGCTCTTTGTGTTTGGTAGAATGTCTTGCCTTGGTATGCCAATAGTCAGCTGATCAGTGGAGGTGTTCCATCCCATGCCGAGGATACTGGAGTTGTCGGAAGGTAGTCCAGTCATACGCAATTTGTGGAGCTCCATACCAGCTGCTGCGAAGATGTTTCTTATTCCCTCAAGTCCTGACTCCGCTTCCTCAGCTGACGAGAAGCTAATGCATAAGTCATCCATGTAGATTCCCCGGTCAATCAGGTGGCGCAAGCGTTGGTTTATCCCAGGGTGATGATGTAGGTGTGTGGAAATAGTGTGTAGTAACATGAAGGGAGAACAAGAGAGCCCAAATGGTACTCTCTGGAACCTAAGAACTTCACCATCCCACAGGAACTGAACATATTGGCGATCTTCTTCTTGGATGAGAATCTGATGAAATGCTGCCTTGATGTCACTCTGGCAACCCACAATCTCTGCTCGGAAGTTCAGTATGACAGACAGAAGGCAGGAAAGAAGGTTGGAACCAGGGTCAAGGTAGGAGTTCAGACTTTTCCCGAGCCCATCCTTAGCCGAGCCGTCGAATACCACCCTCAGCTTCCCATTTCGATGTATGCCTCGGTGTGGCAAAAAGAATGCCGAATGATCATGGTGGTTTGGCGAGTACTCGATGGTAGAGCTCTGGTAGAGACTTGCTAGGTGGTCCTCGTATTCTTCAAATTCCTTGGCATCAAGCGAGCTAGTCATCTTGTTAGTCCTAGCTTTTGTAGATCTTATGTTGGTCACTGGTCGGTCTTCAGAATTCCAGACAAGGTTCATCTCATACCGCTTTTCTTTCTCATTCCATCGTGGTTCTGGATAGTTCTTTACATCTTTCAGTTCTTCATCAACAATCCCGAGACAGTCCAGCTTCCAGAGGGAGTCTACTTTATTCCTGTAGTAGGAGTGGCGATGTGGTAGTACTCTTGCAGCTTCTGATCCCCCATGCACAACATACCCAAAAACAGTCTCAATGGCTCTTAGTCCCTTCGAGATTGGGATTTGTTTCCAAAGAATAACATTGTAGATTTGATCTGTCCCAATCAAGATATCAATAGGTCCTGCACTAAAGTCATCCGCCAGCTGGATCCCTTGTAAGGTGGTGCAAGAAGGTGGCTTTCTTGGTGGTAGGGGAGCGCACAAGTGATCTGTCTTCCATAGGTCGAACTCTAAAGAAGGACCACTGTTCCGACCTCTCAGTGTGATGCGTACTTGGTCGTACTTCTGAACCTTCTCTGCTCTCTCTTGGAATCCGATGCAAGCGAAAGCATCTGAGTGCGTAACTGGGACTCCCATGTCATCCGCAACTGAAGCACGTATGTAGGAGGAGTCGGAGCCACCGTCTAGGAGGAGTCTGACCAGTCTGGTTTGGCTACCGTTAACCGCAACCACAAGTGCTGTACAGCTATAACAACATCCCTTTGTGGCGACACTGTAGCGTTGTTCAGTTGTGTGAGGGCGTTGCTCAGGACTCTTCACTTCAACTCCCTGGTGAATGGCGTGATGATCCATGACGGTTGCATTTCCCTCTGCCCTATTTGTTTTTTTTCCTTCTGACTCAATCCTTAATATCAAAGTACATTTTCAATCCTGCAACAATAAAGTGTCATGTCCCTTTATATTGGGTTATTCCTGCTGTCCATCACGGGTTGCAGTACACTCGTGATACGTATATAATCCCTGACCAGAGACGAACGGCAGACACCACACACACACACACACATACCCTGCATTCGAACTCAGCCTCTATAGGTGTACTGGTTGGGGGGGAAATGAACAATACCAGGCGATTCGAAGCTTTCTGCTCCTCACACTCTGGTCAGAAATTATGTATCACGAGTGTACAGTACATATCACATCTACATCATTAATATGGGGTGGATAAATTATAATGTAATTGATTATTTTATTCCATTAATCATGTCGGAGGGAAGCACTAATGTTGTCCAATGGTTATGAACTATTGAGACAAATTGGTTAACGATATCTTGTAACTTATAGATAACTATTAATTTATCAGAATATAAACAACGCCAGAAATATCATAAGTCACAACATCCGAGGCATCCACATTCACTTGACGCTCCTCTGATGATCCCGAAGGAAGCTTGCGAGGAGGAACTTCTGTTGAATCAAGAGATTCATCAGAGCCACGTGAACACTTCTGGTGAAATGGAGAGGAAACTATGTATAAGTCCACAGAGATGGTTGCCTTACAAAGAGTTACATCTATGGAGTCAAGTGCCTCAAAGGAATCATAAAGATGACTCTGTGGCAGTTTAGGTGACCTTTTTGGAGAGCGTGTGGCAGCGTGAACCTCTACCACATGGACACCTTTAGCTAAAGTCTGAGAATTGTCATCAGTTGAAGGGTCACCAGAATGAGTGTCTGATGAAGTTTCCAAGACAGAGAAGCTATTATGTAGTAAAACAGAGAAGCTATTATGTAGTAAAACAGAGAAGCTATTATGTAGTGTTACCTTAGAAACACTCTCGCTAGAGCAAGAAAAAGCCTCTTCTTGAGAGTTGAGAGAGTCCTGCAACCAATTTAGGGCAAAGGGAGGAGATGTATGTCTTAACACCACCATCCTTCTGTCGTCTGAAGTTGAGTTGTCGTCTGGCACTACCAATACTGATGAATTGGGTATTAGCCAAGTGGAGAATATCCTGCTCAAGGAGGTACATCTTTCATTGGCGAGAACGCAAGGGGTGAACATCCCTGCAGTAACTCTCTGACCGACACTCAGAAGTAAGATGTGAGTCAAGAGCAAAACAATTACCACACCGGGAACGGATGTTGCAGTTCCTCCTCCCATGACCAAACTCATAGCAATAGAAACACTGTAAGGGACGCTCAACAAAAGGCTTCACCTCAAAAGAGGTGGGGTTAATAATGTTAATGTGATCTGGGATATGCGAACCATAGAAAGTGACGATGATCATATTTTTACTGCCTTTTATTTTTGTTACTCGTTGGACACTATCTGGTCACATAGCGAGAATGTCATCTTCTGAGAATTCATACAGGTCCTTATTATATAATAGTACGCCCCTTGCTATAATTAATTAACTATTCGATGTGGTTTGATAGATTCAAACATGCTATCAGAATTAAGCATGGAAAGCCCTCTCTCCCCAAAATCAGGGCAGAGCAGGGGCTGGAGTCCCCTCTAGTCTAGCTCGCCAGGACAAAGAGACACGCAGCCCCCCCCCCTCCCCACCACCACCACGTTGAGGGGGTGGGGGTTCTGGACACGAAATTCATTTGTTTGAAAGCGTCGTTACCATCTATACATATATCAAATGTATGCCTCCATGCCCGAGAGAATCACCTCCATAATACATGCAACACATTCAATTGAACCCTGGCCATGGAGAATAAATTCCTTTCCTGGAAAATTATGAAAGTAGCTTACTGACACAGATTCTCCCAGTCATCAATCAATGAGAGTATAGGAACCTACTGCCACAGATGACTCTTTGTGGAAGGGTTCAAAGGTCTTACGGAAGTGATAGAACAGGATACGGAAATAATATTTTGATTTGAGGAGCCCAATCAATGGAAATATGAGTTCAACAATATAAGTAGAAGGAGGAATGGTTAAAATAGGTTCATAATTTAGGTTTGATCTCTAAGGCGATCTGGAGTTTGGGAAAGGAGGTGAATTATTACAGCTGCTTCAGGTTGTTGAGGATATATATTGTTTTGACACTGTAGTACCAACAATTAATAATATTGTTTTAACACTGTAGTACCAATAATTAATAATATTGTTTTGACACTACAATACCAACAATTAATAATATTGTTTTGACACTGTAGTACCAACAATTAATAATATTGTTTTGACACTGTAGTACCAACAATTAATAATATTGTTTTGACACTGTAGTACCAACAATTAATAATATTGTTTTGACACTGTAGTACCAACAATTAATAATATTGTTTTGATACTGTAGTACCAACAATTAATAATATTGTTTTGACACTACAATACCAATAATTAATAATATTGTTTTGACACTGTAGTACCAACAAGTACAATAACTGCACCAGGAAATGATCCACACCTAATAGGAATTGTACTGCAAAACCAAACCCAGAAATTTGGAACTGGATGCAAAATGTTATAAAGGAAGATTAGCTCTATTTTGAATTACGGATTATGTATTGAGAAAACATATGTTGAGAAGGTGTGTGTGTGTGTGTGTTTGCACCTCCCCCCCCCCGTGTGTGTGTGTGTCGTGGAACCTCCCTCTCCCCGTGTGTGTGTGTCGTGGCACCTCCCCCCCATTTGGGGGGGGGGGGTGCGTGTGTGTGTGTTTGCACCTCCCCCCCATGTGTGTGTGTGTTGGAATCCCCCCCCCCCCACTCTTGTGTGTGTGTGTATGTGTTGGCTCCTCCCACCCACCCTGTGTTTGTGTGTGTTTGTGTTGGCACCCCCACCCCCACTCCTGTGTGTGTGTGTTTGTGTTGGCTCCTCCTACCCCCCCTGTGTGTGTGTGTGTTTGTGTTGGCTCCTCCCACCCCCCTCTGTGTGTGTGTGTGTGTGTTTGTGTTGGCTCCTCCCACCTCTTCTTACACGTGTTCTTGTTGGATAGGTGGGAATACCTGCCATCTTCCTTGTGAACTATTTCATCCTCCCTATTTTCTACAGTCATAATATACAGGGTTTTTTTTTTATTGTACTATATATATTTCCATAATAATATCCATAACATTCCCTCCCAGCGTGTTTGACATTCGTCCCTATCACAAAATGGAAAGGAAAGAAAATAATTAAATTTTATCCTTCTTGGCAACCAGTGAGAATCCAGGCAAGCATCCCTTATATACCAATGAAGTGGCAGTGAGTGTTCACTTCTCCTCAACTCAACCTGCAGTATTCAAGTGTTTATATCACCTTATACTCTTACTGATATTTACTTCAGGTAAGATACTAGCTACGGACTTGTTGCTTTATGTTTAATAACACTTTGAGTGCTAGCGTCATCTTTTGTTAGTGTATAAAAACTAACTAAAGACTACACTCACTAATTATTAAACTGTGTGTAGATAATCTCTTGTCCTGCCACTGACGCCTTTTATCCTATGTCATTACAAATTCCACATTGTGTTATTTTATGAAGGAGGATCATTGTCAGTGTCGGAGTCAAGTATAATTGTAGACATTAGTAAAATATAATTTCATGAGATGATAGCCACCTGCAAAGAATAGTTTGCATTGCTTAAGTGTTAATACTTTAGAGTAATTCAAAGAACTGTAACTCGAGGAATTGTAATTGAATGATAGACTGAGGATACTGCCTCTTGTTTTTCACTTTATCTTATTTTTTTAAAGATTTATCTATATTATATTTAGTTACAAACTCTCACTTTCTGACTAAGCAAAGTACACCAGCTCCTTCGTCTCATTTCTTATTGCCATCAGTAATAGGGAATTTCTGGAACTAATCCGCTAGATGTCACTGCTGTGCAGTCAGTTCATGCGACATGAGCTAAAATATTGTTTTAAAAAATCCCATCAGCATACAAATGCATAGAACCTTGATCATTATGATACTTTCGAAATCCTGCATCGACTTTTTAATACCCCGTATGGATAATTTTGAGATAAGTTGGTTAAATTAGATATTTTTGTTTCGTGATTATCGACCTTCTGCTGTCGATATTTAAAGTAAGGCATATGCAAAGGCTAAAATCTATTTATTTGGACAATACAAATAAATATGATTAAGACTGTACTACATATTATGACGTAACATACCCAGTAACATTGTAATATATAGATATAGTTATTTTTGTGGAGATATTAGCATCTCCTTCACAAAGTGAGCGACAAGGCAAAAGTAGCCCGAGCGAGACTCAGCGAGTTGGAACCAAAACAAACATCTGAGAGTCTGTCTGGCGTCTGCCTCAGCTCCTCCTTCAGTTGTTGCAACGTCCAGCTACCGTAGTCCATTGATCTTATAAAAGAACCAAACCAAACACGTAACAATAACCAAAGCGAGCGCCAGTCGGACAAACACGTTTGTTTTGTTTTGATTCCCTCCACGATTCGACTACTTCGCCAGCACATTCGAGTTGCCTATTCTCAATTGAAATATGTATTTCAATAAACCAGGATGTTAATCTATGTAATTCGGAGTTTTAACTATCACCTGCATGTTCTTTTAATGTTTATTGTATTTTCATTTACTTTGTTTCCATTCAATGGTGTACCTGTTTGGTAATCCCGAGATGACCAAATAATCTGAATGCCAATTTCACCAGAAAATCAACTTAACTCCTTTGATCACGAATAGTACTATTTTACCTGTGTTTTACTACTTAGAAAGAATTGTGTAGAAATATGTATCATTTAAGCTCGATGTATTTTTTTTGTGTATAGAATGACTCTGAAGGAATATTTTATTTTGCTTGTGTGCGCGATGAACCGCCGATTGTGATGCCACCTGGTGGCAACCACGAGTTTAGAAAATTCCCCATTAAAATGTGAAGCAAAGTAAACACATCCCAAACAATGTTTTCATGGACTCCTTTTCTGCCTACAACATACATGCTTTCCTCTCCTCCGTTTCAAAGGTGAGGGTATTATTACCATTATATCCCTGTCAATGTCCTAAACAACCTTGAGTTCACAAACTAGGATGTTCTCCGTTACAACATATCACTTTCTTTAATGGTTAGTCTCCACCAACCACTGTGACTGTATTAATTACCTCTTTCTTCACTGTGGTTGTCTATGAACAACTCATCTCCTCCAACTCTCAGCCCAAAGTCATCTTTCAGGTGAACTTTACTGTAAACTCTAAGGGACTTTTTTACTTTATTCTTAATGGGGTATTGCAGTGTTGGTAAACCTGCAGTAATCTATTCTTCTAAATAATTTCAAGCAACAGGCCAACATTATTTTTTCTCACGTAATCCAGTTTCCTGGCATAGGCCTACTTAGGAGGATCAAGTTGCTCTGATGTATAGTACTGTATCCAATATATATTATCCCCTTAATTAAGTATTTGGAGTAACTTATATCCAACTGTCAACCTATGTTATAGTCCAACACTCATACATACTGTACTCTACAGACACTTGACATGTTGTTCTCCCTTGGCATCTCTATTCTCTCCCCACAATAATTACTGTGTTTCTGTTCCTGTGCCATCCTCTGACAACCATTTAATATTTGTGTCACTCTTCCAGCAGCTCCTCCTTTTACTATCCCGAAGCTGTCTCTGGCACTACCGATCCTCAGACGGAACAAATCTTAGGAAATTATATATTGATATTTCTTGGGGCTCTGTTCTTTACCCTGCCATCATGGCGTATCAATTTGTGGTGAAAAAATGACAAAGGTCATTATTGTTGGGATGAAGACACATATCTGTTTCACTTTATCTTTTCACTTCTCTGGTTCTAAGCTTTGGTTTGATCGGACTAGTTCTGATACTATAACAACAACGAAAAAACCTGCCAAAGTAGTGTAGATATTATGAGAACATTGCTGGACCTCAGTCGTTAATTAATTACAGTATTATTACAGGACAGTTACAGGTAATCTATAGCATTTCAGTTTTGTTGAGTAATACCAAATTATTATTTTTATTTATGAAACAGGTAAATCTGCGTCATCCAAGACAGATCGAAGAACATACAACATCTTACGAATAATGTTGGCTTGGTTCCTTACCATCACCCTCGTGGTACTCGCTCATTCTGAGGTGAGTTTGTGTACCATTGCGGACAAAAGGTTTTTTCCTCATAGTGGGTGACTTTAGTAACCATTTGACTGTCTTTCTCTAATAGTGAGCTGTATATTTTTCTTATAAATTAATCAAGAAGTAGCTTCTATCTTCCAGCAAAGTAAGAAGCAGCTTCTAACTTCCAGCAAATACTCACACAAATTAAAGCAATAAAATCATAGTACATGAAAACAATGGTGAGATATTTGCATGTGTCACCGCTGAGTGGAAAATAGAATTGTCCACAATAATAGGCTACTGTATATTCGTGGATAAAAGGTTTCAATATACATATGTGGTTAACAAACAATATAATAACTATTGTTTTCATGTTCCCATATATTGTTTTGAATAGTGAGTTGCTGTGTGTATGAAATTAGAAAATGTTGATTAACCTAAATAATGGACAGTTTCCCTGCTAACAAACAGAGGGAAGCTGACAGACGTTTACATGAGTCATCTCAATAAAGATCATTATATCAGCTTTTGTAAGGTTTCGTATTACATGTTCAAACTTCAATTGCATCATTCCATTGTTTTTTAACAGGATAAAAGTGAATCATGCTCATTTTCAATTATTTACGAAAAGAATATTGCAAACTACAACAATGATATGACTGCATTACTGTTTAACTTGATACAAGTGAAGTCATTTTATTATAGATTTTTTTACGGAAAGAAAATTGCAAACAAAAACAAGTTTCATTTAAAACATTGCTGCATATTTTTACTGATGTAAATTTACCATTGTCATGTTGTTGTTTTGTTTTCCTGTGAATAAGTGGCTAGTATATAGTTTTCATAGACTTCAGTGCCTTGATATTCCTTCAAAGTATGCCAGGAAACAGACCCAGATGAAGAAATATAATGGTATCCTATTGCCTGGAATATTTTGGAGGAAAAATTTGCTCCAGATTTACCACCCAAAACAATGTGCTTTATACCGCCTTAAAATGCAAGCCAAGTTAAATTAGGCCAAGTATTTACAAACCTAGACATTATGCTACAATTATTACGTGGACTATTCTAATCATAATACAATACATGGTTGTAGTATTGGTATGTTATTGCCAGATAATAATAATAATAATAATAATAATAATAGATAGATAGTGGGGGAAGTATTGGTATATTATTGCCAGATAATAATAATAATAATAATAATAATAATAATAATATTAATAGATAGATAGATAGAGTGTTCTTAGAGGAAGAGAAAGTGGTCCTCTTTGCCTAATGTTTAATTCCGGTGTCATTTGACTGAATGTTCGAAAATGCCTTGATTTCACTATGATATTACAGTTTAAAAATGGACAGATTACAAACTCTTTTCATATTTACTAATATAAGATTATGCAATGTGGGCTATAGTCATAAACAGTCAGTTAGTCTCAAATAATTTAAAACCACGTGTAGACAATGTTTTCAGTTGAGAAATGAATATTAACTGATTGTTGTGTAGTCCTGTAGGGATGTTGTCAACCCCATCATTAATGACACAAACAGCCTCTGGGTATGGCAACACTGTCTTCCTTTGGCTCGGAGTGATAATGTTATGTTTTATGTGATGGACTAACAACCCCATCAGACGCCACTATTAAGGGTTTGGCAACACTGTCTTCCTTTGGCTCGGAGTGATAATGTTATGTGATGGACTGACAACACTCATGGAAATACAACTGAGATAAACCAGGCACATGAGATGGCTTATAATCTCGTGCAAAGGCAATAATGTTACGATAAGAGTCAGCGAGAGAAAGAGGGGCTAAAGCCATTTAGGCCTATATACTGATATAAAAATGATATATAGTTTAGTTTTTTAAACAAAAATGCAAATAATAACATTGTTTGCAGAGAATATATCTAAATATATTTAAAGAATACTAACATTTCTATCCAATGCTGCTGCTATGTAATATTGTGTTATTACATAAATACAAAACTTTATTTATACTATACTGTGAAAATAAGCAACCAGATTAGTAATGAACTTGTGTTAAACAGCCAATAGGTAATGACGTCCAAGAGGACAGATGGGACCCACTCGAAATGGCAAGTTCTGAAGCACTCGACACCAACGATAAGACATCGAGAAAGTTGTTTTGGTGTTCCTCCTTATTGTAAGTGAAGTCGTTGTTTCATTATTAAGATAGGTTGGGTGGAGGAGGCAAAGTTTATTTGTATTACCTTCTTAAGAGGGTGCGGAAGTAGCGGACAGGCTTTGGGGGGGGGGGGGTTAGGGGGGTGCGGGAATAGGGGGACAGGGTTGGGGGAGGGTAGAAAGCCTGTCCCCTACTCCCACATACCCCTACCCCGCCCCCCCATGCCTATCCCCCTACTCCCATACACCCCAAAAACCCCTGCACCCCCCTAAACCTACCCCAAGCCTGTCCCTCTACTCCCGCACCCACTTAACAACTTGAACACACATTAACAACTTGAACACACATAGGGCCTACACATAAATATTGATATCTATGATAATGAGCGATTCATTAGTATACTAAAATTTATACCAAGGCTTCCATAAATGTACAAATGAATACTATCTATATGCAAGAAAGGAGGATTTCTGAAAGAGAGGATTATAGAACTCAAGGATGACGATGAAAGACAGAGAAATTCAAATGCCTTACTCGTTCACTCGTGATACTTAATACCTGACCAGAGATGAACGTCAGGCAACACACACACAAACACTCATGATACGTAATACCTGACCAGAGATGAACGTCAGGCACCACACACACAAACACTCGTGATACGTAATACCTGACCAGAGATGAACGTCAGACACCACATACACAAACACTCATGATACGTAATACCTGACCAGAGATGAACGTCAGACACCACATACACAAATACCCTATATTCGAATTCAGCCTCTATATATGTGTACTGGGTGGGGAAATGAGCAATACTAGACGTTTCGAAGCTTTCTACTCCTCACACTCCGGTCAGAAATTATGTATCACGTGTGTACACAGTAGTTGCCTATACTTGTATATCGACATAAATATTGGCGTAGATATGAGGCAGCTATATAGAGATAAAGGTTGATTTAATTGAACGGATGAATAAACAGGAAGTCTTCTATAGGTATATATATATATGCTAGGGAGAAAAAGTAGTTCAATGTGACAAAAATGAGAATATGTTAACGATTGATAATTATTGGAGTAAGATGGTTTGATAGAGTTTGTAACAAGTCAGTGAGAGTGAACTGTAAGAGAGGTGAAGTCTAGATGAGAGGATGGAGATGAGCATCCTTAAATGGTGTAGCCATGGTAAAGGTATGAAGGAAGAGAAATTACAGAAAAAGGAATAGATAGCAGAAGTGGAAGGAAGAAGTAAAGGAGGAATTGGTGGAAAGGTATTTAAAGAAGCCTTGTATTGTAGAAGGAAGAAGTAAAGGAGGAATTGAAGGAAAGGTATTTAAAGAAGCCTTGTATTGTAGAAGGAAGAAGTAAAGGAAGGCCAAGGAGGAATTGAAGGAAAGGTATTTAAAGAAGCCTTGTATTGTAGAAGACTATAATTGTATTACGCATCTCTGAGTTATACCCTAGTAGCCGTGACTATGTGACATCCATTAATATTATTCTTATTTTTGGTAGGCCTATGTACTGTATATTTCTGTATAGGCCTATTATAACAGATACCGAGACCCCAATAAATAATACAGTTTCTACTTTACTGTAGTACGAGTTGCCTTCGTAACTTGGGTGGCATTTGTTTGAGAGGAGCCGCCCTGGAAGAAGCCAATTGTGACTTTGTTGCCCCCACTACTGAATGTTCATCCTGGAGAGGAGATTGTTCCTGTTGCATTAGTAAGTACTCCAACTCTCTCTCTCTCTCATACACAAACGTTATAATCTCTCTCTCTCTCTCTCTCTCTATCATAAACAACTTAAATAATCAATATTTTCAAGGACCGTGACTGTTGCAAGGCCCCGAACATATTGAGTGTTTTGGTAGATGAGACAGTGGAGTTGGATGATGTTGGTAGCTTCTTTTCTGTCCCACTAAGATGAGACAGTGGAGTTGGATGATGTTGGTAGCTTCTTTTGTGTCCCACTAAGATGAGACAGTGGAGTTGGATGATGTTGGTAGCTTCTTTTCTGTCCCACTAAGATGACGACACTTTATACACGTTACTTGCAAGAGAAGGCAGATATATCGTCACTCACAGCATGCATCTTGAAATAGGGTCGGGTATCTACTCTGTTATGAGTTAATGACGATATAGGGGATATTTTCTTGATGTTTTGGTGTAGCCAGGACTCTAGAGGAACAAGAGAACCAACAGATCACCTCGGAAAAAAACCAGACGTTTCTCGTGGACTTGAACCTCCTATGAAGTGTCCTTATTAGCAGTATGTCGTTGTATCCACTCTGTTAACGTCTAATATATATATATATATATATATATATATATATATATATATATATATATATATATATATATATATATATATATATATATATATATATATATATATATATATATATTAAAGTGACTACGATGTAATAAAAATAGTTATTTACAGAACACTAACATAACTTTACCTGCACACTACAGGTTAGCAAATGGGTGTGTAATGTATAAAGTGGGTTTACTGTAAACATATTCATTACATATAATGCAATACACACACCCAATAACAGCAATGGAAAACAAGGGATTACTGTAGTATTGATATGTTTTCAGAATGTTCCGACTCTGGGATGTGTTTGACCAATGGTGGTCAGTGTCTAGCGGATACGGTGTGTCCAACAGAAGCCTACATTGACGTCTTATCTCCCTGTGCATCCCCCAGCGCTTGTGTGTGAGTACAATAATCATAACCTCCCTCTGTGTGTGTGTGTGTGTGTGTGTGTGTGTGTCATACCGTCAGTCTCGACCTTGTTAATGATTCAAATCCATCGTAGCCAACCCCATACCAGTTCCATGTTAATGTGTATATGTGTTTCAACATTTGTGTCTTCATAGAATCAAGTTTAAAAAACGAACAATTATCATATATTTCTTTTATTTTATGTATGTTCTTCGTACACACCATTTCTTCTAGTAATGTCTTTAGTCTTCTTTAGTCTTTCTTACAATTTAAGTAACTTTAGATTCCTTATGTCTTTCCTCAATGGTTAATTCTCTCAGACTTGATATTCCTCTTGTTGTTGTTCCTTGTACTTGTTCTAGTTTGGGTGGTTAGTATACTGGTGGTCTCGTAACCCGATAACAGGGGGAATTCTCTCAGACTTGATATTCATCTTGTTGTTGTTCTAGTTTGGGTGGTTAGTATACTGGTGGTCTCGTAACCCGATAACAGGGGGAATTTACCTACTTAGTAGAAGGGCCCAGAAGAGTTCTTCTTTCCAAAGAAATAATAAGGTTGATCACAATTCATAATGTCCCAGGAATAGATTGATTGATTATTAAATGATGCCACTAGCCATCTGGCGGAGCAACACTTTCAGCCATATACCGCCCAACATAATATTAAATTCTAAGGATTTCATAATAATAATATTATGGTCATTTATATAATTTATAAATCATATACACATATTAGTCAGGCTTCATTATACCAAAAGGGAGAAGCACCATGATTAAAAGGAAATATCAACTTAAATTCACATTTTACTAAAATAACCTGATTAATTTTAGTAATATATATATTAAAGAATCAAATTAAAACGCAAAAATACATTGAATTATCTAAAAATATAAGCTATAAAAATGATACAATTGACAACTTGTGGAGGAAAGTGTGTTCCCTCGCCCACTACAAGCCTCCTCCCTGATCACCTTGTAGAGACTGTAGGAACCATTCTCCACCCGCTACTCGGAGAGCTGTATCTACGACGAAGGTCACTAAGACTGGGGAGAGACTGTAGGAACCATTCTCCACCCGCTACTCGGAGAGGTGTATCTACGACGAAGGTCACCAAGACTGGGGAGAGACTGTAGGAACCATTCTCCACCCGCTACTCGGAGAGCTGTATCTACGACGAAGGTCACCAAGACTGGGTCAATCCACAAACAAATGTCCCACTATCAAAGGGACCAGACAATCATCACAGTAGGAGGAGGAACCCTCTCCATTAAAAATCCACCAGTTAAACGCAAGTGGCCAATGCGTAGACAGACAAGATCCGCCTCCCACCAGCTGGACAGGCAGCTGTAGCTCCACAAAGCAGGGCGCTGGCAGACGCCGCGGAGCTTGTTAGCCCCGACGGCGTCCCATCTGTCCTGCCAGCAGGACGAACGGCAGCATCTATGTAGTGTCGAAGGTCTGAAGCAGGTACAGGATGACGCCTGGCAGGAGGCCGAGCACTGAAGGCCACACACAACCTTAGCGTCTATAGCGTCAACCTGCTCATTCCCATCAACACCCACATGAGCCGGGACCCAACAAAATGTGACTTTGCGGCCACGACGTCCCAGGAGTACAAGCCACTCAAGGATGGCCAACACAAGGGGATAGGAAGAATTAGAGTTGCCCAATGCCTGCAAGGCAATATTGGAATCGCGAAAAAAAAGGCTGCGGGGAGAGTAAAAAATTGTGCCCCTGGAATAAACAAGCCATTTTTCAGTATCCATCGTCTGAGGTATCAGAATGTTTTACACAAGAATTGAACCGATTGTTTATTTATTGTGTGCACCTGGTTGTCAGTTAGGAAATCCTCGTATGTGAGTGTGAGTGTGTGTGTGTATACTTCCCTTTAGCAATCTCGAGAATGGACAAATTTGCTCGTGCTGTTGCCATTAAAACATAATCTGTTCATATATTTATTATTATTTTTCTTTTGTGTGTGGTTCACCTGTTTCAGATGCTGTCAGCAATGCCTCCAAACATCGACATGCATTGCCGGCGGTGATAGTGATGATACTGGTCTGTGTACTGGAAATGCGGATACCCTCCTACTGATGGACGAATACTACGAGCCTTCTCCTGCTCTTGATTGTGTCGATAAGGAGTGTAAATGTGTCCTCAAGTGCGGAGGTGATGACTGTGAACGCAACGAAGGAATGTGCATCAAGAAGACAGAAAACTGCCCAGAAGGATATAAAAACAATAAACAGGCTAAAAAGTGTGGCTGCAATAATAGCGACACTTGCATGTGTTGCCTTCCAAGTAATTATACTATATAGTCACAGTATTGATGAGGCTTCAGATATATCTTTATGTAAAGAGATTGATAAGTTTCAAAATTCAACAACATATCAAAATGTGAATATTACTCAACATATCCTTTACCTCTTTGCCAACCTTGATGGCTTCACATTTACTAATGGGGGACCTAGTCCAGCGATAAAAGGAGAGAGAGAGAGAGAGAGAGAAGGGTCTTGTTAGCTCAGGCCTAAGCCGAGAGCTCTAGGTCTTATCGTAATAATTATTATTCTTGTTCTTGGGGCGACCACTTCTTAAAAAAGGTTCAACTCACTCACTCACTCACTCACTCTCTCTCTTCCTCCCATCCATTTTCTTTTACCGACATTGAATCATTTTTCCGAGGGGTTCACCCTCAATAAAAAGGGTTAATTTTCAAAATTTCAATATAACCATATGAATACAAAAATCCAGATAAAACATAATTAATATTTTTGAGACCTTTACATATGGATATTTTATGATTTCACTTGAATCATTAAGAGCTGGATCTTTTGAAGGGTTTTCCTTCATGTTCTTGTTATATAGAAGTGTCATCATACATATTATACTCTGAGTATTGTTTACATCTTCGACAGTAAAATATAAGGTAGTTATATAAATTGACATTCATTAGCTTCAAGTTACTGATTTTTCTATAATATTTTGTAAGACTTGCTAGCGACTAGTAAACTAGTATTCTGTTGTAGTGTTACTTTAGAAGAATCCAATAGCCTTCAATTCGTTCACAACATACTACACCTTTAACATACAACTTCTCGAGGAAAGGAAACAATGGACATATAATGACTTTATTTGTTAAAATGACACCAATTGTGGTAGAACTTATGCTAATTCCTTCATACTGACTATGCCAAGACACAAACTTCCCTCTTATACAACACGTGCTTCTTGTTATAGTTTGGAGGAAATAATTATTAAGCTCAGGCTTTCTGACAGCAACAGCCTATTTAGTTACCACTTGATAAAGTCCAGTTGTGATATTGGGAAAAAGGGAGAGCACAGGTCGATTAGGAAACGGTTTGTCTGGGAATAAGGCGATTGCTAGGGTGTAGAGGAGATTGATTGATAGATAGATAGATAGATAGATAGATAGATAGGGAAACAGTAGTCCATGATGTGTTTATAAAGCCTTTCATTCAATCTCATGAACGTAAATAAAGGAGTCATGTGTTATCTGTAAACTGTTGCCTACTGCAGATTTCTTCAATATACGTTATTGACTGAGGTAGGCTATTAGTCAGTTTTTGGCATACAGTAGTTTAGAGAAATCAGTAACCCTCTATTTTGCCTACAGCAGGTAAGGTAAAAAATGTGAAGTTTACTGTATCACTTTATAATAGAGTAGTATGTTATTATGCTTAGGGAGTTGTTGTATTGTGTGCGTTGATGGAAGGCAGGCAACTGATCTTAAATATCTTGGCAGGAAACAGAGTTCCCAACAATACGAATAAGGGATCAAATTTGTAATTTGTCTGAAGGATTTACTAGATGTTTAACTCGCCGACAAGAGATAAATCTTTCAGGGGGAGAACCTATTTTGGTAAATTGAAGGGATACTCTTTTCTTTCCTACAAACTATATATCCTGGGAACCAAGTCACCTCAATATATACCAAATAATAAATCTGTTTGGTGAGTTTGATTGGAGGATTCAATAACCCTCCAAGGTTATCAAAAAGAGGTTCTTCACTTTACAAAATGTTTACACTTCACTCCATAATGCCGATGTCAATGCCATGCCCTCTGCATGTATTGTGCAATACTTTGTATAACATTATTTTACACTTCACTCCATGATGCCGATGCCAATGGCATGCCCTCTGCATGTATTGTGCAATACTTTGTATAACATTATTCATCTCTTTTCAGGGGGTAAGCAATCGGATTGTTAAACTGATGACTGACGGACTACTGAATGTGACCTCTTCACGGCAAGGAATGAATAAGGCACTCTTCTCCCTCTATGCACTGTTGCCACTTTTTAGTGCATGTTGTGCGCCAGAATTTGCGTTGGTAAGCGCTAGTTTGCGTTAGATTTTGATCCGTAGCTCTAGAAAAGTAGCTAGATTCTCAGGCTTTTAATAGCTATGAATTTTGCTTCATATACTGTACATTTTCATCTAAAATATATAAAATATAATGAAATGACGGGAAAAGGAAGCTTTGCAAATTACTAAAGCTTGATTTTTTTTTTTAACGATGAACAAAAATAGGCTATCACATTGGAAAAAGTTTGCTATATGAAAGTACATATAATTGAACTTTTTTAAACTAAAATATCTATTCACTGCCACTGTCTGCAATATCTAAACTATCGTCATCATCATCATCATCATCCTCGAGGTCATGGGAAGAGGAAGCTACTGGTATACAAATAGTTTCAGCCTTAGAAGTTACTGTGCTGTAGGATTCCATTCTACCTATTTTTTGCAATGTCTCTGCTGGTAGAACATAGTCTCTGCAACACTTGTCATGTCGTCTTAAACCATACTTAATGTGCAGGAGTGAATTTACTATCTTTGTTCCTATTTTGTTCCTCAATTTTGATTTTGTGACATTCATCTGACTAAAAATCCTCTCCACTTCTGCATTGGAATATGGCAATATCAAAATTTTCATAGCAAATTCTGCCACCAACATTCATATGTTTGGGACGGATGTATAGTAAATAAGAGACTTTTTCTCAAGTAGCTAATTATGTAACTCAAATTATATCCATTAACATGACAAGTATGAAAAATACTAAACTAAACTAAAGTAAAATGTATTTTTTAGTTTGGCACAATACAGCAAGAAAACTCTATAATTCGCCAGATTTTTAATCGGATGCGCTAGATAAAGCGCTAGGCGCTAGATCATAATTTTGACCACCAGATTATAAGCTGATGCGCTAGATCTAGCGCGAAATGCGCCAAATTAGCAACAGTGCCTCTATGATGTAATACACGGATAGGGTTGAATAATACACTCTATCCTACCATGATGTAATACACGGATAGGGTTGAATAATGCACTCTATCCTACCATGATGTAATACACGGATAGGGTTGAATAATACACTCTATCCTAATATGATCAATTTTGTTTATTTTACAAAGATTCACAGCGACTCAGTTTTTTTTTCTTCCTCAATACCTGTAACACAAGACATGAACAATTATTCCATAATTCATATAGCCTTTGTCATTATCTACAACTTTCAAACACTGAAATGGATCATATTAGTTGAGGAGGAATCGCTGTATATTCACCAGAAGCAAAGTTAACTGTACCTAATATAAACGTTTCTGAGAGTCAAATAAATTGTTAGACATTAAATAAGTACAGTAAGTATATAAAAAATAGATTATTAAATAAAAATAATGAACTGTGACAAGATCAGGATCACATTCCCCTTAAGAACGATGCTTAAAAAATAGCTTTTGACAATAATTAATCATGTTAAAAATATATTACTTTTATGTAAGCATGGTACATAAATAAAACATTTGGATTTAAAGCTGTCTGTTAGCGTGTTATTTCATAAAACCTTAATTTTGGAGCCAAGCTAATAATATTATCACATACGATACAGTCACTCATAAAAGAAAACACACTCCTCTAGGCAAGTTGTGCAGTAATTCATGGCAGTCCAGATCTGGTAACAGTGTGGCTTCTTACCCTTGGGGGAAGAAGTGTTTGAGCATGGAGGTATAATCTAAGAGGAGGCGGCATGACGTCACAGAAGTGAAGCCAGTTTTCTATTGGTCGGCTGTCCTCCCTACCCCCCATTGACTCAAAACATTGGACAGCTGATCATGTCGGACCATCAATTTCACCAACATTCTTTGCCATTTTTTAAGATAATGCTGGCGTGTTCAGCATATGGTTGTACCCAGAGAGACAGGAGTCTTTCTACTACATTTCATATGTATGTTAAGAAAGTCATATAGAAAAATATACGACAGAAATTGACAAATCAACGAAGTGAATTTCATCACCTGCCTCGCACACCGCGACACGTACCCATGTCCTGTAGAATATTAATACTGTACACACAAAAACTGTAAAGCCAAGGCTATTATAGTGTTCTGATATTAACTATTAATGTATAACCTGACGTATATATAGCATTGACAGGGTTATAAAAGATAAACTGGCTCCATGGGGGGACCTATTTGTGCCTAAGTTAGGGTTGGCCTGAAGGATAACTCGAGTGTTGAGAGGTTGTATTATGAATGTTTTAGCATATTTCATAATGTTTTAAAGATATTTAATTTATAATTGTGTTTACTATGTAGACTATTTGCTTGTTGAGAATTTAGGTGTAAGTTAAAAAAAACCGTAGTCTAAGTTAAGCCAATGTGTGGAAAGAGTTTTTATAATTGTGAAATTACTGCCTGGGACTGATGAGTAAATTTAATGTTTCTGTGTAAATCAGAGTGAACTGAAACTGAGGAAGTGATGACACACTTTATGCAGTAACATGCAGCCATCATGGTAAGATTCCATGTGGCTTATATTAAAGTGGTAAAATATGTTTGATACAAGACAACACACCTGAGTGTCAACTCAATTACATGACAGTTCTGGGTGTTACACTACACATCTCTTCACTACACATCACATATCTCCAGTAGGCCTACCATATACACATCTTCACTACCCTATTCACATCTTCAGTACACTATACACTTCTTCACTACACACACATCTCCATTACCTTAATTATACACATCATCACAACACACCACATCTTCACTACCTTATTACATATCTTCACTACATTATACACATCTTCACTACACTATGTAGGCTACATTTTCACTGCAGATCACACATCTTCACAGCACACTGAGGTGGCTACAACGCAAGGAAATTTAAGTGAAAAAAGATGTAGTTTGTTGACAGGCAGACAGTAAAATATTATTAATATCTGCTTGTCAACAAACTATAACGTTTGCTCACTTTCCTTCCTGTTGTAGGTATCTCGCAAGTAGCGAGGCATACCAGATTCACGTGTGGTCATCTGTACTGTACTTGTTATTTCTCTGTAACGTTATAATACGGTCTGTGGGTTGGTGTGTAAGCTATCACCTTCTCTTTTACTATACATTTTGCATAAAATAAACTATTCATTCATTCATACTCCTAGGAAAAGTTTGCGAGAAGAGGTAATGCTCTAGCTGGAAACAGCGATATTTAATGGGTTTAAGTACTTTTGATAATATACAGAATTGGATAATTTTATGTAGTTATCATATATGGAACAAATTCAAGTCTCTTTCTGGCTATGATTATAGGATATATGAGAAAATAAGACCATAATTATAATGGGAGTAAGGCGGGCGAGGCAATGTTTTGAGTCAATGGGGGGTAGGGTAATAGGCTCCGCCCCTTGCTTCACTTTGGGTGTACAGGACGAGCGGCTCATGCCGCCTCCTCTTAGATTATACCTCCATGTGTTTGAGGGTCTGAGAGGAGGCGTAGGAGGGTGTGAGACTAATGACTACCTCTGTTTACATGACACTTTACTGATCAGGTCATGTTTTGTTATATATGTTCCGTAATCGAGAGCAGGAGGTGAAAATAGTTAGATAAATTATAGTACTGTCACGAGCACTAATAAGTATTCAGGTGTGTTGGCTTTGAATACCTAGAGTCAGTAAATAAATGTACAATAATATCACCTTTAGAATTGAGTCTTGCCCCAACCTTGATGGAGTGCAGACGTGTTTCTGGCGCTCTGCATGTGTTGTGGTTTGTGCTGTTTTTTGCATTATTTCTGGGTTCTTGTTTGTGTGTTGTTTCTGTGGTGTTCTAAGTGTTGTTTGTCTACTCTATCTCGTTTTTATTTGTGGTTTTGCTGTTTGTGATATTGTTGTTTGTGGTTTGTTTGTTTTGTTGTGATTCTGTGTGTTCAGTTGTTCGCTTTCCATTTAGGCCTTGCCTGGCCTAATGGAGAGCGCGGATTCGGATGTGGCTTCCTGTCTGGAGGCTGACTTGGCCATCTCGGAAGAGGATAAATCTCCTATCGAGGATCAATCAACCTCTACCAAGCGACCCGTTGATGCCTCGTCAGACTCCTTGCAGGATTTCGATAGTGTGGACTGTTTACCTTCAGCTGCCAAGACTGCTTCAACTGTGCATGACGTGCCTTCTCTGCCTCAACATGGTGTTTCTTCTTTGTATTCCAACTCCTTGCCCTCGTCCAATCTTCCTGCTTTTGCCACGAGAAATGCCTATGTCAAGCTATCTTTCCCTGGGAACCCATCTACGGGCACAAAGCTGCGTTGGTTGTCTGATGTCAACAGGGCCTTCCAGCTGCAGCGTGAACTGGCTGAAGTCAAGGGTGCGGGAATAGGGGGACAGGCTTGGGGTGGGTAGAAAGCTTGTAACCTATTCCCGCACCCCCCTGACCTCCCAAGCCTGTCCCCCCACTCCCGCACCCCCCCAAAACCCCCAAGCCTGTCCCCTACTCCCACACACCCTTAACGGATGTCGGATCCGTCCAAATGGACTAATGTGAACCTGGCATAAATAAGGGACCCTGTGATGTAGTCAGAAAAATGGAGGTATTCAAGTCCTTCAAATATTACCACGAAACACAACCCAAATAGAGGGAGTTTGTTTCGTAGCATAGTCAGGAGTAATCAGAAGCCTCCAATTCTCATACATGATCACAGTGTTCATCATAACGGGTAAAAGGTTGAGAACCCCTGCATGACTTTAAGTTAAATATTTATCATCCCTTCATCACGGTGACTTGCATTTATTAATATACTTGCCATATGTTCTCGGTCAAAGTTTTCTCAGCTCCATAAATTTATGTTTTCACGGAACTTTTTGATCCATCGTCATTTCCATAGAATTATTTAATATAATTTAATTTTATTAATGTTATAATTATTAGTGTTTTAAATGATAGCTTGCAGTAGGCTATACCTCTCACTGTTTTCCTTAATTAAGGGGGTAGTACAATGTTAGTGGTAAATCTGGAGCAACTATATAATTCCTCCAATCTATTCCAAGCAACAACAGTTGATAACCTGGTCCTGTTTCTTGGTATACTTTGGAGGAATCAAGACGTTCGATCCAATGTACTGTACTTCCCAAAATCTGGTGGTATCTGGTAACGGACACAAATACGATGCCATTACCTTGCCACTTCTCTAGTCACGTACAAACTGATTCCTTCTCGGCTCTCAGTCTGATTTGTATGCCAGCAGTGACAAGGGTATTCTCTCTTTCACTCCCTCTCAGTGTGATTTGTTTCCCAGCAGTGACAAGGGTATTCTCTCTCGCATAACTGAAACCCTTATAATACGTTCCTTCACATTAATTATCACCAATCGTAAGTTTAATCTACAGTATATTCTAGCATCGCATATGCCTCTTGTTTCCGATTCTCTCCCTCCCTCAGTCAGTCTCTTCTAACATATCTCCGCCTTCACAATACGTTCCATCACATTAATAATATTGTCGCTTATCGTAAGTTTACTCTATCATCTAATCTCAACACCAACACAGAATTACCGTACTATATCCAGGGAAAAATCATTAAATTTTATGATTACTTTGCTTACGATCCCATGAAGCATATAACTTCTATATTGTACAGTCGGCGGCAAAAGTCCTGTCGCCTCGCCTGCTTCACCGAGACAGGCAGTGTTCATGGACTCGAGAAATACACACATTTTCTCCACATAATAATCTCGAGTCTATGAACATCGCGTGCCTCGGTGAAGCAGGTGAGGCAACAGGACTTTTGTCGCCGACTATACTATATTGGCTACAAGAATTGGTACACACGTTTTTTTTAGTTGTGTTTTTTAGGTTTGCTTCATATAGGAAATATAAGACTACGTAACTGCAATACAACATTATTATTAGTTTTGTTGTTTTGTAATGTAGTACTACGTGACTTCAAAACAACAGTATTATTTGGTTTGTTGTTTTGGTAATCATCGAGTAACTTTGAAGACTATTCTATGCAGTACATCTAGAATAATGAATGACCTCTCTTTCCACGACTTATCTTATATATATATATATATATATATATATATATATATATATATATATACACTGGACATAGGCTTCATCGTGCCCGTTACCGTGGCCCAGGTCAACTGCTGATCACACACACACACGTCACTACTTCCGAACTGGTACCCAGCCACAGAGAAAGGAAAGTCAGGGTAATCCCCAAATACTGCAGCTGTTATGGTACCTGAGAGGATCGATCTCCCGACCTCTAGGTTATGAATCCTGAACACTAACCACTCGGCCACCTCCCCTACTTTATAGACTATGTAAGAAATCTTGTACTCAGCTGGCGACAGGACCTTTGCCACTGACTGTACAATAATGGTAGATAGTCCTGCATCGGGAACACAAAAGTGAACAGTGAGAGTGAACCTTAATAACCAATAATAATACTCTAGAGACCATCAGCTATAATTTTGCACCATTTATTTTAGGCCGTTTCATTGGAAGGTGTTACAGGACTGTTGACTGTGACTGCATTGGGGTGACTCGTGTAAACATTGGACAGCTTCCCTCTGTTCTTTAGCTGAGAAACTTTCTAATGAATTTAGTTAAGTAACGTGAAATAATTAGTCAGACATTTGTTTGAGTTATCCATATGTGTACCCTGTAGGAGTGTATTGCCTGCATTAATGATGTGGGCAATACTTTAAGGGTTTTGGCGCCCCTTCGACCCCAGCCACTAGCTTTTAGTTCATCAACTGTCCCTCATTTCTTTCTATTTCCTTACTGCTTGCTGTCACACCTCTCTATCACCTTTTTCTGGCGCTATATGACCTCGCTGTTGCGGCGCCTAATATCAATCAATCAATCAAATCCATATGTGTATTGAAACTTACATCCACAACTTTACCGTTTGCAGTTTTAAGAGAAAATCAGAATGGGGCAATTATTAATGATGGAGAACAGTATAGTGATTTTTCAGTTACTTATATCCATCAGAAATAGCTTTCTAAAACCAACACTAACTATGGATTATATTTATTTGTTTCTACCACGAGAAAAGAAAGGCATAGTGAATGTAAGAGTTTTTTTCGGCTCATTATATAATCTAAAATATGCTTTCTGAAACCAACCAACACTACTTAAGGAATTTACTGCTTTCTGAAACTACACTACTTAACACTAACTATACTAACTTGTTTCTACCAACACAAATGAAAAGGATAATGAATACATTGGTGGCACTTATAAACTTAATTTCTAACACTTAAACATAATATATAACACTAGGGGTAGAAATGTAATCCACCTCGAGAGAGTGATGAGTGTAGACTGACTATCTCACACTCCTTATCCTCGAGGTGAATTACGGTACAGATTCGACCTCTTACAAAGACAGACTAACACCCTAAACCAATAGCTCGAAAAGGGGAACTGAAACCTGAAAAGAAATAAACTAGCTCGAAAAGGGGAACTGAAACCTGAAAAGAAATAAACTATCTCGAACGTATGAGTTATCCACTTACAGAAACCATGATGTGATGTAGTCCCTCAGACATTGCCACGAAACACCATCCGTATTGAAGGAACTTGTTTCGTGGCATAGGCAGGCGGGAGAGGAATCAGAAACCACCAAGTCTCGTACACGATCACAGGGTCCTTAATTAAGGGGAAGTTAGTTCAGTGTTGGTAAATCTGGAGCGAATGATTCCTCCAAACTATTTCAAGCAACAGAACACCATTATTTTTGTTCATCTGGTCCTGTTTCCTGGCATACTTTGGAGGAATCAAGACACTCCAATGAACCAAAAGTAGACCATGTCCTTATTAAAGGGAAGATTCTCTTTTGGGTGAATTAGAAGGTGTCTGATTCATCCAAACTATACCATTGAAACAGAACCCCTATTAGTAAAGTCATGGTCTAATGTACTGCAACACCTTCCAATGAGATGGCTTCGAAAAATGATTCGAAACTATAGCTGTTGGTGTGTGCAATTTTGGTTCATAACATTAACTCAAAATAGCTCGCTTTTATTCACCAGGTTGCAGTACATTAGACCATGACTTTACCATGAATGGCGTATATATGTTTTCGAGTATAGGTAATGTGGAATCAGTAGCCATCCAATTATCAACAAGATAATATTGCTTTAAATACCTTTATTAATTAAGGGGGTGCGGGAATAGGGGGACAGGTTTGGGGGGATATAGGGATGTGTGAGAGTAAGGGGCAGGCTTGGGGTGGGTTAGGGGGGTGAGGGAGTATGGGGACAGGCTTGGGGGTTGCGGTAATAAGGGGACAAGCTTTCTACCCACCCAACCCTGTCCCCCTATTCCCGCACCTCCCAACCCCCCTTAAACCAACACTAACTAAGGACTACTATCTTGTTTATACCAGGGCAAAATCAAGCCATCCAGAATGTCTACCTCGTCCAACTCCTGCTCCTGCTGCCCATCAATCAAGACGTTGCCTTCTAACGATGTAGAGGAGATAAGGGCCAAGTTCCTGACATTCACTGAGGGTTTAGTTGCAGTAGGTGATGAGGGTCATATGCTGCCTCCACACTGCTCACGATTCATCAATAAATACCATCACTTCAGGTTAGTCATTATATTATACAGTCACCTATTCATTGGGGATAATATAGATGAAGGAAGGAAGACGGATCATGTCGCTATACCCCCCAAGCACATACGAGGAGCAGACAACCCAAGGCATGAATACTGTATAGTTGGCCACGGGATTTCTTGCACAACTAGGCTATATGGAAAGAGAGGTCATTCATTGTTTTGGAAGTACAGCAATGAATGTGTTAATGTGTGTGTGAGAGAGAATATGCATGTATGTTGTTTTACCATGTGACTCGGTAATTGCTAAATAACAAACCTATTAATAATGTTGTATTGCAGTTACGTAGGTTTGCATTTCATAACAAACCTAAATATAATGTTGTATTGCAGTTAAGTAGTCTTACATTACAAATCAACAAACCTAATGATAATAATAATGTATTGCAGTTACGTATACTATTATATTATAAATCAACGAACCTAATATTAATAATCATAATGTATTGCAATTACGTAGTCTTACATGACAAATCAATACACCTAATAATAATAATAATGTTGTATTGTAGTTACGTCGGTTTGCATTTCAAACTTATTTTGTTAACTTGGTCATGTTTCCTGGCAAACTAATGAAGGAATTTAGCCGCTCTAATGAACCATAAGTAGACGCACTAGTCTGTATCCCCATAACTTAAGTTCTGTTTGTTGGTATACTTTGGAGTAATCAAGACGTTCTAATGCCCCATAGGTATACTCTCTATTCCCTTTCATTAACTTGATCTTGTTTCATGGTATACTTTGGAAGAATCAGGTCACTGAAATGTACAGTTGCCAACACTTAAAAATGGTACAATCAGTGTTATCAGTCCGTTTCTCCTGTACCAGTTATAAGTGCTGGCAATTAATAGACTTGGTAGAAGAACAGTGACAGTCTACAACAGCAGCTATAGAATGGCCAGAAAGGAAATCAGAGATATAGGTGCAGAGAGAGGGATAGACACTGATTGAGGGCAGTTTGGAGATTAAAGCTTTGTGCCAGACTCTTTCAAAAGCTTTGGATATGTCGAGGGCAACAGTAAAAGTTTCCCAAAGTTCCGAAAGGAGGATGACCATGAATCAGAAAGGAGGGATAGAAAATGGTCAGTAGAAAGTCCTTGACAGAAACCATACTGACGATCTGAAAGAAGGTCGTGCTTATAAATTTTGAAGTTAAGAACAGATTCGAAGACTTTAGATAGACATGAGGTCAGAGCAATAGGGCGATAGTTGGAGGGTTGGGAACGGTCTCCTTTCTTCGGAACAGGTTGGATCAGAGCAAACTTCCAGCAAGAAGGAAAAGTGTTAGATGATAGAAATAGACGGAACAGTTTGCCTAGGCAGGGTGTCAGCACGGAAGCACAGTTCTTGAGAACAACAGGAGGAATCCGAGTGTTAAGGCCTGAGAGGGCAGAAAATACTTCCTTTGAAGAGATTCTGATGACAGGCATAAGTAGTCAGAGGGGGGTGGAGTTGGAGGAACAGAGCCGGAATCGTCCAGTGTAGAGTTAGAGGCAAAGGTTTGAGAGAAGATTTCAGCTTTATCAGGTGAAGAGATGGCAACATTTCCATCAGGAAGGATGAGAGGAGGGAAAGAGGAAGAAGTAAAGTTACTGGGGAGGTTTTTGGTTAGATGCCTGAAAGAACGAGAGGTGGAAGAGTTGGACAGGTCATTGCACTTGGCACGGATGAAGGATTTTTTGGCTAGTCGGAGAACAGGTTTGGCACGATTCCGGGCAGAAATATACAGAGCACAAGATTCATCAGTTTGAAGGCGTCAGTACCGTTTGAAAGCTTTCTCCTTGTTGTGGACAGCAGTAGAACAAGCGTGATTAAACGAAGAGTTTCGTGAATTAGTAAGAGGGAAAGAATATGGAATGTATGCCTCAATGCCCGAGATGATCACCTCCGAGATGCGTGCAGCACTCTCAGAAGGACCCCGGCCACGAAAGCAAAAATCATTCCATCGGAAATCTTGAAAGTATTGCTTCAGATCATCCCAGCCAGCAGCGCTGTAGTGCCACAGACGCCGCTTGCTGGGAGGGTCCAGAGGTCTTACAGGATCGATAAGACAGGATACTGAGATAAGATTGTGATCGAAGGAGAGAAAAGTTCAACAGTATAAGCAAAAGGATGAGAGATTAGGAATAAGTCAAGGATATTGGGTTGATCTCCAAGGAGGTCTGGAATACGGGTAGGGTACTGAATTAACTGCTCTAGGTGGTTGAGGATAAAAAAAGGTGAAGGCTTGTTCACCAGGTGGATCAGTGAAGGGAGATGAAAGCCAAAGGCGGTGGTGAACGTTGAAATCTCCTAAAATGGAGATTTCTGAGAATTTTGTATAGTCAATAGAGTTAGGAGAGTGGTATACAGCACATATATGTATTTAGTTTGAGAGTAACAGGTTAGCCGAAGCCAGAGGGTTGAGAATTCAGATGAGTCAAGTTCGGGAACACAAGAACAAGTGAGGTCGTTGCGTACGTATACGCAACATCTGCCTTTGGCACGAAACTGAGGATATAGAAAGTAAGAGGAGACAGAGTAGGGGTTGCTGTCAGTTGATGCTGAGATCTGGGTCTCGATGAGGAAGAGAAGATGAGGTTTAGCGGAAAAGAGGTGGTGTTCAATAGAGGAGAAGTTAGAGGAAAGACCGCTAATGTTGCAAAAGTTAATAAAAAGTGTGTCAGACAATGGTCCAGGACATCTCGGGGGGTCGTTATTAAAGGGTCTAGACTGAGGGGAGTTTATTGACACATCCCCGGGGGCCTCTGAAGCTTGATTTTTAATTCTATTCATATTGTTTTTAAATTTTGGGGGATATAATTTGAACAAAGGGTGTGGTGTGTAGCATGTTTGTATATATTATGTAAATAGAAAGAGAGTGATGTCTTTGGGAGTATGTTGGACTACTCTCGGTGTATGTGAGACACGAAATAGTTCAGCAAAGGTTGACAGACCGGTGAAACGGGAGTTCCAACCCTCCCTATCACCAGTCCAGCGTCCACCCTATAGGAGTACTACCCTGTTTGGCTGGTGTCTCCAGCCCCCTCCTGTGAACTTGTTTATATTTGATAATTTGATTACTTTTCTTAACTTGTTTATATTTGTTATTTTTTTTTATTTATTTACTCGTCTGTATTTGTTTATCTCTGCATGACCAGGTTCCGTGATGACGATGTGTTGGTGATGACATTCCCTCGTAGCGGCACCACGTGGACTCAAGAACTGGTCTGGTGCATGACACATGACATGGACTTGGACACTGCTGCCTCTACACCTCTACCTCTGAGATCACCCTTTATTGAGTGTGTTTATTATTATTTAATTAAGGGTCAAGTGTGTTGTTAATTAAAGAGTCAAGTGACATATTGTGACCCGTTTTGACCTTGCTATATATTGTTGTTTCGACGTGTTGTTATAACCTGTTCTTTTGACGTGTTGTTATAACCTGTTCTTTTGACGTGTGGTTATAACTTGTTCTTTCGACGTGTCGTTATAACCTGTTGTTTTGACGTGTTGTTATAACAAGTTCTTTGGACGTGTTGTTATAACCTGTTGTTGTAACAAGTCAAAACAAGGCTGTTCCCTTACTCCCACACCCCACAAAACCCCCCTGCACCCCCCTAACCCCCATGCCTGTCCCCTATTCTCGTACCCCCTTAAGGGAATATAGGATACTTTAGATACATTGAATAATAATAATAATAATAATAATAATAATAATAATAATAATAATAATAACAACAACAACAATAATACTAATACTAATAATCCCTTACAGGTTTGATGCACTAACTCACCCTGGTCATGGTGTAGAAAAGATCTTGTCCCAACAGTTTGCTGAGCGACATCCTGGCCAGGACCCAAAACAGGTTTGGAGTTGTTGTTGTAGTTTATCCCCAGATTGTCTGGCCGAGCAGTCCCGAGTCTGGTTGATCCAAGCCGCGCAGATGCTCGGACGCCCAAATGGGAGTCAGGGTGATAGTGAGATCTGTTATTTAGAAGGCAACAGACGAGGGGACTGCCAGCTCGTAGGCATGTACCCCTGAGCCAACAGGATTGGAGTTCTTCTATATAGTTGGTGTTGAGGGTGTTTGCTACAAGGGGCCATATGCCATTGTATTGACGATGGCGTGGTACCGGTACGATGGCTTTGTTGTTTGTATATGGAGCCATCGTATCGGTACTACCCTTCTATTTATTATATCAATACACGCACACATGAGGAGTGTGTTTCAATTAATTATCCCTTGGCTGTGTATGAATGACTTTGAAATAGTTCTTTAAGGGGAGATTCTCTAGTTGGGGAATTGGAAAGCTACTGATTCCTACAAATGACACCAGAAAACAGACGCCCTCAGTGGTACTATAATAGAGGATTAGTTTCGTGGCAGTTTGTTGCAGGAATCACAGATCATCCAGTTCACTAACAAGAGAATCTCCCCCTTAACCCTTGAACAACAGTTAAAGGAAAATCGTGACGTTTGTGGGTAACATTTCTTTAAATTTCGTATTTCATGACTCATAGCCCAATCCCCTAGCGATATTGTCATATTTCTCAGAATCATAGGAGAGATTCTCTTGTTGACAAATTGGAAGTCTACTGGTTCTCCAAACTATACCAGAAAACAGAGGTCCTCAATTATATTAATAGGGCATCTGTTTCTAGGCAGAGTTTGGAGGAATCAGAGTTCTTCCAATTCACTAATAAATTAATCTCCCCTTAACTTAAGACCATTCGTGAGGCAGTCGTAAGGCTGACGTGAGCAGACAAGAATCTGGACCGGTTGGGAAGCGTTGCAGCCAAATGCTGGATGGATGACCTTGAGTTGTTTCGCATTTGGCCATTGAGTTCGCTTTGTGTGTCAATGGCTTTATAGTGTTGGTAGAAACTTGCCTTTGATCTGAAGAAGCAGAAGTGAACCATTGTCAATAAAGGATTTTCCTCCGTTTTTCTTAAACATCTTCTCCCCTTTGATAGGAATGAAGAGAGTACTTCTGGTACACAAATAATGGTGGCCTGTTGCATGGAATAGTTTGGAAGGATCAATTGCTCCAGATTTACCAACATTTCATGTCAGCGATTCGAAGGCAACTGATTTCTCCAAACAGTGTTAGGAAACATATCACGATACTTATGATTATGAACTGACTAGAGTGAACAGATAGCCAACATAACTCTAAACCCAGTGATGTGGGGCAGTACTTTTTTAGAGTTTTGATGCCTCTTTGGACCCAACCCATTTTTTCTCATTTCTTTAGCTGCTCATCCATTCCTTCTTTTACTTCGTTATTGCTGTCCTTTCTTTCTTCTTTCTCCCTTGTGAATTAATATGAAAGCATAGCATAATTTCCCACAGGTTGGTGTGTTCTTGGATAGTGCTGAGTGTGCTAAGAGTCCCAGAACACTTAAGACTCACCTGCCCTTCTCCTTGCTACCTCCTTGCCTCCTCGACACTTGTAAGGTAGGTCTATAGCAAAAAAAAAAAAGAAGATTTAGGGCTTTATGCCTATCGACTCATAATGTTGGTCATTAAGGCAGACAAGTCTTGTTACATTAACACATTTTCCCCCAGCCAACAAGGTTGCTATTCTTGCTCTTACAGCCGGGTACCTACTTACTGCTAGGTGAACAGGGACATAGGGGGGTTCTATAGCGTCTTGTGGTAGTCAAGGAACACACATACAAAATGGTGCAAAAGTAGGTTGAAATCCTTATTTTTACATGCGTAAGGTGTTATAGTGCTGAGGGTGAACTCTTTGAACAATTACGAGACTAATAGTGTGTGTGTTGTGTTAGATACGAGACTAACATTGTGTGTATGTTTTGTGTTAGAATAATCTCACTACAGTGATAAATGATTAGTGGAGAGAGTCAAACTATTTTTACACCATCTTGTTTAAGGGGGAGCGGGAATAGGGGACAGGCTTGGGGGGTACTGAGGGGGGAAGGGACAGACAGGCTTGTAGGGGGACTAGGGGGGTGCGGGAATAGGGGGACAGATAGGCTTGGGTATGTAGAAAGCCTATCCCCTATTCCCGCACCTCCCCCCCCACAAGCCTGTCCACCTCCTTAACTCCAAGCCACAAATAGACACGTGCTTAACCCTTAGAGACCGGCTGACGACATACACCATCATACGTTAAAGACCGGCTGACGACATACACCGTCAAAGAGATTTAGCGCTATTTCGAGCCACGGGGCTATTCTGGGCGGGTTTAGGCGATCTAGCAGTGTAGCAGCATCGCTCACAATAGCAGAAAAGGGTTCAGCCAGCCAGATTCATCATTTGCCTTTCCACCATCTGTACAATATCATTGGCTGCTAGGCTACTCGCCCATCAACTGCACCATCTTACCATCTTTTAAATCTTATCAAGTTATATCAATATTTGCATTAACCAGATCAATATTTATGAATGCGTAGACGAGATTTGATACTATGACAGTGCAAATACCGATAACACCCTGTGTTGCTAAAGGCTTCCATAAATTATCATTCATGCCAGCTCAAACTAGGTGACTGTGCAATCATTTAACACCTACGCTCCGGTCAAGAGTACGCTTGCATCTAGTTATTGGCCCGCCGGTACTGGCAAAATTCCTCAATTTGCCCTATTTTCACAACGCTCTCACTCTTAACCTATATAGCGTACTAACTTCAACATTGTTCCATCCTTACCTTCAACTCTTCCTCTTTCGAATGGTACCATCTGGAGGGCTCTATGATGTGTAGTTATGGAGATAGTGCAAATTGAAGTAGACCAAGTTTTGCGTGTGAAGCGTCAGTCATTTGTACGCGTACGCGTGACTGTCTGTGGCTATAGTGTTCAGTTACTCGCTAAACACCTTTGTATATTCACTACAGTATATTCTTATTACTACGATTATGTATCGTGTGTCAAACTTATTTGTACCGTAGGATAACACGTATATTTACGAGCCACTCGCGGCAGCCTGGACTGTGTTTGTGGTTGTTATTTTCTTATTACTACGATTATGTATCGTGTGTTATGATCAGAACACTAAAACTAATATGTACATTTGTAGGAATATCATCGTGTCACTTTTACGTACATATATTCAGTACGGTATTTTCTTACGATCGTTAGAGCACAAATTCGGACAAGGGCAAATACTTAAAAATAGCCCTGCCTTCGTGAGGACCAGGAGGGAACTGAGTGGGTAGCCGATCGATATTGTGATGTTGTTTACTAGCCCACTAACAAGAAAACCCCGCCCAACACAGCCCTAAATGGTGGGAAATAACTATGACGGTGTACACAGTCACCCGAAGAACACGTACCGACGGTACATGACGTCAGCCGGATCATAGGGGTTAAATTTGCCACACACTAGCAAGAATACTGAACAGTCACCACACATTATCATGCATCACTGTACAAGGGTGTGATTGACGAAAAGCTTGTTGGATATTGTTCAGTCATTTGTGCAAACCATCAATCACACTCACACACCACGGTTATACCTGCACAACGACCTAGTTTGCACAGGCATGGTTGATAGTCTATGGATGCCTTAATAGATAAATGGAGTTATCGTACGTTTAGTGTAATATATAATTATACTGTATGTATTATAGGAGTAACATCTCCACTTAAAAATAGCAGTAGCTTATGTTGTGTAGATAAAGATTTTGTAGTACTGTAAGTTAATCTACAAGACAGCAGCCAATTCACCTTTCAGATACAATACCAAAACAAATTATATATTACCAAACAGATTTTTCATTAATAAATTGGGCCTGATTTGGTAATGAAAATCCCAAATGGCAACCCTGGCAGTCTACCAACATGAGGGATGTTTACATCGTGACGTCACGCTGATTAGCTGAGTGAGAACCCCCTATTGTTTATGAGCAGTCTGTTGGTAATAATGCGCACTATTCATTAATTCCTTCTCGCAAAGCCGATAATTAAATCAACAATTTGATATATTTCTAGCCACTTTGGGAAACTCATATTATTCAGTGGATATCACGTAAAATATTTTAAGATATTTATATATTTTTAGAACTTTATTGTATGAAGTAGCCTACACAAATATAAAGATTCGTGTGTTAAAACTAATGGTATGTGACCTATTCAATTATTCTCTTATGTCCTTCAGTAGTTTGTCCTGGAAGTGGCTATCCTATTTTGATGCGCCTACTGTAATGATAACACGATTGAGAGCCTTTAAATATACCAGAGAGAAAGAGAGAGATGAATGAATGCGAGGATGTCTACACTATTGTTTTCTGGACACTACATAGCCTACCATAGCGTATCATAGCAAGCAAGCCGAGGGCAGGTAGTCACAGAGGTGTTGCTTGTTCCGAGCGTCGCTGCTCCGACCCACAGTCCACACAGAGAGTGGACTGTGGACTGTGCTCCGACCTTCTTTAACCAGTCGAAGTCGCCTGCACGCGTACCCCCAGTAGACAAGCGAGGTAGAAGATGTGTGTCGCCGACAGGTGAGGTTGAAGATGTAGCAAGGTGCTTGGTGTCACTACAGTGTTATTACTGCTATAACTTTCACTCACAGTTTAGTTTAGACATCCATGGACATTTGTGTTGTGTGTTTCAGGTGGTGTATGTTGCAAGGAACCCTCGTGACACCTGTGTTTCCTACTACTACCACCAGAGGCTTATGAAGTCGGCAGAGTACGTGGGAAACTTCGCAGAGTTTGTCGATTTATGGTGTCGTAATCTTGGTGAGTGAAATTCCAGATATAATTATTTGTCCTACAGTAACATATCAATTTCCATTTTGTATAAGCCAATTTACTATTTTTGGGTTTGTGTATTGTATCACAGTCCACACATTATCAAATTTTCTTAAGGGGATAGTATACTTTTGTTATACTGACTAGTTTTTTATAATAATGGTTGCCTGTTGCTTGGTATAGTTTGGAGATAATTTGGAGAAATACCCAGTTACTTAAGAATTACCACCAACACTGTAATACCCCTGTAAGACTATAATTAGATTGTTTCAGTGTTGCAGGCACCTTACTGGGGCCATGTAAGTGAAGCATGGGAGAGACGTGACCATCCCAACTTTCTCTGGCTGTACTATGAAGACATGAAGGAGAACCTACCCAGAGAACTGAGACGCTTGGACAACTTCTTGGGTACGGGACTCACCGAGGACCAACTTGGCCAACTGACACAACATGGTAGTTTCTCTAGGATGAAGAACAGCACTGCCACCAACTTCAGCATTAACCCTACCATGGCTAAGGCAATGATGACCAACGATAAAAGTTCATTTGTGAGAAAAGGTATGTAAAATTTAAGGGAGGATTTTCTTGTTGGTAAATTGAAGGGCAAATGATTCTTCCAAAAAATGTCAGGAAACAGATGCCTTAAATGTTACTAATAAGGGAACTATTTCCTTGGATAGTTTGGAGCAGGGGTTCCCAAAGTGGTCGATATTGACCCCCAGGTGTGGATGGGATCATCCAAGGGGTCGATGAATAGCCAGGGAGTCGAAAAGGGGTCGATGAATAACCATGGGGTCGGTGAATGTTTACTGTTAGGGTCGAACGGACCTTTGAAGCCTCCAATTTGAAGTTCTCGATTATAATTTGTAAAAATCTGAAGAATATCAGACACCATTAGATTAAAAATATATATATATTAATTTCTTGAATTAAGCTACATATACTCGTACTCCTTGACATATTTTCTTACTGTGCGTTACCTTTTTTATCATACTACATGTCAACTACTAGTACTACTACTACTACTACTACTCATACTGATTTTGGCATCGGTGTGTTTTTCCTTGAATTATTAAAAGCTAGACTGCTAGGGGGTCAACAGAAAATGTGCAACTTTATTGGGGATGGAGAGTGTGGGTTCGAATGTGGCCTCTTGCCTGGAGGCTGACTTGGCCATGTCGGAAGAGGATCATTGGCCTGAGCTGCCTTCTCACAACCATCCCCCTCTCTCCTCGGTCACTCCGCAGCTCAGGTTGCAGCCTTCCACCTCCTCAACCTCTACCACAAGCGACCTGTTGATGCCTCGTCCGACTCTGATGGTGTTGATTGTTTGCCTCCGGCTGCCAAGACTGCGAAGGGTGCTTCAACTATGCCTCAACCAGATGTTTCATTTTTGTAGACCAACTCCTTGCCCTCGTCCAACCTTCCTGCTTTTGCCCCGAGAAATACCTACGTCAAGCTATCCTTCCCTGGGAACCCATCTACGGACACAAAGCTGCGTTGGTTGTCTGATGCAACAGGGCCTTCTAGCTGCAGAGTGAACTAGTTGAAGTCAAGATGGCTGCTGTCACCTCCTGGTTTGTCTACATCACTAGGAAGCATCAGGATATTATTGATAAGAGTCAAGGCTGGTGAATTTTTGTCTTTGACTCTCATGATTGAAGACTCACCCGAGAGGCCTCGTAAGTTCCCCAGATGCATGGTGTGCCAAAGAACATGATTCCAAGACGTGTCCTGTCAGGGGTGAACGATAACGTCCTGCTGCCTCCACCTCTGAGTCTTCACCTCCTGAAGATACGTCTAGATGGAAGTGTCCACGATGCCTTCAGCCACGGATTAGCGTGTAGCATGGATGTACTCGACGTCAGGTCAAGGCTCGTGCGTCTACTACATTCACCACCGCCTTTGGCTTTCATCTCCCTTCACTGATCCACCTGGTTAACAAGGCTTTATATGTTCTATCCTCAACGACTTTGAGCAGCTAAGTCAGTACCCTACCCGTATTCCAGACCACCTTGGGGATCAGCCCAATATCCTTGACTGATTCCTAACCTCTCATCCTTCTGGTTATGCTGTTGAAGTTATCTCTCCATTGGGCTCCTCCGATCACAATCTTATTTCAGTATCCTGTCCTATCGCTCCAGTTAGTCCTTTGGACCCTCCCTGGTAGCGGTGGTTGTTGCACTACAGCACTGCCAACTGGGATGATCTGAGGCAGTACTTTCAAGATTTCCCCTGGAATGAATTTTGCTGCTGTGCACAAGGCTGGGGTCCCTCTGAGAATTCTGCACGAATTATAGAGGTAATCCTCTCAGGCATGGAGGCATACATTCCATATTCTTTCCCTCTTACTAATTCACGAAACTCTTCGTTTAATCACGCTTGTTCTACTGCTGTCCACAACAAGGAGGAAGCTTTCAAATGGTACTGACGCCTTCAAACTGATGAATCTCGTGCTCTGCATATTTCTGCCCAGAATCGTGTCAAATCTGTTCTCCGACTAGCCAAAAAATCCTTCATCCGTGCCAAGTGCAATGACCTGTCCAACTCCTCCACCTCTCGTTCTTTCTTGTACCTTGCTGAGAATCTCTCCAACAACTTTTCTTCTTCCTCTTTTCCTCCTCTCATCATTCCTGATGGAAATGCTGCCATCTCTTCACCTGATAAAACTAAACACTTCTCTCAAACTTTTGCCTCTGATGGCACTTTGGACGATTCTTGCTCTGTTCCTCCAACTCCGCTGGCTTCCCCAGGGGGCATGAGGCTGCTTGGCTGAAGGCAGGAGTGCTCCCAAGGGCGGCTGAGGTCTGTCTGGGTCGGGGATTAGTGTACCCATCCGGCTAAGAAGAGACATAGGGATATAGGAGTGGAATACCTGGCGCTACAGGAGTGGTCATTTATGTGGTACATAAGAGTGGCCATATATATGGCCGCTACAATAGTAAATGAAAAAGATTTGTAGTTGTACCCCATTTATTCAGACTTGTCCAGGAGCTGCGTCCAAGTCGAGGGTGAGTCTAGCTCCAGGTATGAATGGAGCTCACTGATTGGCTGCTATGACCCTGGCGTTACCTCAGCAAACACTTGGAAGGCGACATACTTCCATTAATTTCATGTAGCATGAATATTACAAAGGTTATTCATATTTATTTTACACCATTAATCAATTTAAACTTTGCATCCAAAACATACAGTAGTAAGAAAAAATATTATTGCGAGTTTAATTCAAAACACAGTTTGGAAATGTTTATACAACTTTTTGCATCGGATTTTTTTTTTTCTTTTTTGCCGAATCGATGGCATTAATACATGAATATAGCATTCATTCTCGTAAACAGTTTTCTTGTGAACATGACAGTCACATCAGATTTTAGATAAATATGAATATAAGAGAGATACGAGACGTTTAATGGGAAGCTGTCATTTTCGATTTCAATAAGGTTTACATAAAATTAATCTTTTTATTTTTATTTGCCACTAGAGGTTTTCTAATCGGTTCACTGTAGATTCAGAGACTTTGGTAGATTGTGCAGCTCGTGAGAGAACGTTAGCAGGATCTACTAAGGGTGCTCTGGTGGCCTTCTCTAATAAAATGTACCGATGTATGTTAAATAGGATTTCCTTGGCTTGACTGTGTAGAACACGGGAGCGGCTGGGACTTTGAACTTCCATTGTGGTTGTTTGAGGCAGTCTGACAATAATTTGTTCTCTGATTTTCCAGGTACCACAGGGGACTGGGTGAGCCACTTCACCCCTGAACTGGAGGCCAAATTTAAGGTGTGGGAGACATCAGGAGGCGAGGTGGCTAAACAGGTGGCCTTTAGGTACAATTTGAACTCTACTCCTTCACCAGTTCATTAATAAAGGGGATAATTATACACTGTTGGTACACTGGAGTGCCTTGATTCCTCCAAAGTATTTATGGCAAAAAAAAAAAAAAAAAAAAAAAGGACGAGATGGACGAAAATATTGGTAGTCTGTTGTTGTTTGTAATAGTTTGGAGGTATCAATTGCTCTAGATTTACCAACACTGATCTCCCACAAGCTTAACTGGCAGGGGAGAGTGACATACTGTAATAACTCAACAGATCCCAAGGCAACAGACAGGGTCCAGTTTAACACACGGTTTATTATGATAAAATAATAGATAGATGTACTGTAAGTATAGGACTAGATTAATTTTGCATGTGTAAGTGGCAGTTTTCCATATATTATTATGCTGTGTTTGGTGGTGTCTAATCTTTAGTTCTCCTCTTGCTTATTCACAATATGTAGTTCTTTTACTTGGAGACACCTTGAGGGACCCTGTGATATAGTCAGAAATTTTGAAGTATACGAGTTCTTCAAATATTGCCATGAAATACCACCAATTGGAAAGGATTGTTTTTCATGGCTTAGTCAGGAGGAGCCTCCAATTCTCATACACGATCACAGGGCCCATAAAGGGGGATTCTTTCGTAGGTGAATTTGAAGGTCTCTGATTTCTCAGATTTATGCCATGAAACAGATAGTATGTAAGTGATTATAAGTAGCCACCTAGATGTAGGTCTAACCGGAACATACAGTTCGTTATGAAGGGGTAGATTGAGATGTCTGTACGTATGTTGACTATACTGTGTTAAGAGAGGAGAGATGACAATGACTGTCTATCAGAAATAAACACTTGGAATTAAAGCAAGATGTATTAATCTCCTCTTGCAACAAAACTGGTTCTCTATTACTTGATGTAGAATCAAACACGAAAAAATATATATACCGGGTATATAAAAATAAGTATTAACTCTTAAAGCCCAGATAAACACAATGCAATTAATGACAATTAAATCAGGTATTCCCGTACGCATTTTCCTGAAGTCGTTACTAGTATAAACAGGCTCAGTCCCTTGATGCTCAGGCTCCACCTCCTATTGTATTACCAACAACTAGTGTAGAAATAACCTTTGAAAAATGCACTTTTACCTGTTTATACTAAGCTTACTTTATAAATAATTGTTGGGATTACATGAAAGAACATTAGTACATCAAGCTTTTCCCCTTCTTATGGTATTGTATAATAATTACATCATGTAATAACTATCTAGGACTTTTTATTTCTAGGTGAATGGCGATACTGTAAACCTAGCCAAAAAAATGTGTATAATTCCACCTCAAAAATTAGAGGTACTAATTTTGAATGCATGACATTTTTACATCATATTCAGCTTAAATATACTTGTATATTGCATGATTATTTTCTTTCTTTAATACTAATGAGGTCCAACTACATATTTATATTAAGTTTAAGGTATATTTACTGATTGCAGTACCCGTTTTTTTATTACGATAGCTACTTGATACTTGCAAGAGAGAGAGAGAGAGAGAGAGCGGCGAAATTTAATTTTCTATATATCTAAATGAAGAGACTCTGTTTATCTGTCATGCTATACAAATTGTCATGTGACCACCTACAGCACCAGGAATTCACACACGGAAAGTGGACGTACACGAGGGGGGACAGAGGACATTTTCATCACAAAAAACAACCCACTAATTACTTAATTACACATGCTTCACTTTTATCGTATGCCTGGCAACCAACTCGGTTTGTTTACATTCCATGCTGCTGCCGCTGGGAAGGAAAAAATATCGTACTGTACGTAGCACGGGCTTATGGTCTAGTATAAACATAAGAGACGGTACTACGTAAAAAATTACAACATATGGAGAAAATACACAAGAGGGAGAAGTAGTTACACTAAAAACGTATTTGCCATCAATTTCTGAGGTCATAATACATTCTAAGATTACATCAGTCTGTATGCCTTCTCAGACAAGAACCTGGGATAAGGGCAAATATAAAGTTGGTAGAGTGCTAGGACACTATTGCATTATCTTTATCTAACTATATGCACATGCAAATGTGCAAATGTGTCGATGCCTGGTCAGAACACTCTACCCCAGCCAGTCTACCCATCCACATGTGAGATAACTATGAGGGGTGAGAGGATGGAGGAAGTGAAGAACTTTAAGTACCTGGGGACAGATCTGTGTAAACATGGAAGTATGGAAGGAGAAATTAGGGAGAGAGCAGTAAAAGGTAGACAGGTCAGGGGAGGATAATGAAGGGTAAAAGTGTGAGTATGGAAGTGAAAAGGGGACTACGATATGGTATAATCCTGCCAACACTGACATATGCGTCGGAGACATGGACATGCAGAAGGGCTCATCAGTCGAGAATAGGTGCTGTGGAAATGAGTTACTTGAGAGGTGCATATGAACTTACTAGGTGGGATGGAGAAAGTAATGAGAGTGTGTATTGGAGATGTGGTATGAGTGAGAAGGCAATTGGTATTGAATGTGGAGTGGTTGAGAGAGTGAACTGTAATACATTGAGATGGTTGGGACATGTAGAGAGAATGCAAGGTGAGGAGTTGTGGGACGTGCTGTGAGAGGCAGACCACTAGTTAGATGGCAGAACAGAGTGGAAGAGTATGTAAAGGAGAGAATCATGAGGAGGAGGGGAGAGCTGGACCGAGTAAGGAGGGAGTGTTGGAACAGGGAGAACTGGAGGCACTTCTGCCGTGGCCACCCCCTTGTGGGGAGTTCCCGGAAGGAACGAGGCATCAGAGTACGCAAAAGAAATCGTTGCACCAGCTAAAATCCATAACCACGGATGATTTACTAACCTTATAATATTTTTTTAGAATGAATTAAACACATTTTCTTATGTCATGAAGGATTATTAGTATTTAATCAGTTTTCCATTAACTTTTAATACAGCTTTGATACGCTTTGGCATACTGTCAGCCATATTTTTTAAATAATCATCAACCTCAGCCCACAGCTTCCTTATCTTCACTACCCAACAGTCAACATTGGATATTGGGAGCTTGCTTAGCTAATGCCATCGCCTTATTTTTTTCCTTCATTGTCAGCTTAGTAAGACCCATTTTGCAGCATAATAAAAAAAAATTCTGCGGAGTAAAATTGTCCAACTCATATCGGGTACAGGAGGTGAGAGTAGTGCGTCCCCAAGAACCCTCACTGTAGGCCTGGCTGACAGTCACTAAATACACAAATTAAAACTCAAGCATAGACAATGAAGTCAAGAGTTACATAATAAGTATTTTTTGTTGTATTAATTAGCTTGTAAGGTTGATAATCCAGAATAAAGACAAGGCGTTAGAGACTGTCGTAATTTGTTCGAGTGTGACGATTTATTCTGCGTTAGCTGGCAGGAATAAGGGGACAGGCTTAGGGGAGGGTTAGGGTGGTGCGGTAATAGGGGACAGGCTTTGTACTCACCCCATGCCTGTCCCCCTACTCCTGCTCTACCTACCCCTCCCCAAGCCTGTCCCCTTATTCTCGCACCCCCCAAGCCTGTCCCCTACTCCTGCATCCCCTTAAATAAATAATTATAACTTCATCTTACTCAGGATGTGAATGTTGCCAAACTAAGGGAAGCGGATGGGGACGGTTGGCCATTCTTTGATAATTTGTCTTGTGATTGGTGCAGCCAGCACCTCCATTAAGCGCGTCCCTCTTGTGAAGTCCTTGTTACCGTAATTACATTTAAAAAAAGACGAATTCACTCCCACCATGGCTATGCTCTCAGTTTGTTTACGTATGTAGCTGTTGAAGAGCCAGAAGAGCCCGCTCAGTCGAAAAATGTGGAGACGCTTGGCGGGTGGGGGGGGGGAGGAATGATGGACCAAAGAGGGACGCGCTTACTGGAGGTGACCAATCGCAAGGCAAATTATCAAAAAATGGCCAGCTGTCCCCATCCGCTTCCTACTTGTAAGGCTTCATTATTTTCCAAATGCTGAGTATCCACATTCATAAAATCTGTCAAACAGTTAAACTGTTAAATAATGATGATCACTGTATAGTTTACTCACTAAATTCATTAAATAATTTACTCATAACTCATTTACAAGGCTAAGATTCTTTCATATGCGTGCTTACAAACTACTATAATATACCAATGACTGTGGAATCGACCTATTGTACAGTTGGCTCCACTCCCGCGTTTCTCCCCTCACGTTGCCAATGTTGGGCCAGTCAGAAATTCGAATCCCGATCCACAAGTTAAAAAAGTTCGAAACAATCATATTCTTAGAGTGAAAGATATGAATGTTTCCAATATTTTAACTTATGAATCGGGATTTCGAATTTCTGACTGGCCCAACATTGGCAACGACAGGGGAGAAACGCAGGAGTGGAGCCAACTGTACCCCACCTTCACCCTCACCCAGTATCATATAGGAGGTGTGTATGTCAGCTCTGCATTAAAATTGTGTTACAACATCACTATAGCTCATACATATATATAAGCAGGAGGATATGAAGTGAACTTATGCTGCAGACTGTACGAGGCTGACTGTACCATCACAAAAATTATGGGGATTACCACTTCTATGAGTCAGTTTAGTATTTTCAACAACAGACATATACAGTGGCTAAAAAAGGTATTGCGACAAATCTTGATAGAACTTTAACCATAATAATATCCACAACTATTTGTAGGGACTATAAGCATGTATAACAAAAGGAAATATACATACCCTTCTGTAATACATACAGGTATTCCTCATTATGTGCGAGGTATAGGTTCCTACAGGCACCGCACAAACTAAACCTATTTTTCCCATTAGAAACAATGTATAATGAAAAGACTGGGGTCTTGGTCCAAAAAAACTTCCATTTCTTGGATGAAAAACGCATTTTATTTGACTAATAAAGTGAACATGTTTTAAAAATGTATCATGTTAAAGCTATATATAACACTAAGATGTAAATAAAGCTGCCATTAACACTTAAAATGATGCCATCTTGACAAATAATAAACTGGCTGGACAAGCCACGAGTGAGATGTAAACAAAACATTGAGAGTCAGTGTTGCCATGTAAGTGTGAGGGAATTTCGCTCACTTCAACCTCAGAATTTCCTATTTTACCTCAATTATTCCTTGTTTACTCATGAACATTGATGGTCTTTTAGGTACTTCATCTTGTAGAAATTTCCCTGTTTACTCTTGAACGAACTGTATATTATTTCCCTGTGTGGACTTCGAAATTCCCTAAAACAGAAATTTCCCTGCACCTGGCAACACTGGTGGGAGCGTGAGCTGCCTCCTGGAGGCAGGCAGTTGAACTACGCATCTGGCGCACTTTTTGAAATGCAGATGAGGGCAAATCGGATTATAATAAATATATCGCACAATTATTAATTAATTATAATATTTTTAATGTCGAATATAAGCAAATTCGCACAAAGAAAACACGCACAAAACGAGGAATACCTGTACTTATATTCCCTACAAACAACTATGGACATTGATATATTTAATGTTGTATTAATAGTTGTCACAATACCTTTTTTGGCAACTGTACATAAGGGGATATGATAGTACACTATTAGTAAACCAGAAGTAAATGATTCCTCCAAACTATTCCAAGCAACACGACACTATTATTTATGTTCATCTGTCTGGTCCTATTTCCTGGCATACTTTGTAACAAAAGTATACTATCTCCTTCTGACCTATATGTCTAGCTCGGTAGAGTGTATTTTTACAAGTTCTGCTTATCAGTATTTATCACACAAGGCTAAAGTAACGCAAGAGTTTATCTGTGCAATGTTTAGGTTATCGTATTAGAGTTAGCCGTTAAATCCTCATATATCTTATACCTTACCATTCTCCCTCCAACTCTCTCATTCTTTTTCCAACCATTCCCATCCTCCTCCTAACCTTCTCATTCACCCTCCATCCCTTCCCATTTTCCCTCCAACCCTTCCCATTTTCCCTCCATCCCTCCCCATTCTCTCGGACAAAACCTTCCCATTCTCCTTCACTTTGTCAGAGGGAGAATGGGAACAAAATAGACGCAATTATAGTTTCCGAAACTTGAATTGCCCTCGTTATCAAAATTATAATGAAACGAGACATTGACGAGTGTGTAATCTATGATGTATTTGTAGGTATAGGAATCTGCATACTTATGAACAAACGTATTAACATATACCATTTATATAAGGCCATAACATATTATGTACAAGGGTACAGTATGTACCGTATCAGTATAGGATAACATTCATGTACAATAAATATCCCCCTTTGTATACTGTATAACACCATAATATATGAATTTGGCAACACCGCTTATATGGGGCAACACTGTATAACCCTAGCGGTAGGAGGGAAAACCTCAGAGAGAGCTCCTTGAGGGAGCTGGTGACTCGTCAACACATAACCTCTTAAAAGGTGCCAGCGAGTGGCAGTCACTGGGACAGAGTGTAGCACACACTGTGTGTATGAAACACAATTATAGCACACATCACAAGGATGTAATGTATGGCCCAGCGACCTCTCCACCCACCTGAGACCCGAGTCAGCTTCGGCTATGGCTGACTAAGCAGGAAGACCTCAGACAGCCGACTCAAACCCCCCACCCCCTGCTCACAGGGGTGGTAACCTCTGGCATCAGTGGTATTTTTAACAGTGTCCCGAGCAAGGATCGAACGCTGGGCCACAGAATTGCAGCCACAACTGTTACCACTGTGCTAGCCAGAGTAACCTACAGTTGCCCAAGAAAAGACTGCAACCAAATTTGCTGGTGTGTGGCAATATCTGGCAGGTGCTCCAATGTAAACACTCTAATTTGATCAAAGGATCACTCAGAACCTATAACAGTTGTAAGGATGAATGTAATTAGCTGAAGCCAATAACATCCATTCAAACAATGGTTGTAGGTTCTGAATGATCCATTGATAAAATACGAGTGTTTACTTTGGAGCAGCTGCCAGATATTGCCACACACCAGCAAATTTGGTTGCAGTCTTTTCTTGGGCAACTGTACATACCAACAAGAAGAAGTGTTTCCTTCCCCAGTCCCATTCTAAGAGTACTCGTGAACTGGTAGAGGACGACACACATACAGTATTAGTTTGTTTACTCACAAAATTGGTCATACGAGCCTAATTACAGTTGCACGACTCGTAATGAACTAATTATAACACTGAAATAATGTTGACTTAGTTTTAACCATGGCGTGAGTCCATGGGCCGTATGCAAGAACCTTCATGGTGTTTACGATGGTGTGGTACCCGTACAATAACTCCATAGACACAACACATATACAGGAATAATCTTACATAGCCGTAGCACAATGTATCAACAGATAGAAGCCTGATCTACATATGCATGGATGATATAGATCGTGAATAGATGGTGTATATAAAAGAGAAGAGTATAGTACACTACAGCACAGTATAGTAGTAGGTGAGGACAGCTTCAGACCTGAGTTATTCACTGACTGACTGACTGACTCGTTGCTGATCCTTGTATTACTAACCTTGGCTTCTGTCTGTGTCTTGGTAAGTACTATTGGCCACACGAATTGGTACCCACGCTGTTATTTTTAAGTACTTACAGCATACAGAAAATGTAAGACTATGTAACTGTAATATAAAGTTATTATTATTATTATTATTATTATTAGGTTTGTTGTTTTCAAGGGTTTGCAACATGCAGAAAATGTAAGACTATGTAACTGTAATATAACGTTATTATTATTATTATTATGATTATTATCATTATTATTATTATTATTATTGTTATTATTATTATTATTATTATTATTATTATTATTATTATTATTTTGTTTGTTGTTTTTCAGTCACTGAGTTACTTTTTAGACTATTGATTGCAGTACTTCCACAATAATGAATGACCTCTCTTTCCATATTGTCTATTGTTTAGGTGACATTTACACTACAGTCACTCCCTTTCAATTTTTCAGCTGTGCCTCCTTTCCTTATATTTCATTATTACTTGCTGTCCCATTTCTTTATTAACCTTCTCCCTCCCTTTCAATTTTTCTGCTGTCCCTCTTTATCCTTATATTTTCTCTGTGTTTGTTGTCCTACTTCTCTTATCAACTTCTCCCTCTTCCTACAGGGTCCTTTAGGCCCTGAGAAGTCTTCTATGTCTTGTCTTCTTTCATCCTTTGTTCTATTCCCCTTTGTATTCTTATTACTGTGTAAGGGGAGATTCTCTTGTTGGTAAATTGAAGGCTATTGATTTCTTCTAACTATACCATGAAACAGATTCCCAAATTGGTAACATTAAGGTTGTCAGTTTCCAGGCATTATTTAGAGGAATCACAGACACCTACCAATTCACCAACAAAAGAATATCACCTTAATTATACCGTTGTTTTTATCTACAGATATTTGGCGATGATGAAGGTGATGTTACGGTGTGGGTTGGTGACGTGTGTGTTAATGTTACTGCTGATAGTGAGTAAGTAACATTATATTCTCTCATGTAAATATTATACACCAAGTAATATATATATATATATATATATATATATATATATATATATATATATATATACACACAGGTGGAAATAAAGTCAGCTTATCCTGTCCACTGCATGTAACTTATACAGCATATAATTATATACGATATCTATCACTGGGAGAATATTGTTATCATCATATCTGTCTTTATTATACGTGTTATCAGCTAACCATACATTTATTCATCCGTAATTACTGTCCAGAGGAATTAATGGACCCTGTGATCGTATATGAGACCTGTCTGTGTGTCTGTCTGTCTATGTATGTGTGTGTGTATGTGTCTGTCTATCTGTGTGTGTGTCTTAGCAACAATACCTTGTTTCTTGATACACATGCATGCAAAATAAGATAAAGATACAGATACAGATAAGAATAAGGACCCTGTGATCGTGTATGTGACAAGGTGACTTCTAATTCCTCCTGACCATGCCACGAACCAAGCTCCTTCCATAGAGGTGTGTGTGTGTGTGTGTGTGTGTTTCGTGGCATTATTTGAAGGATTCATTTACTTCCATTTTGCTGACTACATATTACCATCTTAGTGTTGAATAATGATAAATGCTTTCCGTAATTGCAGCAGTGTGTGTGTGTGTGTGTGTGTGTGTGTGTTCGGAGGATATAATTGCTCTAACAATTACTTATGTCTGTGTGTGTGTGTGTGTGTGTATGTATGTGTATATGTGTGGTGCCTACCGTTCGTCTCTGGTCAGAAATTACGTATCACGACTGTACGTACAGTTGGACACATGAATGGGTAGTACAGCTCAAGTGAAAGATGGTCAATTTCTCCCAATATCAAGTTCCTTAGTGCCAAATAGGAGACATCAGGGACAGAAGTGTGTGTGTGTGTGTGTGTGTGTTCCTTAGTGCCAAATAGGAGACATCAGGGGCAGAAGTCAGTATTGAGGATGGTGTGTGTGTTCCTTAGTGCCAAATAGGAGACATCAGGGGCAGAGGTCAGTATTGAGGATGGTGTGTGTGTGTGTGTGTTCCTTAGTGCCAAGGATGGTGTGTGTGTGTGTGTTCCTTAGTGCCAAATAGGAGACATCAAGGGCATAAATCAGTATTGAGGATGGTAATAAAAAGCAAGTACCTGATAATAGACACTGGTTACTCAAATGGGACAAGTATCTTTCACCTGCATGGGCTGTACCACCCACAAGTGTTGTAGTTTGTAATGAGTGTGTTGTTGTGTTTTGTTTCAGATGGACACACCTTATTACCGCTACTAACATTGGAGAATCAAAGGCAACAACAAGGCTTGGTGGAGACAACTGAACCTCTCACACTACTCAATATGACAGAGGTTAGTAGACACACAGACAGTTAGGAAGGAACTTTATTAAGGGGATAATATGCTTTTAATAGACTATAGTGCCTCGATTCCTCCAAAGTATGCCAGGAAACAGACCCATGCAGACGGAAAAAAAATAATGGTATCCTGTTGCATATAATAATTTGGAGGAATCATTTGCTCCAGATTTACCACCCAAAACAAAGTGCTATATATCCCCTTAGAGAGATAGAGAACACACAGATATGAACCTAAAAAACTAAAAATAGATAATTATAGTTATGCAATTTTTTGGAGGTAATGATTTCTCCAAACTATTCCCACCAACTATTATTTTTGTTAATGTGGTCCTGTTTCCTGGCATACTTTGGAGGAATCAAGGCACTCCAATGTAATTACACAAGTCAATTACTCCCTTCAGGGGCTTCAATGTATATTAATTCAAAGTAATATTTTTCACACACACATACTCACACACACACCATCATGAGGACACACACACACATACACACACCATCATGAGGACACACACACACACACACCATCATGAGGACACACACACACACTCAGGCTTTGACTCAGTGGGTTAGGGATAATGGCTTTGGTTACCCATGTGTATGTACTGTACTGAACATAATATTTTTTTTCAGTGGAGTGCCTGCATGCGTGTAAAGTTTGGTATGATGTCAGCAATGTTGGGGATAGTATTCCACTCACCCCGAAGAGATTACGGTATAGGTGAGTTATGTAATGTAAGGATGGCCAGATGACTCCTTACACAGGCTATATGGAAAGAAAAGTCATTATATATATATATATATATATATATATATATATATATATATATATATATATATATATATATATATATATATATATATATATATATATATATATATATATATATACAGGATTATATGTGATAAAGAGATATAGATTCTGAATATAAATGTGTAGTTTATATAATACGTTCTGTACATACACACATTCAGAACACAAACTGAATTTATTATACTATTATTGTTAACATTTCAGAATGAATTATATTTCTATTGTTAACATTTCAGAATTTATTACACAAAGGTTGTCTATATAGTCTCTTTACAATTTATTGAACTTATTACAAATTTACATGAATAGATAAATTTTGGGAAAATATTACAAAATGATGAGTAAATATTAAAGTTTTTGTTTTATTGCTTCTATAATTATACAGTATATCCATAATGGTAATGATATCAATCATACTTTACTTCAAGTTGTTGATATCTTGTATATTTATTCGGTACATGACATCGTTAACATAACTCAATAGAAAAAAGTCCCTGGGTTTGATATCTTTAACATAACTCAATAGAAAAAAGTCCCTGGGTTTGATATCCGGGGAACGAGGTGGCCAGAGAATTAGACCATCATTGTATACAGTCCACCAGTCTGGAAAGGTTTGATTTAGTAAACTATGAACATAAAGTGACTAATGTGGTGATGGAAAATGATGGAGGGTTGAAAGTCATTCATTTGTGGTGTCACATATCCAGTTAAGGGGGGGGGGGGGGATAAGGGGATAGGCTTGGGGTGGGTAGAAAGCCTGTCCCCCTATTCCCGCACCCCCTTAATTAAAAGGTCAAGGTAAACATCTGCAGAAACTGATCTCTCTCTGTCAAAAAACAAGAACATGAAGGAAAACTCTTCAAAAGCTCCGGCTCTTAATGATTCAAGTGAAATAATAAAATATCCATATGTAAAGGTCTCAAAAGTATTAATAATGTTTTATCTGGATTTTCGTATTCATATGGTTACATTGAAATTTTGAAAATGAACCCTTTTTATTGAGGGTGAACCCCTCGATTGAACCCCCTCTCGGTTGAACCTTTTAAATATTGGTTGAACCCCTTTTAAGTAGTGGTCACCCCAAGAAAAAAAAAATGATAATAATAATAATAAATGATTCAATGTCGGTAAAAGAAAATGGATGGGAGGAAGAGAGTGAGTGAGTGAGTTGAACCCCTTTTAAGAAGTGGTCGTCCCAAGAAGAACAACAAGAACAAGAACAATAATTCGGATAAAACCTAGAGCTCTCGGCTTAGGCCGGAGGTAAAAAAACAAGAACATGAAGGAAAACCCTTCAAAAGCTCCGGCTCTTAAGGATTCAAGTGAAATGAGTGAGTGAGTGAGTGAGTGAGTTGAACCCCTTTTAAGAAATGGTCGCCCCAAGAAGAATGAGTGAGTGAGTGAGTGAGTGAGTCAGTTGAAGCTCTTTTTATTATATTTATATTATTAACATTTCAGATTATATTATACCTACTATTACTGTTATCTTTTCAGAATTTAATATAGTTTCATTATCAACATTTCAGTATTACATGTGTCCAATGTTGATGGATGTGGCCAAGACTCTACGTGTTTTAACTTAAACATAGATCATTACTCACCACACTCGTTGTACATGGCAATAAGATTGTCTGTATGGCAACACTTGTGTATAGCCATCAATCAAGCCAACTCCATAATCAGATTAGCTTTAAATAACAAGGTCAGTGCTACACACAACACTAATTTCTCATTCAATGAAGTATTACTATAATCATAGAGAGTGCCATCAAATCCTTACAATAATATCTTAATACAAATAGTAATATTTATTGGGGCTATATATAAGAAAACGTTTAGGCTCTCCATTTTCAGGGTTCAAGCAGCACTAAAACATTTATAACTCAATAATGTATATATTACATTACATTACACTTAGTGTTACTACACAGTTTTTAGTGTAGTACTACACACTTCTCAGTTTCTCATATGCTATTATATCAAAACATTGGCCCCCTTCGTTGGCTCGGCCACTCCCTCACCCCCTTCCTGGACTACAATTGAGGTTTCATAGTTCTCATAGTAGGTGTTTAAAGAAGACATAATGTTGGTGGAGATGATGTGACAAAGTATTGGTGTGACTGGAACTCACGAAGCTGGTGACAGAGGCCACTAAAAGTGTCCAACCAAATACCCCTTATAAAAACACACCTCAAAGATAGGCCTTGTTGCCAACTATAGATAACCAGAGCCTGTGAGGTTTGGCTATAGTGTATTATACATTATGTAATCTGTATGGAATTATGTTATTATTAACAAGTGTATGAAGGTTGATTAATAAACTGGTATAGCTTTGGATACAAGTGGTCAGTCTGTGAATAATCAAACACATTTTCAATGTTAGATTAAGTGTTAGTCTGATATGATGTTTCTTAATTTGATTGGATGTTGGCGAGTCAAAATGCATAACAATAATTTATCATCCCCGGGCAATATATTTATCTTTTGCTGACGTGATTATGTTTTTTCATTTACTCTCAGGTAAAGAAATACATCAATGAAGATAAATTGATTGATGCTGATACTGAGAACGGTGTCAACTTGACCATTAGCCAGTTATTTTTCAAACACTTCTCTATTCCTGTAAACCAGCGCAGGATTAACCACTTATCAGACCTGAGACTATACAACCACGAAATAAGTGAAGAGGATATGAATCATTACATTAACAACTGCTCTGATGATCTACTAAACTCTGCCCAGCCAGTACTGACCTTGGACAGCGATCTGCTACAAGTCAAAGGTTCAGCACAACTCACTAACATATCTGAGGAGCAAGTCTGTGCTTCTGTTCAACCTATGAGTATTTTCTTTAATAGGAGACACAACTTTAAGGAAGCTCAGGATTGGTGTTCAAAGTTGGGAGGTTCACTGCCTCTACCTGAGAGTCACGAGACAAACACATTTTTCTATAACCAGGCTTTGAAATCAAGGAAAAGCTGTGATGATTCCCATATATTGTACTGGCTTGATGCTGTAAATAACGCCTCAGGAGACTTTTACAAAATGACGGACGGGAAACCACTAAAGTGGATAAATCTTCGGTCCTGGGGCAGGGACATCTTTGAAATACTTTGTTTAGTAATAGTCAACAGACGCTTCAACAAGGGGTCAGTTGAGTGGAGACGATCCAGTTGTCGTTGGCCTTCATGTGGTGTTCTATGCAGTTTTGACTACTCCCCGAGGTTAAAACTGCAAGGTAAATGTGACTCGTTCACTCTGGATACATATGTGATAATGTCCACTGATGTAGACAATAACATACAGTTTGGTAATCGGGAATATCGGCTCTCACTAGTCAACAATACCTGGACTATGACGGAGGAAAACCAACAGTTCCCAATGGCAGAGATTACGTCAGAGATGGACACACCACTGGGACGACATTGGTGGAGGGTGTGGCAAAGTGGTTGTAGTCAAGACAAGGTAAGTCTATCTATGTGTGTGTGTAGTCAAGAGGAGGTCAATGTGAGGTTGTGTGTGTGTGTGTGTAGTCAAGAGGAGGTCAGTGTGTGTGTGTGTGTGTGTGTGTAGTCAAGAGGAGGCCAGTGTGTGTGTGTGTGTGTGTGTGTAGTCAAGAGGAGGTCAATGTGAGGATGTGTGTGTGTGTGTGTAGTCAAGAGGAGGTCAGTGTGTGTGTGTGTGTGTGTGTGTAGTCAAGAGGAGGTGAGTGTATTTGTGTTTGTGTAGCCAAGAGGAGGTGTGTGTGTGTGTGTGTGTGTGTGTGTGTGTGTGTCATTATCATCCTTGCCGTACCATCATCCTTATTTTTAATACAGTGATAACTTGGATTGCTTCGAGTTATATTTATGTATGTACAGTACAGTAGTGGACAGTAATAATCATCCACATACATAGGAGGTGACTCATGTAAAAGTTAATTTGACAGCTTCCCTCTGTTCGTTTAAGGGGAGAGTATAGTTTAAGCATTTTAGGAGATACTTATTCCTCCAAATTATTCCCAGCAACAGGCTACCATTATTTTTGTTAATCTGGTCCTGTTTCCTGGCATACTTTGGAGGAATCAAGGCACTCCAATGTACAGTCGGCAAAAGAAGTAATGGAACCACCCCTATTGCCAGTGATATGTAGAGTTGGTAAGCCTGTTCCACTGGTGATAATACCTATTGTATACTTATTGTATATTTATTTTATACTCATTGCATAATACTACAGTTATAATATGTGTTATGAATAGGTGTATTATTGGTGTATATTGGTGTATAATGGGTGTATTATTGTCCCTGAACAGGTACACTTGGGCTGACTTAGCAGGTGTACCAACCCTACTGTGATAAAAAATTCTAAAATTAATGGAGGGGTGGTTCCATTACTTTTTTTGTCGACTGTACCCTTAAACAAGCAGCTACTGACTCACTGACCAAAACAATATATAACAATATCACATGAAAACGTGAAAACATTACCAGTATAGGCAACAAAGATTCGTTCGAGTTATCCATATGTGTATGGAAACCTATGTTAACGACTGTACATATTTATACAGTACAGAAACTGGTGTTGTTTGTTTTTACATCTAATAATTATTGATAAGGTTTTCTTGTTTCAGATGGTGTTGGTGTTAAGTGCATGTGGCGCTGAGGAGTATACATGTAATGACGGGGCCTGCATCAATATTAATAAACGCTGCAACCTGATCCTCGAATGTCTTGACCACAGTGACGAGGATCATTGTGAGAAGGTGCTCCTCCCATACAACTATTACCCAAGACTGCCTCCACTCTCCACCGTACAGCGACCATTCCAACTTCGACTCACTCTGAGCATCAGTTCTGTGAGAAAGTTTTGCCCCACCACCTTCACTGTGGTTATTGATACAAACCTCATATTCCAGTGGTCTGATTCGAGACTTACATACAGGAATCTTCAGACCTCTCACTATGACAACACAGTGCCAAACATGAGTCAAGTATGGCATCCAAAGGTAAATATAAAAGATGGGTATTATGGAGCAGTAGACCTCACACATCATTCCAGGAATATTCATATCCTGAGAGACAGCCGTCCACGTAGGATATTTGAGACATCGTCAGAAGGTTAGTTAATTAATAGTTGTGTAATTCTTGTCCATCTTTCGTGAATATAAGAGAAGTATGAAAAATACCCCCCCTAAGCCTGTCCCCTACTCCCTCAACCCACTAAACCCCCCCAAGCCTGTCCCCTACTCCTGCACCCTCCTAACCCCCCCCCCAAGCCTGTCCCCTACTCCTGCACCCTCCTAACCCCCCCCGCAAGTATGTCCCCTACTCCTGCACGCCCCTAAACCCCCCAAAGCCTGTCCCCCTATTCCCGCACCCCATAATGTAACAAAAGTATACTCTCCTTTTAATACTTATTATGACTCGTGACTGTACAGTTGCCAGCATTTATTACTGATACAGTTAGTGTTGCCAGTCCTCTTATCCTGTACCAGTTATAAGTGCTGGCAATTGTACAGTTACGAACATAAATAAGTATACAGCTTTGGTTGAAGGTTTGAAGGATTCAATGGAGATGTTATTGTGCATTTATTTTCTGTCTCTAGGTATTCGAAACATCCCTGAATAATTATTAGTGGTGGTGACTGTACATGTGTTTATAGATTATGAGTACCGCGGTGATCAGAACAGACTACAAATGGACCAGAAGCAGATTATCTCCTTCCGTTGCCACTTGAATCTACACATGTATCCCTTTGACACTCAACGCTGTTCCATCATTATCTCTGTCCAAGACCTACACGTCGGCGTCGAGGAATTACTTGAGGTATAGCCTAAACAGTCAGGCCGGGATTCATGTACAGTCGACAACATATGTTCGCTTCATTTCCACTAGCGTATGTATTAGCTATACGTATAGTGATGTTGTAATACAATTTTAATGCAGAGGTCACAGACATAGTTCAATATTAAGATATGATAAATTACACACGTTGTTAGGATATAAACTGGTTTAAGATGCAACTTTCTGGTCATATTAGCATTTTTAAAGTCATGGGATGGACGCGAACTTATGCTGCCGACTGTACTATTGGCCACAATAATTCGTACACACACTGTTGTTTTCAAAGGTTTTCAACATATATAGAAAATATAAGACTACGAAACTACAATACAACATTATCATTGGGTTTGTTGTTTTGCAGTCATCGAGTTCATTCATTGCATTCCGTACTTTTAGATTAATGACCTCTCTTTCCATATAGCCTGTCTAAGAACTCTTGTGACCAATTGTACATACATCCACAATCAAATATCCATCTTTCCTTCCATCTTTGCAAATAAATCAGTATCATATCAAAATATACTTCATATTTTATAACCTGGGAGTTGAACCCCTTCACTGTTAAGAGGTATATATTATATGGGATTTAATTAAAGGGATATTCTTTTCTATAGGTGAATTGAAAGGTCGCAGATTCCTTCAAACTATGCCAGTAAACAGACGTCTTCAATGGTATACAAAAAGGGGATCTGTTTCGTGGCATAGTTTGGAGGAATCAGAGACCTTCCAATTTACCGACACGAGAATCTTCTCTTAATGATGATGATAATAATGTTCTATTAAATATGTGTGTTGTATGTAATTACTAGATATTAAAGTGTCTATTATTTATTAATTCCCCCCCCCTCTCTCTTTCTCTCTCTCTCTCTCTCTCTCTCTCTCTCTCTCACACATACACACAGGGAAGCAGCAACGGAATAAACTTCACAGGGGAGAGATACCTTCTCAACTACCAACTCGTATCAGAAGACATGAGCAACTGCAATCTTAGTAATGCTCTGTGTATGAAGGTTAGTGTAAAAAAACAAAACAAATCTTCATCATCATCATCATCATCATCAATATCCCATTTCCCTTTTCTTCAAGGTGTGGGGAGGCTCTGGCACCAGGGATAGAAAAGGGAAAACAAAAGGGGAAACAAAGGGGAAGGGAAAAGGGGAAACAAAAAGGGGAAGGGAAAAAGGGAAACAAAAAGGGGAAGGGAAAAGGGGAAACAAAAAGAGGAAGGGAAAAGGGGAAACAAAAAGGGGAAGGGAAAAGGGGAAACAAAAAGGGGAAGGGAAAAGGGGAAACAAAATACACAGTGAAATGGGGCACATAGGTAATCACATACCCCTTTCATGACCGTGAAATTCTCAGCCTCCTCCCACAAGACCTTTCATTCACGAAGTAAGTCCCTTTACTGTCTTAGTCTTGGTGAAAGGAGCCAATCCGTTGACTTAGAAGATAAAACTAGGTTACCAGCTCTAACGTCCACAAACTGGACCAGATGAACAAAAATAATGGTATTCTGTTGCTCGGAATAGTTTGGAGGAATCATTTGTTCCAGATTTACCTTCACTGTACTACATTCACCTTAACTACTGCTACTCTTGACTTCTCATTCTCATACCCACACCAATCATGTTCCACTTTACATCATGATCGATTATAATCATGATCAATCATAATCATGATCAATCATAATCATAATCATAATCATAATCATGTTCAATCATAATCATAATCATAATTATTATTATTATTATTATTATTATTATTATTATTATTATTATTATTATACCCAACAGGCTGAACTCACCTTTAAGAATCTAAGCGGATACTACATAGGTGATGTGTTTGTGCCAAGTTTCCTGTTAACCCTGGTTTGTTACGTCGCCCTTCTCTTCCCTTACACCAACTTCACCGTTAGTATATATTATAATTACTCAATGTATGTGTGTACACTCATCATACATCATTTCTGACCAGAGTGTGAGGAACAGAAAACTTCGAATCGCCTGCTACTGTTCATTTCATCACCTACCCAGTACACCTATAGAAGCTGGGTGTGTGTGTGTGTGTGTGTGTGTATGTATGTGTGTGTGTGTGTGTGTGTGTGTGTGTGTGTGTGTGTGTGTGTGTGTATGTATGTATGTGTGTGTGTGTGTGTGTGTGTGGTGCCTGCCGTTCATCTCTGGTCAGAAATAACGTATCACGAGTGAACTGTATGCATCATATGTAAAGCCTGGATATAAAATGAATAAATACAGTAACCACCATCACTTACTTCATTTTACACTCATTCAACACCACCAATATAATCATGTTTTTCCAGACCAAACCTAATCTAACCTAACTTAAAATAACCTGATCTAACATACCATACCCTAACCAAACATAACATAACATAACATAATATACCTTAACATGATATAAACTAACGTAACCTAACCTAATCTAACTTCACCACACCTGATCTAACGTAATCTAACCTAACCAAAAAATGATCTAACGTAACCTAACTTCACCTCACCACACCTAACCTAACCTAACGTAACCTAACCTAATCTAACCTCACCACACCTAACCTAATCTAACCTCACCACACCTAACCTAACGTAACCTAACCTAATCTAACCTCACCACACCTGATCTAACCTAACCTAACCTAATCTAACCTCACCACACCTAACCTAATCTAACCTCACCACACCTAACCTAACCTAACCTAACCTAACGTAACCTAACCTAATCTAACCTCACCTCACCATATGTTTATTCCATTTTCAGGACCGAGTAATGGTATCACTGACGTCCCTGCTGGTGTTGGTAGGACTGTTGGCGAGGGTTCGTGTAGTCACCAACTATGTGTTGTGCTACTAAAGATGACTCCTGTGCAGGGGCCTTTGTCCGGTTTTCTCCACTACAGCTGCTCAACCTTAGGAGCTAGTGTCTATTTACTCTCTCAGGGGAGTGTTGTCTACAATTCTCTTTGTGTAATGTGCTCAAGGTAGAGAGAGAGATGCAGTGAATAGTTCCCAATTGGTTTAATGTAAAAACAAGTTATTATTTATGTACAGGTTGCGACAGACATGACGTTAACATAGATACAAGTATTTTATGCTAATAAATCTATAATACATAATTTGTACATATGAAATTTGGTAAGAGTATACAGACAATGTTATGACATATTATGGTAAAGAGAAAATGCTGAAAGAAATTACATAGACGAAGGAATGTAATGGTAAAAGAATAACAATACAGGGCAGGCAGATAATGGTTAACAAAGAAAATGGGCCTACAGTATTTTTAGGGTACACTACAATACTCCCCCCCTAGTTTCGAGGAAGGAGGAACGATACTCTTGTGTGTCGTACTTCGTCGTTTTCAGCATTAGTCGGAGGAACAGTCACTTGCACTGCTTGTAGCATTTGGTCAGGATTCAGGATATATGCAGGCTTGACCCGGTCTACGGCCACAACATCTTGCGAACCATGTTTGTCGATGGTGAAGTTCTTCCTCGTTCTGCGAACTACTCGGAAGGGGCCCTGATATGGTTGCTGAAGGGGCCTTTTGACTGCATCGACTCTGACGAAGACATGTGTGCAGGTTTCCAGGTCCTGGTGAACGAAGGTCTTCGTGTTGGACGTACGAGGCTGCACTGGCTGGAGGCACTTCATGGCATTTTTCAGGTGTGTTGCAAAGTCCTGAACGCTGCAAGGCTCGGGGTCTGGTGTGGCAGAGAGAAGCTCACCTGGGAGCCTGAGCGTAGAACCATATACGAGCTCAGCAGAGGAGTTGTGCAGATCCGTCTTGAGTGAAGTTCTGATGCCAAGGAGGACAAGAGGTAGTGCTAGTGACCAATCTTCTCTCTGGGCTGAAGCTGCCAGGGAAGATTTCAGCTGGCGGTGGAATCGTTCAACCGTTCCGTTGGCCTGTGGGTGATAGCTGGCGGTCCTGTATCGACGGATGCCAAGGAGTATCATGACCTTATTCCATACACTCGACTCAAACTGACCACCACGGTCGGAAGTAAGGCTGAGAGGCACACCAAACCTGGATACCCATGTTGCGATGAAGGCACGTGCAACAGTATCTGTGGTGATGTTGGCGAGAGGTGCTGCTTCAGGCCAGCGAGTGAAGCGGTCCACACAGGTGAGTAGATATCGATAGCCATTGGAGTACGGAAGTGGGCCAACGAGGTCTATGTGGACATGGTCAAATCTCTCGGTGACTGGTGTAAAGGTGGCTGCAGGAGAGTGTGTATGGCGTGTGACTTTAGAAGCTTGACATTGTATACATGTGCGTGCCCAGTGTCTGACGTTCTTATTTATGCCTTCCCATATGAAGCGGGAAGACATCATCTGGTGCGAGGCACGGATTCCAGGGTGAGAGAGGTCATGTAACTTCTTGAAGAGCTGGTGTCGATGTTTCTCTGGTACGTATGGACGGAGAGTGTCTGTAGAGGTGTCAGCGTACAGTGTGACCTGGGTGTCTGGAAGTGTAATCTTCTTCATCTGTAGTGCAGGGTTATCCAACAGTCGCTGTAGCTCAGCGTCACCGACTTGATCAGCAGCAATGGTGGCATAGTCGATGGGAGAAGATATTACAGTACTGATGTTTCGAGAGAGGGCATCAGCTGGGGCATTGTCGGCACCTTTGATGTATCGTAGATCAGTAGTAAACTGGGCAATGTAGTCCATGTGGTGCATTTGTCGTGGTGTGTAAGAGTCTTTATTTCTGAGAAATGTTGTAGTGAGTGGCTTGTGGTCAGTGTAGATGTGGAAACTGCGTCCTTCGATGAAGTAGCGAAAACGCTTGACAGCTTTGAAGATGGCAAGTAGCTCTCTGTCATAGGCGCTGTACTTTGACTCTGTCGGGGTGAGTTTCTTGGAAAAGAAGGCAATTGGCTTCCAATATGTACCGACACGCTGTTGTAGGACTGCACCAACACCAATGTTTGAGGCGTCTGTAGCAATTGAAGTTTCTGCGTCTGGTGCAGGGAAAGACAGCGTGGCAGCGTCACTGAGGGCCTGTTTTGTTGAGAGGAAGGCCGCTTCTGCTTCTTCAGTCCAGATGAGGGTAACAGATTGACCTCTCTTGCAAGGTTTGATCATGGCGTACAATGGTCGTAGCAGGAGTGAGCAGTGTGGAATGAAGCGGTTATAGTAATTAACCATCCCAAGGAACTCCTTGAGCTGGCGTTGGGTAGACGGCTTGGGAAACTGCTGGATGGACTCGCACTTTGAGGGAAGTGGAGCAATGCCTGCTGGAGAGACTGTGTGACCTAGGAACTCAAGGGATGTTACGCCGAGTTCGGACTTGTCTGTGTTGATTTGGACGCCATAATCTTGCAGTCTCTGGAGGACTTCTTGGAGGTGTTGTTTGTGGCTGGCTTCATCAGGACTAGCGATGAGAAGGTCATCTATGTAGGCGAAACAGTAGGGTAGACCTCGAAGGACCTGGTCTATGAAGCGTTGAAACGTTTGTGCCGCATTCCGCAATCCAAAGGGCATCCGGACGTATTCGAACATGCCAAAAGGTGTGATAATGGCCGTCTTCGGGATGTCAGTGGGATGGACTGGAATCTGATGAAAGGCTTTGATGAGGTCGATCCGAGAGAAGATTGTAGAACCTGAGAGTTGGGAAGTGAACTCTTGAATGTTGGGCACAGGATATCTATCTTCTACGGTGCGTGAATTGAGGGCACGGTAGTCACCACAGGGTCGTATCTCTCCAGTCTTCTTAGGCACGATGTGTAGAGCCGATGACCAGTTGCTGCTGCTGGGCCGTATAATACCTTTACTCATCAGAGATTCAAACTCGGCTTTGGCTTTCTTGTAACGCTCAGGGGCTAAGCGCCGGGCCTTGGCGTGCACTGGGGGTCCGGTAGTCTCTATATGATGAGTCACGTTATGCTTGGCAGGTATGCTGGATGAGTAGGGTTGTGTCAGCATAGGGAACGACTTAAGGAGGTCAGCAAACTTGTGGTCATGGTTGATAGTAGATAGGTGTGTGCTGTCACCAGGTGCTGGCTGTGCATTAGCAGAGATATCTGTGAGTGGGTCAATCAATTTTCGTCCTCTTACGTCTACCATCAGGTTGAAGTGACGGAGAAAATCAGCACCAAGGATGGCTTGTGACACTGCTCCTACGTAGAATGTCCATTGAAAAGAGCGGCGAAGGTTCAGATCCAGATGCACTGTTTGCCGCGAGTATACAGGTATCCTGGTACCATTAGCAGCGTAGAGATGCAAAGAAGGAGGTAGCGACCGCTGGCTGGTTGTAGCAGGGAGGACACTAACGTCGGCACCGGTGTCTACCAGGAACTTGGTATGGGACCGGCGATCAAAGATGTGGAGCAGCGCAGACTGAGTATGACAAACATTATGCTGCGTTAATGTTCGCCGTTGTAGTTTGACGCCGTGTAGCTGCAGGGCTTTTCACACTTGAGAGCCTTATCCATAAACCTGCGATGGTAGTAGCAGAGGTTTGAAGTGCTCCTTGAATGTGACCGATAGTGTTGGCAGTTTGGCGTCGAGGATCGGTAACTTTGGCGGTCGTTCATTTGTTTCTTCATGTTGCTGACTTCCATCGTAAGTTGGGAAACTAGACTGACAAGCTGGGCAATTTGGGAATTTTCTTGTGTTGAGATGGAGGAGATTGGTGATGCGGATACAGGTGGAAGAGTTGCCATGTAGTCGTCTGCAAGATTGGAAAGCTCATCTGGTGGCAGCTTGCCTTTCACACTGATGAGAGCACGTTGAATGTCAGATGGCAGGCGTTGATAGAACAGTTGTTTGAATAGATCTTTATCAAAGGCCTGGTACTTGTCACCAAGCAGTGTCTTCATTCGACGTAGTAAGTCTGTAGGCTTCTCTCCACCAAGTTCTTCTCTTGATAGCAACTCACGGAGACGAGCTGCCACTGATGATTGTAGGCGATTTAAAATTGCTGCCTTAAGATCTTCATAGGGTGTAGCAGAGGTTGAGGCTGAAGTAATGACATCAGACACTTGAGTGAGAACTTCAGGTGGTAGCAGGCTTGCGGCATGTGAGAATTTAGTGAGGCTTTTCTTGATGTTAGAAGCAGCAAAACTACACTCCAGTATTGAGAACCATATGGTGGGGTCTTGGTTGCAGAAAGCAGGGGCTCTCATGGCTACACTAGTGGCAGTGTAGTTGCCTGAGTTAGAGAGATCCTCAGTAGACATACTGGTCAGTGAACTCAGGGTGTAAGTGCTGACTAGAGTTACCTGATATCACGATAGCTGCGTTAGCCAAGTTACATGAGTATGCTGAATACACTGGCACTGTATCCACACACAAGGCACTAATAATACACGACAATACACTGTAACTCAAGAGTGAAGCACTGTAATCTAGGGTGAGGCACTGTAATCCAAGGCGAAGCACTGTAATCCAAGGTGAGGCACTGTAATCCAAGGCGAAGCACTGTAATCCAAGGTGAGGCACTGTAATCCAAGGCGAAGCACGGTAATCCAAGGCGAAGCACGGTAATCCAAGGTGAGGCACTGTAATCCAAGGTGAGGCGCTGTAATCCAAGGTGAGGCGCTGTAGTCCAAGGTGAGGCACTGTAGTCCAAGGTGAGGCACTGTAGTCCAAGGTGAGGCACTGTAGTCCAAGGTGAGGCACTGTGGTCCACCAAGGTGAGGCACTGTTGCTGGTAGCTAGACTGCTGCGAGGACCAGTGGTGTATAGGTGTTGGACTGCAGGCAGCAACAGTGTAGCTGGAGGCTTACAGATGGCTGATGTGGACTGGTGTTGCCTCAGGGTTCACAGCGACATTGTAGAGTAGATAGGACAGTAGTGGGAGCAACAGCTGCACAGGAGAGGTAGCAACTTGAGTAAGTCACCTCTTGATGGTGACTGCCAGGCAAAGGCGTTAATGTTGATTATAATGGAGTAGCAGCAGCACTCCAGGTCACTACTTGACAGTGACTGTAGGGCGAAGGCGTTCTTGTAGACTGCTGCAGCTGCCTTCTTCAGGAGGTCACCACTTGTTGGTGAAGCTTGTAGCAGCACGCCGAGGGTCACCACTTGTCGGTGACGCAGTAGCTGCACTCCGATGGTCACCACTTGATGGTGAGGCTGCAGCAGCACTCCGGGGGTCACCACTTGTTGGCGAGGGTTCGTGTAGTCACCAACTATGTGTTGTGCTACTAAAGATGACTCCTGTGCAGGGGCCTTTGTCCGGTTTTCTCCACTACAGCTGCTCAACCTTAGGAGCTAGTGTCTATTTACTCTCTCAGGGGAGTGTTGTCTACAATTCTCTTTGTGTAATGTGCTCAAGGTAGAGAGAGAGATGCAGTGAATAGTTCCCAATTGGTTTAATGTAAAAACAAGTTATTATTTATGTACAGGTTGCGACAGACATGACGTTAACATAGATACAAGTATTTTATGCTAATAAATCTATAATACATAATTTGTACATATGAAATTTGGTAAGAGTATACAGACAATGTTATGACATATTATGGTAAAGAGAAAATGCTGAAAGAAATTACATAGACGAAGGAATGTAATGGTAAAAGAATAACAATACAGGGCAGGCAGATAATGGTTAACAAAGAAAATGGGCCTACAGTATTTTTAGGGTACACTACAGGACTCTTTGCTCAGACTACCAGCACCATTCCCAAGACATCGTACCTCAAGCTGGTAGACTGTTGGTATTTAGCTCTGATTATATTTGACTTTTCAGTGATCGTGACAGTGGTGCTGGTGGAGGTGATTCTCAAATACCACCAGAAAAATAGTAGTTGTTTTTGTAATAGTAGTAGTAGTAGTAGTAGTGGTAGTATTATTGGTAATCTGTTGATGGTACCTCGTCGTCACATACACACTATTAATAGAGAGAACAATAGTAGTAATAGTAGTAATAGTTGTCATAGGGTTGCAGGTAGGATAAATAAAACGGCCATAGGTATTTTTATCATTGCTTTGATAGGCATTGTATCTGTGTTTGGGGTTTTGATATCTTAATTAAGGGGGTGCGGGAATAGGGGGACAAGCTTCGGGGGGAGTGTGCTGGAGTAGGGGATAGGCTTGAGGGGGGGAGGGGTGCTGGAGTAGGGGACAAGCTTAGGGGGGGGGGGGGTGCAGGAGTAGGGGACAGTCTTGGGGGGTGAGCGAGTAGGGGAACAGGCTTGGGGTGTGTTTTGGGGGGTGCAGGAGTAGGGGGCAGGCTTGAGGGGGATGTGCAGGAGTAGGGGACAGACTTGGGGTGTGTTTTGAGGAGTGCAGGAGTAGGGGACAGTCTTGGGGGGGGGTTGGGGGGTGAGGGAGTAGGGGAACAGGCTTAGGGTGTGTTTTGGGTGGTGCAGGAGTAGGGGCAGGCTTGGGGGAGAGGGTGCGGGAGTAGGGGACAGGCTTTCTAACCATCCCAAGCCTGTCCCCTTAATCCCGCACCCCCCCAACTCCCCTTCAAATAATGTCACGAAACACACACATACACACACACACACACATACACATACTCACACACACTCAAACACACACACACACTTACAAAAATACACACAGACACACACACCCAGATCTACATACTTATTATTCGTATATCTTGCTTTAGTCATAATTATATGTTATAAAAAATAGAATTATTTATTTATCTCTCGTATCTATATTTATTATTGAAAGTGTTGACTTTTATGTATGTCATTTATAGATATATAGATATTATTATTATTATTATTATTCTGGCTATTAAATGTGGTATTTCTAAGTGCACAGTAATTTAAGTGTATGTAATTTTAGGTGTATGTGTGTGTTATTTCTAGGTGTATGTAATTTCTTGGTGTATGTAATTTTAGGTGTATGTGTGTGTTATTTCTAGGTGTATGTAATTTTAGGTGTATGTGTGTGTTATTTCTAGGTGTATGTAATTTTAGGTGTATGTGTGTGTTATTTCTAGGTGTATGTAATGTTAGGTGTATGTGTGTGTTATTTCTAGGTGTATGTAATTTTAGGTGTATGTGTGTTATTTCTAGGTGTATGTAATTTTAGGTGTATGTGTGTGTTATTTCTAGGTGTATGTAATTTTAGGTGTATGTGTGTGTTATTTCTAGGTGTATGTAATTTTAGGTGTATGTGTGTGTTATTTCTAGGTGTATGTAATTTTAGGTGTATGTGTGTGTTATTTCTAGGTGTATGTAATTTTAGGTGTATGTGTGTGGTATTTCTAGGTGTATGTAATTTTAGGTGTATGTGTGTGTTATTTCTAGGTGTATGTAATTTTAGGTGTATGTGTGTGTTATTTCTAGGTGGTGTATGTAATTTTAGGTGTATGTGTGTGTTATTTCTAGGTCTATGTCATTTGTATGTGTGTATGTATATAGTTTCTAAATAATATTAAAGTGTGTATTACCGTATTAAATTCCTCTTACCCCCTCCCCTCCTTCACACACACATACATCCTGAATGCCTTGTAACTCTCGTTTCTCTTGTATATTATTAAGATAGAATTTATCATTATCTATATTATGTATTGAAATGGAATAATTAAATATTATCTTGTATCTATATTTATTATTATTATTATGATTATTATTATTATTATTATTGAAATATACAATTCACACACCACAGTATATATATAACAGACAACAACAACAACATCAATAACAACAGCACACACATCAACAACAAAAGAATTTCACTATAAGTAAAAATAATAACAATATTGAGTAAGGAAGTGAGGTGCCCAAACTGCTCTCCCAATCAAACAACAACAATCAAACACTAATGCTGAAAATATCTTAGGGTTGATTCCACAGTGGTATTGGTTTGTAAGCTTCCCAACCAACCACACTTGTAAGGCTTCATTATTTTAGGGTTGATTCCACAGTGGTATTGGTTTGTTAGCTTCCCAACCAACTACACATGTAAGGATTCATTATTTTCCAAAAGCTGAGTATCCACATTCACAAAATCTATCCAACAGTTAGATAATGATGATCACTGTATAGTTTACTCACCAAATTCATAAAATAATTCAGCAAAAAGTCATTAATTAACACGACTAAAATAATATTCTTTCCTTTACCTGCTAACAGACCAATACTATCCACAGTGGAATGGAACCTTACCCACCAACGTCTTCTATACACAACAAGGTATCTGTGTGTATCGTAGGGAATAGCCTCGGTTCACTTGGTCATTGCTGGGTTCAACACTGTCTGTGGTAAGGCGAACTTCAAATGGCTTAGAGTATGCTGAAAAATAAAATGTATATTATTATTAGTAGTAGTTGTAGTGTTATTATTATTATTATTATTATTATTTACTCATATATATTATCCATTATTATTATTATTATTTGCACTCACTAATAGGCTCGTTGAAACCACTTCCACAATATCTATCCTTCCTGGTCACAGCACCATTCTTGTCAACAGTGGGAATCAACACAAAGCATGTATAACAGAAGGAAATATACATATCCTTCTGTAATACATACTTATAATCCCTACAAATAAATATGGGTGGGATGTCGTCCAGAAACTCCCTGCTTCAGATCTCGGGCTTCGACTTAGGTGGGTTAGGGCAAGTATATCTCTTGGCCTTGGGTTAGGGACTGTGGTATCCGAGTGTACACACTGTCAAAGTTCCGCCTGGACCACCCTCTCACCCGGCATGGTTAATGTGGCAATAGCGCTTCGCTTGTGTATGCTCATGTGCATATACGAGTACAAAACACTTATTTCGAATCAGCAAGCTTCATCCTCCATATTCGAGTAGTGACCCCCACCCCCTTCTCAACTCATCCATCACTCGTTCCATATTGTACAGTCCCGAGCCCAGACAAGCACATCCACGGTTATTTTTTCCCGGCGAGTTATTGAGGAGAAAGAGAGAGTAATTGAGAGGGGGAAGGAGTTGGGAGGGACTGATGGAGGGGGAAAGGGGATGGGAGGGGAGTACAGTTGACAAACTGAAATAAAAAAACCACCTGACTGACTGATAGTGAACCGTTAACAAGTCAATATCAATATATAAATTTTGATAAATAGGCCTTAACTTTGGGTAAAATGGGATCCATCATAAATCAAAATATTTTTTTTATATGCCATGGTAATTTAGAATAGACAGTGAAGTAACTGATAGAATATTGTGCGGTTGAGGCTGTATACGAGACGTTTTTTAATATATTGGGGATTTTATGATGGTTGACTTTGGGCAAAGGGACTAATGGAGATGGAATTCACATTAAAACACCTATGTATTGATTATTAGCATTGTCATCATATTTTTATGAGTATTCTCATATAATTTACAAGTATCGATGTTCGATATCAAAACTGTAATGACATCAGATGGGATGGGAATCTATGAAACTTGACATATTTAATGAAATGGCTATACCCAATGATAAATGTGTTACAACAATAATGAATATATTACACAAAATTATGAGAACCACAATTATCCATATATTACTGTATATTTTATTGTGACAAGAATATACTGTAAAACGGAATGAGTCAATCCAATCTCTCCTGCAGGGTTATATCTGAAGTGAGGGTTCGAGTCATGTGAACCACAGTTCCCATTACACACACACACACACACACACCAATACAACATCTTGTAGCTTTCGCAGGCTTACCAACATAACACATGGGAAAAAAATAACTTGTTTTACGTTACATATAGTGTATTATTGGATTACAAGTAAATTTCTGCCCATAACAAGGAAATCATTAACACGTAGACATAGTAGGATAAAGCTAGTTACTATTTGTGAAACATATGATAATCAGTGGTGACAACCTTTGAGGTGGCAGCCTTCATAACAGAGTTAGTGAGACTCAAAAAGTTATTATGTGTCCAATAAAATGTTATTGATACTTTGTGTATTTATCCTTGAAAATAATGGCTACCTTCAAGTAACTTATAACATTAAATTATTATATTGTTGTCGATTGCAGAGTGTTACTTAATGCTCTCTTGAATGTGGTAGGAAAGGAGGGGTTGGGTTGGGGAGAGAGGGTAAAGCTTCACCAGTGATCGAGATGGAGAGAATTATTGGATCAAGTAGCTAAAGATTATAAACGAACAAAGCCGACTGTCACCTTTATTATGTTTTCTTCTGTAATCTAAACTCAACTCTGATGCTACATTCCATGGTATATTCCTTATTATTTGAAATCAATCCAGATTTTAACTAATACAATTAACACGACACCAGTTTTTGATGACTAATATATCAAGACCTACTCGTTGTTGAAATAAATTTCAAGTAGCCTAAATCCTTTATCGTTACCCTGTATCATTCACGACATTGTCTAAGAAACGCTTATTGTGTAACTGGTTAACAAAGGATAACAGTTATATAGTGTAAAATGTTAATTACCCAATAACTACTCCATCTGTTCTCCCCCACCCCGTCCTCCCTTATTCCATTCACTCTTTCCTCTCCCTCCTTGCCAGCATTCCTTTTTACTCCATCTTACCACCACCACCACCACCATTATTCTGTGTGTTGCTGCATAATCTGTCAATGTGCAAACAAGACCAGAATAGAAATAAAAGTGATATTTGGTATGCAAATACAATCCGTTTTATATCACAAATATACATTTTACCTTATTTATTTATCTGAGGTCAACATCTAGGCCAGCCATTCAGACGCCAGTGTTAGTGAACCAATCACAAGATTTAGAATATATTGTGTCAGCACTAATATCATTACTAATTAAAACAGGGAAAAATGGAAATAAAACAATTATTGGATATTGTTAGGTGAAAGCTCCACAAGTCCTCGTCACGAAACCTTCCACACCCATACATACAATATATTCATAGAAGCCATGATGGAGGTATGTGTGACAGTGTGAGGGTTAGAAGTGACACAGGTTGCATGAAGCTAATGACCTATTAAATAAAGATAGTATGCAGACATTAATTCTTGTGACAGTTTGTGCAAGCAATTATGCCATAAATATCTATGTTTATCTTGCAGTTGTTTACCATCAGAGAATAATCCAGAAGCTCTTCTTCACAACTGTACCAATATTTTACTCTTTGTTGCTAATAACCGATTACCAGTATAAATTTACACTGTTATTAGAATATTTACCACCTTTGGTACTTGTACACACATGGAGATAATCCAGTCTATATCAGGAAAATGCCCCAAGATGGACTGAAAAAATGATTATGTAACAATTACACATGGCCATTCAAAAAGCACAATTCAATATGGTACGGAATGAAAGGCTAGCAAGGCCTCTTAACTGAGGGTAAAGGTGGTATGCTTTTCAACACAACTGGAAAAAACCTGCAGCCCCAAAGTCACTAACAAATTTCAAGCACATTAAGAAATAGTTAAAGTACAGTATGCATGTCACTAAAGACAAATTAATCCATAAATCATTACCATACCTGGAGTGTAAAAAAGTTCACAGTTTTCAGCAAAGTACTGTATGGCATTGAGACAAATGTTGATAGTTGATATCTCTGCCATAGGCCTGAGAACACACACACACACTATCCTTTTAACACAGGGTGAGAATTGTAATAACAGAAGCCTGGGAACACACATACAAATATTTAGTGGTCTTCAATGAGGAACTGGGTGTAAAATAAAGACAGTCGTGGATACAAGAATTTATTCATTGTATATTCAGGGTTTACAATATCAGCAACATCCACTCCACAAACACCACTACCTTTACACACTCACACACACACTTTTTCAACATTTCTGCAGTTATTACAAGTCATATTATATTATAATATAGTAATACTGTACTACCTGTAGGCTTCAGTCCTACATATACTATACATTTAATATTATGGACCCTGTGATCGTATATGAGAATTAGTGGCTTCTGTTTCCTCCTGAGTACACCACAAAACAAACTCCTTCCATGTAGGTGGTGTTTCATAGCAGTAATTGAAGGACTCATTTACCTTCAATTTTCTGACTACATCACAGGGGCCCTTAAGATACCAACCTGTCACTACAAACAGCAGTTGTTATTTTAACATATATCAAGGACATTATATTATATGTCATACTTCAGTTCTAATAATACATTTAATATTAAGTCACCAACCTTATTATATTATATCATACTTCAGTTCTAATAACACAAATAATATTAAGACACCAACCTGTCATCAAACATTACTGTCATATTTGTGTTGTGTGTGTGTGACAATGTTTTTTTTTTTAACAATACATTTAATAATTAATTTTGTTCCACATTTATTAAAGGGTTGTAAACATTGATAGGCTCACCCACCCCCCTGCTGGACAAATACTGTATTAGCTAGAAATATGATGGTGATATCATCTGAAAGTATACACAATTCTTCTTCTTTGCTGGTATCAACATGTGTGCTGCTGTGTTAAATGACAGTGAAAAGAAGCACCATATATGAAAGTGCTTTGAACCCAGCCAGAACCTTCTGAAGGACAACAGTAATTCTCCTGATCTGTGAAAATGAAGGACGAGGTTGAAAAAAGTATGTTGTCTGAACCTTTATCAACACAATTTAGTCGTACCAAGATGGAGGAACATATCAATGCTGTGCTTTAGGGAATGGAATTCAACACTGAGCTTTTTGAGTCACTTTTGTCTTCCTACCCTGCTGGTCTTCAAGCTGTTCATGATGCCAATGGAGGCAACACTGTGGGTCCAATCCACAGTGGTTGGTATTGGTTTGTAAGCATGCAAACATAAACAAAATTAGCCATGTAAATGACTTATGAGGGAATTATTTAATGAAGTTGGTGAGTAAACTATGCAGCGATCATCATTATCTAACTGTTTGATAGAATTTGTGAATGTGGATACTCAGCTTTTGGGAAATAATGAAGCCTTACAAGTGTGGTTGGTTGGTAAGCTAACAAACTAATACCACTGTGGAATCAACACTGAATATTCACCTTGTCACCATACACCTACAATATAATGTACTACCTCATGATATTTTCAGTTTTTTCTTATCATGCTTAGGGGGGAGGGGAGCAATCATTGTTTGGCACCACTTACATTCAATGTTTTATTTCATGTGTGAACAGTTTTGTGTAATGTGAGTTGGGATTTGTCAGAAAACATTTTACCACATTCATTACATTCAAAATCCTATACTCTTGAATGAACTTTTAAATGTATTTTAAGGTTAGATTTCCTATTAAACTTTTTACCACATTCATTACATTCAAAATCCTTTACTCCCGTGTGTATAAGTATGTGCCCCTTTAGAACACTCTTTATCGCAAACTTTTTACCACATACTCCACATTCAAAGTTCTTCACACCTGTGTGTCTGTGTCTAAGTATGTGTCTATTTAGATAGCTCTTTGTCATAAACTTTTTACCACAATCTTCACATTCAAAGTTCTTCACACCTGTGTGTACAAGTATGTGTTGCTTTAGATCGCTCTTTGTCTGATACTTTTTACCACATTCTTCACATTCAAAGTTCTTCTCTCCTGTGTGTATAAGTATGTGCGTATTTAGATTGCTCTTTGTCATAAATTTTTTACCACATTCTTCACATTCAAAGTTCCTCTCTCCTGTGTGTATAAGTATGTGTTGCTTTAATCTATCCTTTGTCACAAACTTTTTACCACATTCTTCACATTCAAAGTCCTTCACTCCTGTGTGTATATGTATGTGTATCTTTAATTCACCCTTTGTCACAAACGTTTTACCACATTCTTCACATTCAAAGTCCTTTACTCCTGTGTGTTTAAGTATGTGTCGCTTTAATTCACCCTTTGTCACAAACTTTTTACCACATTCATTACATTCAAAGTTCTTCACACCTATGTGTATAAGTATGTGTCTATTTAGATGGTTCTTTGTCCGATACTTTTTACCACATTCTTCACATTCAAAGTTCCTCTCTCCTGTGTGTAGAAGTATATGTCTATTTAGATAGCTCTTTGTCTGATACTTTTTACCACATTCTTCACATTCAAAGTTCCTCTCTCCTGTGTGTATATGTATGTGTCTATTTAGATCGCCCTTTGTCACAAACTTTTTACCACATTCTTCACATTCGAAGTTGATCTCTCCTGCGTGTATAAGTATGTGTCGCTTTATTTCATCCTTTGTCCCAAATTTTTTACCACATTCTTCACATTCAAAGTTTTTCACTCCTGTGTGTATAAGTATGTGTTGCTTTAATGCACCCTTTGTCCCAAACTTTTTACCACATTCTTCACATTCAAAGTTCTTCACTCCTGTGTGTATAAGTATGTGTCGCTTTAATGCATCCTCTGTCACAAACTTTTTACCACATTTATCACATTCAAAGTTCTTCACTCCTGTGTGCATAAGTATGTGTTGCTTTAGAACACTCTTTATTGCAAACTTTTTACCACATTCATTACATTGAAATTTCCTCTCTCCTGTGTGTATAAGTATGTGCTTCTTTAAATTACCTCTTGTCACAAACATTTTACCACATTCATTACATTGAAAGTTCTTCTCTCCTGTGTGAACAAAGCTGTGTATCTTTAGGTAAGATTTCCTACTAAACTCTTTACCACACTCATCACACATAAACAGTTTCTCTCCAATATGAGTCAACAAATGGCGAGTGAGATGGCATTTCCTACTAAACTTTTGACCACATTGTTGACAGACCAACTTGTTACACTTCTCTTCTCTGACAACATTGATGGTGTCCCTTCCTTCCACCTCCATCACTAACACAGCTTTATTCTGCCACCAATATGACCACTTGGTTATTACTGTTGTCAGGGATGACAACCACACTGTTGCTGGTGTCAGGGCAGCCAACCACTCTGTTATGGTGTCAGTGTTGTCACACTCTTACTGGTGTTATCTGAAACAAAAATATATTTTAACAGCAACCGGGAAGGAAATATAAGGAAAAGAGGGAGAGTTAAAAAACTGAAAGCTAGTGGCTAGGGCCTAAGGGGTGCCAAAATCCTTACACCTTGAAAGTATTGGCCACATCACTATAGACAATACCTCCATACGGGAATATTTCTACAAAACACACACACCTATATGAAAGGAGTTTGTTTCGTGGCATAGTCAGGAGGAATCAAAAGCCTCATATACGATCACAGGGTCCTTAACCCCTACAACCCGGTTAAGGGTGCGCTTGCCTCGATATATTGCCCCGCTGGAAGCGGCAAAATTCCTCGATTTCTCCTATATTCACAACACTCTCACTCTTAACCTATATAGTGTACTGACTTCAATATTGTTTCTTACTTACCTTCAACTCATCCTCTATCGAATGGTACCATCTGGAGGGCTCTACAATGTGTAGTTACGGAGATAGGGTGAGTTGAAGTACACCACTGTGTTTGACTCGTAGGCGTTACTGTGGCTATGTGTTCTGTTGCCCATGAAACTCCATTGCATACTCACTCTTATTACTACTATTATGTATCATATGTCATGACCAGAACACTAAAAATAGTATGAACACTTGTAGGAATATATCATCGTGTAACTGTCACATAGAAAATTATAAACAAACTTATTTGTAACGTAGGAAACACGTATATTTACCATCACTCATGCCTGCCTGGGCGTGTTTGTGGTGTTATTTTCTTATTACTACGATTATGTATCGTGTGTCATGATCAGAACACTAAAAAATAATTTGTAACCTTGTAGGAATATCATGGTGTCAGTGTCACGTACAAATATTCACTACGGTATTTATTTACGATCGTTAGAGCACAAATTCGGACAAGGGCAAAAACTTAAAAATAGCCCTACCATCATGAGATCCAAGGATCAACTGAGTGGATAGCGGATCAATATTGTGATTGTGTTTACTAGCCAACTGACAAGAAAAAACAGCCTTACATAGCCCTAAATGGCGGGAAATAGCTATGACGGTATAACACGTCAGCCGGAGTGCACGTACCAACGGTATATCACGTCAGTCGCACTGTAGGGGTTAACGGGGAAGTACAGTGTTGGTAAATTTGGAGCAATTGATTCTATCTATCTATCTATAGCTCTGATGCCTCGCTCCCTCCGGGAACTCCCCCCTAAGGGGGTGACCACGGCAGAAAAGTCTCCAGTCTTCCCTGTTCAAACACTCCCTCCTAACTCGGTCCAGCCCTCCCCTCCCCCTCATGTTTCTCTCCTTTACATACTCTTCCACTCTGTTCTGCCATCTTACTGGTGGTCTGCCCCTTACACCAGGTCCCACAACTTCACTTCCATACACCTTTTTTACAAACTCCTCACCATTCATTCTCTCTACATGTCCAAACCATCTCAGAGTATTACGTTTCACTCTCTCAACCACTCCACACTCAATACCAATTGCTTTCTCACTCATACCACATATCTTATACACACTCTCATTACTTTCTCCAACCCACCTTGTCAGTCCACATGCACCTCTCAAGTAACTCATTTCCACAGCACCTATTCTTGACTGATGAGCCCTACTCCATGTCCATGTCTCTGACGCATATGTCAGTGTTGGCAGATTATACTATTTCGTAGTCCCCTTTTCACTTTCATACTCACTAGAGACCCTATATAGAGAGACTGGACACCGCCATCTTTGCTCTTTTTTTAGTTTTCCGCGATACCTTTCAAGTTAGTATAGGAAAAATGTATAAGATGCCAGATACTAACAGTTAGTAATCTATTGTTGACATTCGTGGGCAAAACATTGACGAAAGTTGCATTCTTTCCATATACAGGTATATATGTTTTAATTCTATAAGATCCCTGAAGTTATAAATACTATTATACGTCATGTATGCATTATTTAAAGCACATAATAGGATGTGACGAGTTGCCAGACGACGCTACTAAACCAAGGCGGTTGACTGAAAGACGACCAGTGTTACCAGGTGCAGGGAAATTTCTGTTTTAGGGAGTACTGAAGTCCACACACGGAGATTATTATTAAAGATTGTTCAAGAGTAAACAGGGGATTTTCTATCAGGCGAAATACCAAAAAGACCATCAGTGTTCAAGAGTAAACAGGGAATAATTGAGGTAAGAAGGGAAATTCTGATGTTGAAGTTATAGGGAAATATCGTCAAGCAGACCTGGCAACGCTGAAGACAACAGTAGTAGTCAATGTGTTCAGTATATCTGTAAAACCTTTAATACTACGGTTAGTTTAATTAATTTTTGTATGAAAATGGTTTCCGTTTACACACTACTATTTACATGTTGTTCACATAAATATGAGGGAATTTATTGTCACAATAAATAGTTAAGTACAGTATTTTAGTACTGATTCGTCACCATACAGTTCGACATTCTGTAAGGCTTAGGGAAGTTTTCAAGGAATATTTATGTTAAGTCGAAGATCGACTAAAAAATATCTTAGCTGGTTAATCTAAAGAAGATACTGTATAAATATAAAAACATTCTAACTAGTAATTAGTCACGCAACATAGTAAAGGCAAAATATACATTATGCCGAACCTGCTAGCAGGCAGATACGAGAAAGAGCAAACATGGCGGCCGATTTAATCAGCCAATCAGCGAGCAGCAAAACATTTAGGCGTCCAGTCTCTCTATATAGGGTCTCTAATACTCACACTTCTACCTTTCATTATCCTCCCCAGTGATCCTATGACTTGTCTATCCTTCATTGCTCTCTCCCTTATTTCTCCTTCCATACTTCCATGTTTACACATAACTGTCCCCAGGTACTTAAACTCCTTCACTTCCTCCATCCTCTCACCCCTCACAGTTATCTCACACTTCGTCCCAGTTGGTACTTCCACTCTGTAAAGTGTAGCAAAGTCAATCACTTCAGTTTCTGCTCTATCAAATACCATCACTTTACTTTTACCCACATTCACCTTCAGTTTCCTTCGTTTACATACAGACTGAAATTCGTCCACCACTCTCTGTAAATTCCTTTCACTTTCAGCCATCAGCACAGTGTCATCCGCAAACAAACATGCTGCAAAGGACCAATTTACTTCATTCAGCCTCAACTTCACCCCCAGACCATTCACTTTGGCTTTCATCTCTCTCATACAACCATCCATTTATATATTGAACAACCACGGTGACATAACACATCCCTGTCTCAGCCCTACACTAATATTAAAACTCTCAATCAGATCACTCTCTACCCGCACACATGCTTTTGCATCTGCATAAAAAGCCTCAATGCCTTCCAGCAAAGATCCCTCAACACCATTATATTCTCAACACCTCTGACATAGCTCTCCTGTCCACCTTATCGTGTGCCTTCTCCAAGTCCATGAAGGCAGCATACAACTTCCTACCCTTCCCAATATATTTCTCCACTATTGATTTTAATGCAAATATCTGATCCACACATCCTCTACCCTTTCTGAACCCTTCCTGTTACTCACTAACTTTACTCTCTGTTACTTCCATCAGTCTCTCAGTTAGAACCTTCCCATACACCTTCCCCGGTACACTAAGAAGGCTTATTCCCCTAAAGCTACCACACTCCTCCTTACTCCCCTTTCCCTTATACAAAGGTACAATTATCGCCCTCCTCCAATCCTCTGGCACCTCTCCCTGCCTCCAAGCCAATGTGCATATATGCAACATCCACTCCACCACTACCTCCCCCCCATACTTTAACATTTCAGCAGTTATCCCATCTACCCCAGTTGCCTTTCCCATCTTCAACTTTCCTATTGCTTTCCTAATCTCTTCCCTTCCTGTCGTCTACCACCTGCCTCCCCTCCTGTCCCTTCATTCATCAAACGATCAAAATGTCTCTTCCATACTTCTCTCACTTCCACTCACAGTAACTCCATCCTCTTTCTTCATTCTCACACTACCAGACTTTCCTTCTCCTCTTTCTCTTTTTACCTCCTTCCAGAACAGTTTCTTATTTTCCCTAAACTTCTCACTTAATTTCCTACCAAACTCCTCATCCACTCTCCTTTTACTCTCACTCACCAACCTCTTCACTTGCCTCTTACAAACATTGTATTCTCTCTTCCACTTCCTCTTGCACATTCCTCTGTAACGTTCTCCTAAATGCCTTCCTTTTCATCGCTATTGCATTTCTCACTTCTTCCGATCACCATGCACTCCCTTTCTTGCCCATCTTCTTCTTATACCCCACTACCTCTGTTACTGTTCTCATTACTAGATTAGGTAGGTCAGGTTATTTCGTCTGGTAATAAAAAAAATATTTGTTCCAACTTCAAATTATTGAATTTCCCGCTTAGGCTAACTGGGCTACTTATTGAACATTCTCCATACAATATCCCAAGTGTAAACAAAATTTGCCTAAAACATGAAAGTATTTCTGAATCTGGCAACACTGCATGCAGAAGAGGGAAATCAGGAACCCGCTAGGAAAGCCTAACTCCCATTTCAAAGTAAATACATACAAAGGCAAAAGAGTGTTAATATAGAGTGAGGTTTACCTCCATATTTCGTCTACCGTGCCTCTTCCCTCACGTGGCCATCAGGTCAGGTGAGGTCTAACATGGATCCATTATATAGACAACAATAAAAACTGCACTGTAACCAGAGCCTGAGTGAAATCTTAGAACTAATATTTCTTTGTAATGGATATACAGTAATGGTCAAAGATACTAAATCATATAGGGGTAACTCACGTAAGAGTTTGACAGTTTCCCTCTATTCCTTAGAGGATAAACTTTCCAATAAATAAGTTAACTACCATCTTTTGAATTAATACAAGTAGCTACACACTACTTAAAACAATAATATCATAATTACATGAATGTGAAAGCATGAGACAGTAAATTGTTTGAGATACCCATAATGGATGATTATTATTGACCGCGACTGTACCAATGTCCACAGCAACGACTCTAACCGGAAAATCTCGAAATACTGTAACTGACTGATACAATATGAGGCAAGAGGTGTGTGTGCAGCCATTAATCGATTCTCATGATAATAAAATGATGATCCACAAGAAAATGTGAGGCGATGGAAGTCAGCTGTTCCAGTCATCTATCTATCTATCTATAGCTCTGACGCCTCGTTCCCTCCGGGAACTCCCCCGAAGGGGGTGGCCACGGCAGAAAAGTCTCCAGTCTTCCCTGTTCCAACACTCCCTCCTTACTTGGTCCAGCCCTCCCCTCCCCCTCACGTTTCTCTCCTTTACATACTCTTCCACTCTGTTCTGCCATCTTACTGGTGGTCTGCCTCTCACACCACATCCCTCAACTTCACTTCCATACACCTTCTTTACAAACTCCTCACCTTGCATTCTCTCTACATGTCCAAACCACCTCAAAGTATTACGTTTCACTCTCTCAACCACTCCACACTCAATACCAATTGCCTTCTCACTCATACCACATCTCTTATACACACTCTCATTACTTTCTCCATCCCACATTGTCAGTCCACATGCACCTCTCAGATAACTCATTTCCACAGCACCTATTCTTGACTGATGAGCCCTACTCCATGTCCAGGTCTCCGACGCATACGTCAGTGTTGGCAAGATTATACTGTTCCTCAGTCCCCTTTTCACTTCCATACTCACACTTCTACCCTTCATTATCCTCCCCAGTGATCCTATGACCTGTCTACCCTTCATTGCTCTCTCCCTAATTTCTCCTTCCATACTTCCATGTTTACACATAACTGTCCCCAGGTACTTAAACTCCTTCACTTCCTCCATCCTCTCACCCCTTAGGGTTATCTCACACTTCGTCCCAGTTGGTACTTCCACTCTGTAAGGTGTAGCAAAGTCAATCACTTCAGTTTCTGCTCTCTCAAACACCATCACTTTACTTTTACCCACATTTACCTTCAGTTTCCTTCGCTTACATACAGACTGAAATTCGTCCACCACTCTCTGCAACTCTCTTTCACTCTCAGCCATCAGCACAGTGTCATCTGCAAACAAACTTGCCGCCAAGGACCAATTTACTTCATTCAGCCTCAACTTCACCCCCAGACCATTCACTTTGGCTTTCATCTCTCTCATACACCCATCCATATATATATTGAACAACCATGGTGACATAACACATCCCTGTCTCAGCCCTACACTAATATTAAAACTCTCACTCAGATCACTCTCTACCCGCACACATGCTTTTGCATCTGCATAAAAAGCCTCAATACCTTTCAGTAGAGATCCCCCAACACCATATATTCTCAACACCTCTGACATAGCTCTCCTATCAACCCTATCGTATGCCTTCTCCAAGTCCATGAAGGCAGCATACAACTTCTTACCCTTCCCTATATATTTCTCCACTATCGATTTTAGCGCAAATATCTGGTCCACACATCCTCTACCCTTTCTGAACCCTCCCTGTTCCTCACCAACTTTATTCCCTGTCACTTCCATCAGTCTCTCAGTTAGAACCTTTCCATACACCTTCCCCGGTACACTAAGAAGGCTTATTCCCCTATAACTACCACATTCCTCCTTACTCCCCTTCCCCTTATACAACGGTACAATACTAGCCCTCCTCCAATCCTCTGGCACCTCTCCCTGCCTCCAAGCCAATGTACATATAAGCAACAACCACTCCACCACTACCTCCCCCCCATACTTTAACATTTCAGCAGTTATCCCATCTACCCCCGGTGCCTTTCCCATCTTCAACTTGCCTATTGCTTTCCTAATCTCTTCCCTTCCTAATTCTCCCTGAGCATCCTGTCGTCCACTACCTGCCCCCATCCCCATGCATGTCACCACTGCCTCCCCTCCCGTCCCCTCATTCATCAAACGATCAAAATGCCTCTTCCACACTTCTCTCACTTCCTCACTTCTACTCACCGTAACTCCATCCTCTCTCTTCATTCTCACGCTACAAGACTTTCCTTCTCCTCTCTCTTTTTTTACCTCCTTCCAAAATAATTTCTTGTTCTCTCTAAACTTTTCACTTAGTTTCCTACCAAATTCCTCATCCACTCTCCTTTTATTCTCACTCACCATCCTCTTCACTTGTCTCTTACATGCATTATACTCTCTCTTCCATCTCTCTCTCACTTCTTCAGACACATTCCTTTGCAATGTTCTCCTATATGCTTTCCTTTTCTCATCTACAGCATCTTTCATTTCTTCCGTCCACCATGCACTCCCTTTCTTGCCCCTCTTCTGTGCCTTATAACCCACAACCCCTGCTGCTGTCTTCATCACTATATTCTTGAACATCTCATACGCATCATTCACTCCCACTCCCTCCCCCATACTCAGCCTTGCATCCTCCAGCATCTCACCCACCCTCCTCTTATAAACCTCTCCGTACTCAACATCATTCAATCTTCCATTTGCTACCTCCCTTTCATTCCCCCCTCTATCCTTCCTACCATACTCCCACTTTGCCCGGACCCTAATTCTTGCCAACACCGCATAGTGGTCAGAGCACTGGAACATGCCTCTTACCACTCTTGCATCCAACACATCTTTTCTCAGTCTTTCATCCACAGCTACATAATCAATCAGACTCATCTGCTCACCTCTTTCATCTCTCCTCTTCCAAGTGTACCTGTGGATCAGTTTGTGCTCGAAGCAGGTGTTGGCGAGGAACAACCCCGCCTCGGCACACAGATCCACCAGGCACTCACCATTCTCATTTATTCCATTCACACCCCACTTGCCTACTACACTTCCTCTTTTCTCATTCCCTACTTTCCCATTCATGTCTCCTATCATCACTATCCTCCTCCCACTCTCAAATATCCTCAGGCAGTCAATCAAATCATTCCAGAACTCTCTCATTTTCTCCTTTCCTACTTTGGTCTGCGCATTTACCGGAGCATATGCGCAGACCCAAGCATACTTAACAATCCCAATCTTTCCAGTCATCCATACTATTCTTGTACCCTTCCTTCCATGTCCATCTATTCCTTTCCACACCCTCCCAGACACCAACAATGCACATCCTTCTTTTCCCCTCCCTTTACTCTTTTCATCCATACCTGTCCATGCTACACCTCCTTCCATTCCTTCCCACAACACACTCTTCCCTCCATCCCCACTCTCTTCCAAACCCCATCCTTTCACATGTGTCTCTGTTATTCCACATACATCTATCCTACTCCTCCTCGTACACTCTACTATCTCTCTCCTTTTCACTTCATTCGTCATTCCATTCACATTAATTCCAACTACTCTCAAGCATTCTTCCCCTCCCTTGTCCCCTACAGGACAGACCGGAGACCCCTCCCCGCCACTAGCCGCAGCCGTCCTCCCCCCCATTGGGGGGCCGCTGGTGGCTGGCAAGGCCAACGCAGCGCTCATTCCCGGAGGGACACGGGCCACCAGCATTGTCAGAAATTAAAAACACCACAGCAATACATAAAATAAAAGAAAACTACAAACATCCACTTAAAATATATACAATACAAAAAAATTTACAAAAAATTTAAAACCTATATGTGGGGAACCTAAACTGTCCCCACACCGCCTCCCCCTTTAGCTTCACCTCCAAGTTACAATAAAATAAAATTAAAATTAGGGAGGTGTCACCCGAGGTTACCGCGTGGAGGCGGGGTGAGACTTACCTACCCTTCCTGGGGAAGGGTAGGTCACCGAGGTGTTTTGAAATTTCCCAATAGCTGATGTTAGCTTGTGCCCAGTGGCCGCACCTCTTAACCTCATTGGTTACGATATTGCCACTGCGCATTTTTTGATCATTTTTGCTGCTGATGAGAAAAAATTCCAATGATCTATTCGTGTCATTCCTAGAAGATATACAAAGTGTATATCGCTAAAATAAATGTATGTATTGTATTTGATAGTGATTTTATTTTTACCTCTCTGCCTTTAATATAAATAGTACCGTATATGCTGGTGTACAAGACGACTGGCCGTATAAGATGACCCTCAAACTCCTAGGGAAATTCTCAGTTGTAGTATATGTTCGGCGTATAAGATGGGTACGAAATCTGAACCTGATCCCAGCCCAGTCAGTTGTGCGGTGGAGGCATATATGGTCAATAAATGTTTATGTACATGAAATGTTAAAGTTTTTATATTTTCGTGTATACATCATGAGGGAGCTTCCCTCAAGCAAGGGTGGCAGTACGGTACGGTACGGAAAAAATATCGTAATTCCGCACGCTTAAAAATATCGTACCATAATTTCGTACCTTACCCAAAGAACCGTACCATACTAGTACGAAAAAGTAAGATTTCGTACCGTAATTTTGTACCAATGCCATAAATTACATCTGTAAAATTAATCAATTATATGAACTACCTCTATAAACAGTTCCTTGTCCAGACTCAAGATTAAGTTCCTATAATTGTGTCTTTTGTTTTGTTATTAGTGAATATCACTGTAAATATACTAATATCACTGTAAATAGAGTAAGTGTGTGTGTGACTGTGGATGAGAGAAAGAGTCTATATAATAGCATTATAGGAGACATATTTTTCTTTTTAGGAATGAACTTGCCAATGTATTTTTTTCTGGAACTTGCACTAAGTTACCAAGGGTGAAGGCTGCAGTATAGGATATTATTACAAGGCAATGAGGCATACATACACCATGATAATTGAAGGGTAAATTAGAAGTGCAATTATTTTTTTTTCTGTTAGCAGGTTCAGTAGTATGAACTTACATAATAGACTATACTGTACACATTTTTCATATTTGTCTTGGAATCAATAAAAGAAATCGACCAATAAAATATTAAGAGGGAATACTTTACAGACGTCAACATAAGCTTTGCATTTTATTAGAGGACTCCAGAGTCACTGGACACGAACTGAACATGACAACGACAGTCTACGAGCAGACGAGTAGATGACTGTACAGTGTACACAGTACTACACACACACACACACTAAAAGAGGGTTAAACCTTAAAGTAGAACGTTCACCAAGAAAATTATTTCGTTGCCTTTTCATCTGGATATTAGGCTATTTTTGACAGAGGACAGTGGAATGGATATTCGAATTTTTAATAAGGTACGGAAAGGGTACGGAAAAGGCCCCTTCAAAATAACGTAATTTCGTACCGTACCGTACTGAACAAGAATTATCGTACCGTAATTTCGTACCGTACTTTTAGATTACAAAATAACATACCGTACCGTAATTCCGTACCGTACCATACCATATTGCCACCCTTGCCCTCAAGTGATGGTTTGGTCGGTTAATGTTTACTTTTCAACAGTGTACAGAGAGATGGTATGTATTTTCGTGTATGCATTTATTGTTATTGTGTTATGATACGTATACAGATGCTACGGTACATCCTTTGTAGGGTGGAAACAAGGGTCAGGTAGAGACTGCACAATGGTAAGTCCATCCCTTGGGTGTTGAAGGTGCGGCCATGAGACGCAGTAACTTGTGATGTCATTTGACTGTTTTTAATTTTTGCGGAAAGAATGTGTACATACGCATGCGAGCTATGTGTACGTGTGTGCGCTAACAGGAAAAAATTGAGATTGGAAATGGGAATATTCTGGTATATTTAACCCCTCCGCGACGGGAAAACTATGGATAGCCATTTTGTCAGTCCGGGGCTAGTCTTACTTTCCCTACTGTGTGGCCGGGCGCTTTTGGCCGATTTTTCCAAAATCGCTCTATTCCACTTACTCTGTACGTCTAAACTACGATACTGAACAACTTAAATTTGGTCTTGTTAGCACCATCAACTCTTCCTCTTTCCAATAAAACCAACCCCAGCTCTCTACGACTCTCCGTTGCCGAGAAAGTAAGTGAGGAATGAAGGGTACTTTTTCGTGTGAGCGCGGCCGTGTTCGCTTAGGTGGCGTGGCTGTGACGACAACTGAACGTGGCCCGCGCGGGTGGCAGTCAGTGTTGTAAGTAAGCGTGGCGCACCACAGAATCGAACACGCACGAGAAATCTAATCCACATCCATCCATGTTTACAGTCAGTAACACACTGACTGACGATGGTGATTTGTAGGGATGGTGGTGAAGTATAGCCAAGTGAAAAAAAAACCGCCAAATTGGGCTCGCAAATGCCGACATTGGCAATAGCGGTGCTTCATCTCGCCCGGTCACCACATGGCACGGGTGTACGACACCACCCGGAGGCTTCCTGGGTCCGTCTATGACCGCGGACCGGACGTTAAGGGTTAAGTAGGAACACATTGAATGAAATTTTTACACATACCCGGTATATAAAATACAATTAACACAATGGACAAAAATTATCACACAGACATTACGTACAGTAGGCTACAATATACAGTGGTTTGGTACAGAACTACAGATTCCTTTCTTTCTCTCCGTTTTTTTTTTTTACCAGAATATTCCAATTTCCAATCTCAATTTTTTCCTGTTAGCGCACACACGTATGTACACATTCTTTCCGCAAAAATTAAAAACAGCCAAATGACACCACAAGTTACTGCGTCTCATGGCCGCACCTTCAACACCCAAGGGAAGGACTTTCCATTGTGCAGTTCCACCACACTACCTGACCCTTGTTTCCACCCTACAAAGGATGTACCGTAGCATCTGTATATGTATTGTAACACTATAACAATAGATGCATACACACAAATACTTACCAACCCTTGAAAAGTAAACATTTACCAACCAAACCATCACTTGAGGGAAGCTCCCAACCATCATGTATCCATGAAACACGTGTACTGTATATAACTGTAGAGGTAACGCTGAAAATATATTGAAGTGCAAGCATCTAATACACAGAATTTGATAGATATAAAGCATTTACAGTGAAGATGAATTACTGGTTAACTATTTTCTTAGATCTCGTCACCTAATACAGACCGATTCACCCCACCAATTCAAGAGCCAAATTTTTTGCCCGGAGTATAAGACGACCTTCGATTACCAGGACACTATTTATGGCTTCAAAAGTCATCTTATACGCCGGTATATACGGTATATAGATGTATAAATGATAATATAAGGTTTGGTTAGGTTAGGTTATCATATTATAGTTTGATGCTGCAGTAGACCTCAAGCTATAGTCGAAATGGAGAGTAGATCTCAAGCTAAAGTAGCACTGGTAAATGTATACAAAGGTTATTCATGTTTTTTATGTATTTCCACATAATATAACTGTCTCCAAAATAAAAATGAAAAAGATGAGGGCACTTTCGGTTGACAGAAAGTGTGAAAATTTAGGACGCAGATAATCGCAATATTTACCGTCACTTTATACAATAATAATAATAATAACAACAATAATAATTATAAATACCATCTTGGTGTTGTTGTTTACACTCTTGTTGTCTCTGCCATGTACACACAGCCTGGAAAATTTGTATACATAAGTAACGTTCCCCATATGGTAATATTGTAAGAATTACCGTTATTGTGTACGGTTTTTCTACCTTCATGACCCGTTTATTACAACCATTTTAAGACTATTTTCTTCTATTGCATTTCCTCCGCAAATGTCCCATTTACAAGATATTCAATTTCAAAATTAGCTTGACCTTACCTAACATAACCTAGACCGCATCAGACTACCGGGACCTAATCTAGGCAAACTACCACCAGGACCTAACCTGGGCAAACTACAGGGAATTAACCATGGCAAACGTACAGGGGTAAATTTTTACAAGTTGCCACAACAGGATTTCATTGGAAAAAAATATTTTCCTAGGATTTAGTGTGACTACCGGGACCTAAACTGGGCAGACTACCGGGACCTAAACAGGAAAAAATATACAGTAGAAATTAGTTAGACCTCACCTGACCTGACCTAACCTAATCTGGACTGGGACACACTACCGGGACCTAACTTAACCTAATCTGGACTGGGACACACTACCGGGACCTAACTTGGGCAGACTACCGGGACCTAACTATAAGAGGTAACTATTGTTATGCAGCATTTGCAGAAGTAATGGTATATAGAAAAGTGGTTTGTAATAGTAAAATATAAACAAGTTGCCACAACTCGATTTCAAAAATTTTACTATTACCAGTGTTTATATTTCACTATTACAAACAACTTTTCTATATAACATTTCTTCTGCAAATGCTGCATAACAATAGTTACCTCTTATAGTTAGGTCCCGGTAGTCTGCCCAGGTTAGGTCCCGGTAGTCTGCCCAGGTTAGGTCCCGGAAGTCTGCCCAGGTTAGGTCCCGGTAGTCTGCCCAGGTTAGGTCCCGGTAGTCTGCCCAGGTTAGGTCCCGGTAGTCTGCCCAGGTTAGGTCCCGGTAGTCTGCCCAGGTTAGGTCCCGGTAGTCTGCCCAGGTTAGGTCCCGGTAGTCTGCCCAGATTAGGTCCCGGTAGTCTGCCCAGGTTAGGTCCCGGTAGTCTGCCCAGATTAGGTCCCGGTAGTCTGCCCAGATTAGGTCCCGGTAGTCTGCCCTGGTTAGGTCCCGGTAGTCTGCCCTGGTTAGGTCCCGGTAGTCTGCCCTGGTTAGGTCCCGGTAGTCACACTAAATCCTAGGAAATATATTTTTTTCCAATGAAATCCTGTTGTGTCAACTTGTAAAAATTTACCTTTTGAAATAGTCTTAGAATGGTCTAACCTAGTGAGTAATGAAGGTAGTAAAACCGTACACCATAATGATAATTCATTAAATATTTACCGCCGGATCTGGCAACACTGCTACAATACGATAATTCTTTCAATAAATAAACCCAAATATAGCCTACAGTTATTACTATGAGAGAGATACACAGTAATACTGAAAATCTCTCTCTTTCTCTACTTTTATTTACTCTCTTTTCTTACCTGTGTATGTGTGAGTGTTACTTCTCTCTCTCTTTCTCTAAGTGAATATAATATAAAGAGAGAGAAGAGAGTGACGAAGAATGTTCTCACTTTGTGTCTTTGTTTACAGTTTCCATCGTCGTGCTGACTCGTGCGACCTTATCATGACTCACTTTTTCAACAGCACACAAATTAAAGTATTAATATTATTATCATCTATTGTTATTATTATTATTATTATTATTATTATTATTATCAAGGGGATAGCACACTTACAACCCACCCTGTATGTACCTTTAACTACAACTCTCATTCTTTCATTTACCTACAGTTTGCCTTGACCAAGATCAAATGATTGGTTTGATATCATGAACTTTTGTCATATGTATGGCGATATACCAACTCGTCATGCATTTGGCTTTGATATGGAGAGTCACTTAAACATCCTCTATGCTGTTACACAACTTATGACATCTATGAGAGTCAAGACTCAAGAGTCCTAAAACAAGGTGTCTTTATAAATTTCAAAAGGGTACGTGTCATATTATCCAGTCAGCCAGTCATAGGACTGTATAATATGCTAAAAGCTACCAACAACATTGAATATATAATGACACGAAGGCTTAATCAGGACTGCCTAGAACATTTCTTTGGAATCATTAGGCAAATATATGGCCCCCATGATCGTCCCAATGCTATTAATTTTAAGTATAGGCTTAGGACATTGTTGTTAGGGAGAAACGATGCTCTAGTGAGTCTAGTCAGTGAAAAAAACAATACCACTTTAGTGGCTAGTGATCATGATAATACCGGCATGACAGTAGTAAGTGAAGGTAGATTAGATATGGAATGTGTAAACCAAGACAGAGAGCTTGCATTAGAAATATGTCTGACAAACCTTATGTTTAAAGATGTTGATTTTGATGTAGAAGAGGATGAAGTAAATGTAGATGAGGAGCAAGATTGTGTACTGTCAAGTAAATGCATGGAAAAAACAGCTAGTAATATAATTGAAGAAGAGGCATTATTTTATATTGGTGGGTAGCCTACATAGTACGGAAATTCAGCCTAAAATACACTCATTTTAGGAAATAATATATCAGATAATGATAATACCAGAAGAAACTGGACAAGTCTTGTTAACAAAGGTGACCTGCATGCAACCTCTGACGAGTTCTTTTCTCAACTACAAGTAATGAGAGAAATTTTCAAATCAATTCATGGGGAAACTCTCAGAGAGGGAAAACAATATGTAAAGACTCTTTGTTTAGAATTGGAGAAAGGTAAAGTCAATTTATCTCTTGAGGTAATTCAATTCTTTTCTTAAATTTCTATCTGCTTTAGGATTAGGCCTAAACATCTAAACAAATTGATTGTAGTCAGGAACAAAATGAACTCGTCTAGCAGGGAAAGTGCTAGAAAAAGATGGAAAATTACCAACTAAATATATCTATGCATACAGTACTTAATAATGAGTACAGAATCATAGTGCAAAAAATAAATTAGTTAAAACTTGGATAAAAATGTGCCACCTGTAGTTGTACAGTTTAAAATAAATTCTACTGCTAATTAATTATAGAGATGTATATATATTATATTAAAATGTGAGATGTAGTACATGTATAAATAAATGTGTAAGTTATTATTTCTACCCACTGTAGGTATAACTTACAGGTAGAGCCGTGATTGTAGGTAAGTCACTGTAGTGTGTAGTGGGACTCAGCCTCAGTGGGAATGGAGCAAGCGGCTGTCAGGAAGGGAAGTTGCTGGCCTGCTGAGTGCTGAAGTCAGAATGGGCTTGATCCAGGGTTCTCATGAAGTATTTGGGTTATTACCTTAAAAAGTGGGTTGAAAATACCTTAGATGGAGCCAAATTCCTTAGATCCTGAACTAGGTGATCATTTTAATATATTTTTAACCCTTGACACAAGATATTTTTATGAAATTATAATAGTCTTTTACAGCAATGCGTTTTTCTTTTACGAAAATCCACGAAATAACGGAAGAATCGATAAAAAATACCCTATAATGTCAAAACTTTACTTTAAATGGACCCAAATTACGGTAAACTAGAGTAATTATCTTCAAAATGAGAGCACTGGCTTGACTTGGGTCGAGATCATGGAGTTAGAATTCTAGCTCCATGGTCGAGATGCCCCTTATAAGATGGGGATAGGGGAGGGAGTGGGAGTGAACGCTGTGTATGAAATGTATCGGGACCAGCCAGCACACACACCTGCCTCTCCGCCGATCCTTTTGTACTGTATAGAGTGATACTTATAATAACTATATAAATAGAGGGGATTTTTTGTAAAAGTTATAGTGATACAGATGGATTTTTGTTTAGTACTACAATATGAATAATAATGTTTTGAACTTTAAATTGGATCGCACTCCTATTTTTACTTTATTTTCATTCATCATGCATTATTTTAGTATTAATTGAAGTCATACACACATATTATGCAGTGATATGGAATTTAATAATATGGAACAACCTGGAAAACTTTTAATGACTCGTAAGTTGTTTCAGTCACACAAATGAGTAATCCCTTGCCTCCTTCCCATCACCCTGTCGCTCTCCTCTGCCTCGCCCGATACCTCCCATAGTTTAGTTCTCTTTTCATCTGTATTTATGTCCTTTCCCAACAAATCCGTCAAAGACATAAGGAATACTATTAAGAAGATTATCTTATGATCTAACAATCATCACTCAAGTCTCCATCTTTTCTTTTGTTCTATTCGAGTTTTGTCACAAATTCCTCAGTTCACGGCATTCGTTTAATTAACTATCCGGTGACAACTGTTCGTATTCTTTCATTCACTTTCTGTCCACATGTTTTACTGAGTTTAACTTTTAGTTTTATATCAAAGACTGTTTATACAACACAGTTTGTGTGTATGCGGTGTGCATAGAGGTAGAAATTGGGGAGCGCCGATGCAAGAGAGGAAGGGTGACTCTGGACCCTGAGTGACTCTATCTATACCTCAGGACGCCTCCAAGGGGGTCACTCCTTGGTTTAATATGGCTCTAATTACCAATATAAATATGATTACCAAACACTAACAATAAACTAAAAATAGTCTGCCTAAAGAAAGGAAAAAACATAAACAAAGATGTATCACGATACTACAGCCGTGTTTATGATTTTCTCACAGGTGGGAGGAGAGTGGTAACTTGGAAAACCTACCACGCGGCCGGCCACCACGCACAACAACACCAGATGAGCATCGGTAAATAATACAGGGTGCAGAGGAAAATCCGCACACCAATGCTGTTGCCATCCGTAATGACCAGCACCTGGACGTCAGTGTTTGGACTGTGAGGCGACGACTGAGGGAAGGTGGTTTGCATCACAGAGTTACAGCTGTCAAAGAACGCCTTACTGAGCAACATAGAGAGGGAAGACTGCAATTTACAAGAAGGCATATTGATAAAGATGAGGAATTCTGGGGTCGTGTCATCTTTACTAATGAAAAATCATTCAAGTCAACGTCGCACGGGAAGCTCCATTACTGGAGGAGAAATAATACCAGGTAATTATATCTACCAATTTACCAAACCCCTGTTCGTTATTAATTGACGTATTATGTAGATAGTAAGACTGCTTGAATGCCACTCGTCCCCGCACAAATTTCAATTATAACAATTAAGTGCTAATGATAATGTGTATACATTTTTCACACAGCTATGTTTTATCTGTGCTTTTATTTACCACCTGCAGACATAATGGGTTATGAAGTAAAAACTATATTTTCCACAGATTTGATCGTAGAAACATCAATGAAGAGGCAAGGAGTGGTCACAAGACAGTCAACATCTGGGGCTGGGTAAGCCACATAGCATGTTACAGAAAAAGTCTGATCAAAATCAGATCTCTACAACCGAAATTATTGCGGTTTTATAATTTTTCAGTTTTTTTTATAATTTTGACCTTGATTCTTTACTTTTGACCTTGAAAAACAAAACGTGACCTAGAAATGTTGATGCCTACCTGTAGTGAAATTTCAGCAAAATCGGACAAGAATTGCGACCTGTAGACCGCGAATTCTACAGATATTGCCACAAACACACAAGACCACTGAGCAACATACTTGGCGATATTTCGCTAAGTCCTTGCTAAGCCAGATGATCATACAGCTAAAGCAGACTACAGAAGGGCTTGCAGCACTGCACAGGCAGGGCTGAGAGATATGCAGAACAAATGGTGGACAAACCTGGCAGAGGAGACCCAGCACTATGCAGATACTGGCAACACTCGTGCATTCTACGAGGCACTGCGTGCCGTATACAGCCCAACTTACCAAGTACAGGCACCACTGCACTCCTCAGATGGCAACAACCTCCTCACTGATAAGGAATCCATCCTTCGCTGTTGGGCAGAACACTTTGGAAACCTCTTTGCCGACAAACGCCAGGTGCAGGAGGAGTCTATTAGGAGGATCCCGCAGCATGCAGAGAGAGTGGAGCTGGACGAGCCCCCTACTCAGGAAGAGGTGAAAGTAGCCATCGCAAAACTGAAATGCCACAAGGCTCCTGGAGTCGATGGTCTGCCTGCAGAGGTATAAAAAATAGGAGGCAGCACCCTTCTTGTAAAGCTCACTGACCTGTTCAAGGTGTGCTGGGAGAGTGGCGTCATACCACAAGATCTGCGTGATGGTGTCATTGTTCCTTTGTATAAGAACAAGGGACAGAAATCAGACTGCTCAAATTACAGAGGCGTCACACTACTGTCTGTTGCGGGAAAGATACTTGCTAGAATAATAATAATATATAATGAATAATAATAACAACAATAATATATGATAATAATAATGAAAAATAATAGTAATAATAATAATTTTAAATACTACTACTGTAACTTCTACTATCATTATTACTATTACTACAACTACAGTACTATTAATAATAACATTTACTAATTTTAGTATGCTGTTACTCTTATATAAAGATCATACAAAAGTATATCAAGATACATCCCAATTCGTTATAATAAACACAATAATCTACACGATGTATTACACAGAATATGTATACAGAGCAAATTTCTGTTTGTCTATTATCGTTTTTGGTATTGAATGGATAGTGCTCATATTATATTATACATCAACAACAGGTAGAAAGGAACACCATGTTCTAATCGTGCTAGCGATAAACCTATGAGTTATAGAAAAAAAAAAAAAAAAAATTTGCTCGGAACTGTACAGTCGTGGGCAAATATCATCATACATATAGGGGTAACTCGCGTAAGAGATTCATAGTTTCCCTCTGTTCCTTAGATGATAAACTTCGCAATACATAGATTTAGTATCATCTTTTAATTTACTACAAGCAGCTACTGACTACTTAAAACAATAACATCATATATGAACGTGAAAACATTAAACGGTAAATTATTTGAGACTAGCACTGATACCCGACGTTGTCCAGGGATCTATCTATCTATCTATATCTATCTATTTATATTTATATCTATCTATTTACATCTATACCTATCTATCTATATCTATCTATTTATATCTATATCTGTATTAATCTATTTATATCTATATCTATATCTATCTATCTATCTATATCTATCTATCTATCTATCAATCTATCTATATCTATCTATATCTATCTATCTATATCTATATCTATCTATCTATCTATATGTATCTATCTCTATCTATCTATATCTATCTATCTATATGTATCTACCTATCTCTCTCTCTATATCTATCTATCTCTATCTCTCTCTATATATATCTATCTATCTCTATCTCTCTCTATATATATCTATCTATCTATCTCTATCTATCTCTATATCTATATCCTATTCCCGCACCCACCCACCCCGACCCCCCTGTGCATGAAAGAGAGAGAGAGAGAGAGAGAGAGAGAAAGAGAGGACTGTTAACAATGGTTCCTGCCCAGCCGGCCTTGCATGGGTTCGAACCCTCCCCCATAACCCCCTCATTAATCATTGAAAAACATTTTTTTTATAGGGCCAAGACACCCTACAGGTTTTAGCGATAATATGTATTTAAAAATTATTACTCTCGGTGAAAAGATGACGGCGTGCATAGCGGTCATACAGACAGACAGAGTGTTTTATATATATAGATACCCATATGTGGATGATTGTTATTGACCGCGACTGTATGTGTGTAGTAGTAGTAGTAAATTAGAAGATAGTACGTACAGCTCTGGACAGATCAATGGTCCACATCATATCCATCTGTGTCTTGGTTTGGGCCTCGTCGGATCTGGCAACAGTTGCGGTGGAGGGAGGGGGAGGGATGTTAGTGGGAGAGGAGGAGAGAAATGTGGGCGGGGCTATATAGGAGGGTAACGAATGATCCGGTAGAGAAGACGGTGTGTCCGAAGGAATGAATGAATAGTATCGAATCACCAGTAGTTCAAACTTTTTCAGTCGTGACCCAGTTTTTATATGACATCATTCTCGCAACCCAAACAGAAATATCTGTTACAAATGACCAGAATTATCAACCTAAGAAAATACAAGGCCAGAAAATGAAATGCAATAATTATGATTAAAAAGAATTTTAACCAGAATTATTTACAGAATTATAAACACTGCGGCCTCTCTCTCTCTCTCTCTCTCTCTCTCTCTCTCTCTCTCTCTCTCTCTCTCTCAAGAAGGCTAATATTTGTGCAATTACTTTGATTTATTGATAATTATTCGATTATAAAATTATGTTAGGTGGATTCATGCATAAAGTTCATATTTATTTAATGCCACGAACATTATTATTCTATTTTATTCATTCCTTAATTTTTGTGAGTTTGGAGGAATTCGGTGGATATAGGAGATAAGAAATGTGATGATTTAAGGCGAGTGTGAAGGGGAAGAGGGTAAGAACAATGAAGGTGATTAGTTGAAAAGTAATAATACACAAAAATAATATCTGTTATATTATATCCTTTAAATAAAGGCATGCAGTGTCTTTTGTTCACCATCGTAGTGGATAGACTACTGAATATATATTATCCTTTGGATATTAGACAGCTATCCCTGTTTTACTTTTATCCCTCGTGCTTGCCCCATAGGGGGTATTGCCTGTAATGATGTGGGCAATACCTTAAAGGTTTTGGCGCCCCTTCGGCCCCAGCCACTATAAAAAAAAAATAGCTTACATTTCTTCAACTGTCCTTCCGTTCTTCCTATTTCTTTCTGGCTTGCTGTCACATCTCTCTATCACCTTTTCCTGGTGTTATTTGACCTCGCTGTTGCGCCACTTAATATCAATCTAATCCCTCGTGCTTGTAGTCCACCTTATTTATCACCTTCTCCCAAGCACAGCTGTTTGTTTATTGTTTCGGTAGAAGACGGTTAAATTTTCTAACTTTTTTAATAATCATATTCATCAACAAATTCATTAAACTATTTACCAAGATTTTTTCTTCGAAATATGCGTTTTCTTAAAAATAATCGATATTAAACTTGAATGGCGTTTTCAATAAACTTGGAATAATTTTATGCATAGGCTATAATTATATATTACAGTATCTCTCACGTAACTGGCAACCTTACATATCCTCCCTAATGTCTTATTATCCCTCTTTCGCTTGCCCTTCCCTCCTTTCTTACCGTTTATCTTGTTTTTCTCATATTTTTAACCTTCTCATTAGTTCTTAAAAAGTGTTAATGACATAGGCCTGCCTTTCTCCCTTATCACTTATAGTCCAATTATATGATTCGAAAAACTGAGCCAGAAAACGGTGATAGAGAGGTGAGACAGCAAGCCGGAAGGAAATTGAAAGAAAAGATGGATAGTTGAAGAACTAAAGCCTAGTGGTTGGGGCCGAAGGGGCGCCAAAGCCCTTAAAGTATTGCCCACATCACTAATGCAGGCAATACCCTCCTACGGGGTCAATATGTAGAGAAATTAGAAAACAACTAGAGATTTATGGGGAAAAATATATAAATTATTTAGAATAAAAGTGTTGTCAGATACACATTAATGACGGGATTATCCCAGCCACAGCATTTCGCCTTCATAAAACTGAAGGACTATAGGTTTCAGGCATTGCCATTTACCAGTCTGTTGCTAGTCACAATGTTAACTTGTTAAAGCCATTTGAAGAAAAGAAAAATATATTATATCTTTCTTTTTAAATTACTTACAAGTATTTTTTATTAAAATCTGTTTCTATATACATTACCTTACTTTTATCTAGTTCCAGCATTACTGCACAGATCACTATATGACATAATAATGACCACAAGGTCAGTAATGATGATCAATGTGATGCTCATATATCTCTATATAGGTTAATGAACACAATGTTTTATGCTCAACTTAAGAATTTTGTTCTCAGTATCACAATGATAGGCAAAAATAATTAAAATAATATAAAGAAATAATCTGTTATTATAGGACAAAATATTCAACTGCTTCGGTGCTACTGTCTCATATATATCATCTGTACGGATGAGAAAACCTTCTCACATTCGTGTAAACTGTAAAGGAAGGCGTCACTGCTGGAAGAGGAATAATACTCGGTGACTAAATTCTAAGGTTGTTGTTTCTATAAACTATTTGGTTATACGTGAACATAAGATTATATTGATAATTACTGCAGGGGGACAACCAATATCGTTACAACGAAAATTATTGAAGAACCCTGCTTTAAACTATTGGTGATTCGATACTATTCATTCATTCCTTCTAACACACCGTCTTCTCATTTGTTACCCTCCTATATAGCCCCGCCCACATTTCTCTCCTCCTCTCCCACTAACATCGCCCCCTCCCTCCACCGCAACTGTTGCCAGATCCGACGAGGCCCAAACCAAGACACAGATGGATATGGTGTGGACCATTGATCTGTCCGGAGCTGTACTTGCCAATAACCTGACAATAAATCTAAGGTAGAGAAAACCTTGTTTCCCTCACCTATAGCCTGCAACAAATAATTTAAATGAGGCATGGGATACTTAACTGGTATTGTCTTCTGATTTACCCTCCGGTAATCAATTACTGGTCTATAAGTCCCATCCTTCTTTGGAACCAAAAATATCGGACTACTCCATGGAGATGTCGAAGGTTCAATAATCTTCTGGTCTAACATATCCCTTACAGTGTCATCAATAATCTGTCTCTGGGAATGAGGAAGCCTATATGATTTAATATACCTAGGTTCTGCTTCTCTCTTTAACTTAATAACATGTGAGGTTAGGTCTGTACTACCTAAAGACTCTCCAACAAGAGCTATAGCCTTCCTATACCCTTGAAGTAACTGCAACAATTCCTCCTTGCCCTCTGTATTACCCCCAGTTTTTACTTGGTTCCTTAATTCTGTGGAAGGTTCTGCATCTACACATCCAACAACACTCACGACAGGTAGGTTATGCTTGGGTTCTAAGACTGTCCCATTGTATACAAGGAAATCATTCAATTGACTGCCTGGCTTAACATCAATTTCTACTCCTGTATTATTTACTGCCAGTACCACAGTCTTTCCCCCTGACTTTACTGTAGTCAAGGTAGACTCTAGCGACACCCCCTTCAACTTACATGTTTCTGACATGCAAACAACATCTACTCCTTCTTTCACTCCTTTTAAACACACGTTGAACTGAATCATTTCCTGTGGTTGCAGCCTGTGTACATCAGGTACAATAGCAGTCACAATATTCCAACGCATAACTTCTGCCCTAGACGTGTTGCATAGTCTATCTTGTTCATGAACCCCTTGTGACTTTTCCAAACCCCTCACATAACCCACTGTCTTAACCTCCTTATTTGAGTGTTTTGGTTGAGGAGTTGCCATACACAAATAAGGTATGTTCTCATGAACAATTAATCCTTCTCCCGGGTGAGGAAGGGTATATAGTAAGTAAGTGCGTTGAGAGAGACTCTTACGTCAATAAGACAAACAATCAAAAACAAAAAATGAGGCGGGGGACAGTAAGATATTTATACAAAGTTGATAAGAATATGGAGGGGTGGTTGTAGGCCGGTTTTATTAATATGTCAATGTTTACGATGAAAGGAAAGAGGGACATGATTGCTGAAAAAAAAAAAAAAAAAAAATGCACAGCACACGTTTTATTTTAGTCTTCGTCGCTATGCAGGAACAACTCGTCCATAATTTGAATAACCACAAAAACATACCATATGTTGCTGTATGTGTCTGAGAGAGAGACACACAGAGAGATGGGAGAAGGAGGGAGAGAGATAGATGGGGGAAAGAGGGAGAGAGAGAAAGGTGGGTGAGGGATGGAGAGAAAGAGGGGGGGGGAGGAACTTCAGTGGTACGTCATAGATATCTTGTTCGTTTCCCTTTCATGAATATTGGCTGGCGTCTGACTTAAGGCTCGCGACTCTGAGTAAAGTGCCCTTAATTTCTACTTTTGGTATGGCAGTATATCGCCGAAAATTAGCGGACGATGTGAAACAATCTGTGGTAAAATATCATACTGATCCGACTGTTGATTAATAAGTTATCCCTGAAAAAAAACAGTGGCACACAGCCTCTGAAACCCATAGTAGTTACCCTCTGCTTTTGTGTGTACAGGTCCCTCCAAAAATTTCGAAACACTACCGGCTTGAAACTAGTAGGGAGTGTCTCGAAAAGTTTGGAGGCAACTGTACACCGGTACCACGTCATCGTATGTTACACGAATGTTCTTGAATATAGCCTATAGTATTTCAGTATATAGACAGGAAAGCGTATATTATGATGCAGTCACACATTTTTAGTTCATAATAATCAAAGCAAATTAACAGAGCGAAGTAGCCTACTGTACATAATTCTGGAACCCTGTGAGCGTTGTGTAACACTCCATTTTTGCTTTAGTAACTGTTTTTAGTAAAATGCCGTTTTCTTCTTTGCTCGGATTAGCGGAAACAGAATGGGAGAGAGTACATTTACCTCGCATAAATATTACCATATATGAATGAATTAATTATGCTGTGATTATATTTAGGAAAGTTTGTTAAGAATTGTGTGTCAAGTTAATTTATAATTACCTGTTATTCTAATTGAAGGGACTAAATGTTGAGTATTTCCCATTCTAATTTTCATAACTGTTCAATCCTGGTAATCCTTATTTTTCTAAAATTTAGGTCAAGACAATAAGGGATGTTTTAGAAGCATGATGCAAGAGTTCCAGTACTTTATATCCTACAGGGAGATTTTGCCAGGAATTGATTGTGGCAATTATATTTAGTATTTAGCTTAATTTTGTAGGTTTAAGAATTAATGTGGTGAAGGGTGTAAGCTGAAAGGAGTAGAGAATGGTTGGGGGAAAATAGAGATTATCTGGCACAGTTGTGAGAGCAAGAAACAGAGCTAGGGGAAGCCGTGAGGAAGGAGGAGTTTAGGAACCGCCATTGTGTAATCCGGCTCTTCATTCCCAGGTTGTCCAGATGACCACTATCCCCTTGTTGAGTTTAATAAGTCGTATTAATAGTTGAAACCTTATATTACCATGTGTGCAGAGTTAGTAATAAGTGTCTGAAATGTGTATTATATCTGACAACGAGGGAGAGGTAAGAGTAAGTGTTATTAATTATTTAAGCCATTGTGTAATCCGGCTCTTCATTCCCAGGTTGTCGCCATCTTTGTTGGAGCACCGTCTATATATATTATCGGATTTGTGAACTGTGTTAGGGTATTAGTAAGTCATAAAAGTATTCAAAGGTTTTCAATCTAAGCCCTGGTATCATATCGGTTGTCCCTTTTTCCAAATTAGTATTCATTTTTGGTGTGTTAAATTGAGTATCTTTTTTTTCAAGTGTGTCGGAGCGTATCACGTATGTCTGTGTAATTGTTAGTTTAGGAAGCGCTGGTCCCTTTACATACGTGGGGTGCTACGATGTGAAAATCTTTTTTGGCTTACGTTTTGTAAGGGATATCTTGGGTACTAAACTAACTATTCAGAGTGATTGGTTAGTGTTTATTTTTGAAGTCAAAGATTTTGCTTACATCTTTCTTTAGTCGGGGTATATAGTCAGTAATTTTTTATTGTATTATTATTTTCTTTGGTTAGTGATAGACCCTATATTTTGATAGTAGTAAGTAAGATAATTACTACAGAAGCTTTAAATATTTCTTTTGAGATCTTAGTATTAATAAGTAATTGTTAATTAAAAATAATTGGGATGTAATATACGAGGGAGGATTCAGGGATAATTATAAAGTTTTCAACATTAATTTTGGGAATAATTTTTATTTGTCATTTTATAATTAGTAATTCTTGTCATTAGTCATTAATAAATAAAGGTTGTACAATTTAGAAGACTTCTCATTGTTCCATCTGCACTTGCGGGACTTTGGCTTTTCTGAGACTTGGTAAGGACCACGGGAACCTATTTTTTTTTTCTTTTGTGCTAGCGACAGTGCCAGTCTGACCCACAGGGAGTAACATAGCGCCGAGCTGCCCTTATTATTTTGTACACTTTTTTTGTTTTATTGGGTCAGGACGGTACTGGCCGTTACAGTTGTAAGAATGAATGTAATTAGCTGAAGTACTAAATCATATGCATAAAACATTGTTGAGAAACTTAAAGATACAGATGCTTCTAAACAGTGCCACTCAAAAATAACATGTAGGCTACTACCATACTTGAATGAAAACAAATTCGAAAATTTCCAGAGAAAGAGAGGCGCAGGAGTTAGAATGAGAGAGAGAGAGAGAGAGAGAGAGAGAGAGAGAGAGAGAGAGAGAGAGAGAGGCAAGCAAAGGATTTAAAATGAGAGAGAGGCAAGTGCATGAATTAGAATGAGGGGCTTGAAACACTAGTAATAGTATTCATGTGTTGGGATTTTGAGCACATCTCACTACAGCATGTTTGTGTTTGGTCGATTGTTCCGTTGTGTTGATGGCAAGGCAGCAGACGTTAAATGGCTGATTAGCAGGTAACGTTCCTTGGCCAATCACAGTACTGTCATAAAGTAAAATATAGATAATTTCCATCTTGGACATTATACCTTTCAGAATATAGATAATTTCCTTCTTGGACATTATACCTTTCAGAATAATAGTTAATTTCCATCTTGGACATTATACCTTTCAGCATTATAAAGAGCAATGGTGTATTAATTGACACACACACACACACACACACACACTCTATACGAACACTTATTAACATAGCAAACTACAGCTACTCACACAACACAATACCCAACATCTGATAACAAAGAAACATCATCACTACCCCCAAACCCAACAAAGATCCCACACTATCCTCATTTCACGGTCCCATCACCCTTTGCTCCCCTTCCAGTGTTAATGAGAGCCTCCTCATTAGTCTAATTACGCCACACATTCCCCTTGCATCCTCACAACACAGTTTCAGACCACTGCACTCAACAAACACTTTTCACTGACTTCACACAAAGAATCTATGATGGCATCAACTCAGATAGACCCCCATACAAAACACTCCTTGTCACATTGGACATCAGCAAAGCATTCGATGCCATCCTTCACCACAACATCACAAATAAAGTATACGACAGAAACATGCATAACAACACATGAAGATAGCTAGCCATCTTCTTGGGAGAAGAGTAACCCATGTTATAATTTGCTGGTCAGTCATCTAACATTAGAGGTTTCACCATCGGTGTCCCCCAAGGATCTGTATTGTCACTCTGTATTGTCACTCACTATATTCAATTCATAAATGCATGGCCTTATTTGACCTACCAACACCCCAGACACACATAACATAGCTTTCAACACAGACGACATACATACATACACACATAAATGAAGACACAGCCACTTACATCCTCCAACCCGACTTCAACACACTAAAGGTCTGGTCCACCACCAACAGACTTAAATTACACCCACAAAGTCAACTGTCACCCTTCTCACACACTGTAACGCTGAACACCGCTACACACAACACCTCGCCATAAACAACACACACACACACACATAATACTTACATCCTGCCAATCCCAAGCCATTCTCCGGAATCATATTCATACCCAAATCACTCACTAATCCATCCAAACATTCAAAACCAACACTCAGCTGCATGCACGACCTTGTGGCGGCTAGAATCAGCTACCCGCCACAAGCATCAGCTCTCTCGCCTGATGGGTTCTAATAGTGTAGCAGGCAGGAAACCTTATATTCATGTATTTCAGGTTCACTCTAAAATCTTATATACCATATGCAACCTGAACCAATAAACAGATTAAAAACCCACAATCTCTTAGTCTCCTTTCAAACCTCACCAGGAGACTAATGTAGCAGCCCGCTACAACCTCCTGACATCCACCCATCTGAATCCTCCCTTCCTTGTGAGGACAGAGTCCACCTGGCCAGCAGGCTACGATGTGGCCACCACCCGAACCTTTTAACATATCAGAAAATTGAACCATTGTAGATGCCTGACCGGGATGTAACACAGCACCTAACTCTATTAAACACATTATAGAAGACTGCAATGTACACAACCACACTCGCCAACAACACAATATACACTTCTGAGGGCACAATGGGAAAGCCCGGTTCAGTCCATGGCCTTCCTCAGGAGCTCGGGGCTGCTCGGCCAGACAGCTTGAGAAACTTCAGCAACAACTACTATACTTATAGTTACATAAATCAAAGGTTTATTAATTGACACAGACACACATTATACTAAGTCTTGTCATTACAGAAATCAAACTGGACAGAATCCAGGATATAACCACTTGTATAGTCAGAGGAATCATTTGCTCGGCTTGTGGTGCAGTGTACAGTCAAGAGCCATAATTGGTATCCAGGTCTGGAGAAATAAAAGAGTTTCAGCAAGTATGTGACATGATAAGCTCTGTAATTGTTTCACTGGTATGTCAGATGATTTCAAACTTCAACAAGACCTGGATACTTATTATGGCTCGTGACTGTAGGTACATTCGTTTGTACTTCATCAACATACTAGAGTTTCCAGGAGAACAATGTTTGATGGCGAAAAATATAAATAGAGTCACTTTCAGTTCCTTCATCCTGCTTCCTATGTCTTGAGAGAGAGAGAGAGAGAGAGAGAGAGAGGGAGAGAGAGAGAGAGTATACATGTTGTAGTTTACACCATTTGATATGTACACTTGAGCAAGTAGAGAGTGCAAGTAAACTATGAGTGTATATGTCCACGTCTGGTTACCACTCAAAATTTCATTCCGTCACGTTCCACTTTACATTGGCTGTGGAGTCTTAAGTGATTCATTGATTTAGAAAACCACGATTTATTACATAGAACTGAAAGATTTTGCCATAAACACTCATATTTTTCTTGCACTTTCTACTTGCTCAACTGTACAGTCACTAGCTACAAAAAGTATACAGGTCTTGTTCAATTTACGAAACATTAGAAATATTATAGAATATCAATTATAACGCTTATCCCGTCTCATAACTGCTGGACTGCTGGATTTCGTTTAATACTCCATTCAGGCTATTCGAAACAGACCTGGTTACTCACTATGGCCCGTATTAACTGTACACATCACAGCACTATTATTATTTACCTTTTTATCATCGTTCCAGAGTGTTCCAGAAGGACATTTGGTGTGGTTGGGTTTACCTCCGAAGCAATTGTAGAACTTGGAGCAGTCACAAGGGTCAGCCCAAAGCCCGTCTCCTGGACATTTAACTGAAGGCGAAATATATACAGTTGATACAATATTATTTGCAACGGTTTTTTATGCAACAATAAGTATATTCATGTCCATAGTTGTATGTAGGGAGTATAAATATCTAATACTGAATGTAATGTACGTTCATTATCTTTTGCATTACGGTATATGCTTATGGTCCCTACAAATATATGTCGATGTTAATATAGTTAACATTCCATCAAGATTTGTCACATTTCATACATTATCATTTGTACAGTTATGAACCATAATAAATATCTAGGTCGGCTTCAAATAGTCTGATGATCGAGTTTTCAATGAACTCTTATCATGTATAAGACGAGTGTTGTAATGGCTACACTAGTATGTTGAGATGGTTCAAAATTTCAACAAGACGTGGAAACTTATTTTGGCTCGTGACTGGACTTTGTACCGAATAGGGTTCATATTTTGTATTGTGCATTTATTCAGCCTGTCAATTGATTTATTCCAAAGGGTGGATTTTTCAGCAACCAGACTGTTCCAATGATAACCCGAAAAATTCCATATCAAGAGGTGAAAGCCGATATGCTTACTTTACCGGACTTTTTGTTAAAGGTGGACAAGGTGTCACTCCTATTAGTCCAGTTTACTTGAGGTTCAAGGTTATAGATAATACAGTGTTGGTAAATCTGGATAATTTGATTCCTCCAAACTACTCTAAACAACACTCCACCATTATGTTTGTTCCTGGCATACTTGGAGGAACCAAGGCACTTATATATTCTAAAGTATTATATCCCCTTAACGTAGTTTACTTCAGTATAATTTTAACTACATTATGTTCGAAGACAGTCATATACAATTATCAAGTGGAGGTTTCCACATGTTTGATTCTTCGAAACTGTTCGTAGAAACAGATAACCTCATATTTGTAATAAATGGGCTCTTGTTTTGATGTACAGTATGAAGGAATCAGGAATGTTTTAGAGGATAATCTTATGTTTGTAAATTGTAACGCAACCATATACTTAAAACTGTGCCAGGAAACAGACCACCTTAATTAATGGAGGAATCCCTAGCCCTCCATTATCTTACGTCAAGAAAGAATACCTTTAATACAACTAGAATCGTAAATATGGAACGTACACGAATTAGAACATATTGTAGTGGGTGGAATAGTAGTAGTGGTAGTGACGGTAGTGGGTGGAATAATAGTAGTGGTAGTGACGGTAGTGGGTGGAATAATAGTAGTGGTAGTGACGGTAGTGGGTGGAATAGTAGTAGTGGTAGTGACAGACTCTAAACATGTGGATATAACGATAGTGGTTGGACACATAGTCGTTGGGGGCGTAGTTGGAGCAGATGTGGAGGTTGTGGTGGTCGTGGTGGTTGTGGCAGTGGGTGATTGATTCTCCAATTCCGAACTGAGCCGCTTCATTAACGGATAACTGAAAGAAGATCAAAGAAATAATAAAAACAGTTATAACAGTAAGCTATTAATGAAAGGGGTAACATTATACATTTTGGATCATTGGAATTGGTTTATTCCTCTGAAACATGTCAGGATACAGAACCATTGAATAAATATAATAGTATCCTGTTACTTGGAATAGTTTGGAGGAATCAGTTGCTCTAGATTTACCACCAACAACATTGTACAGTACAATATACCCCCTTAAAATAATGTCAACCCCTTAAATTATCACCGGATAGCTGGTATAATTATGACAACGGAAGTGAACAGTGAAAAAAATAGTAAAGCCTTGATACAATGAACAAATTAATTAAACATTTCCCCCCCCACCTGTATCGTAAGTGATACTAGGCTAACTACACCAACGCAAGAATGGTGGACGATGGGAACACCATTTCCCTACGTCATTATTACCATTTGCAACTACAATTAACACTTCTACCATTTGCTACTATTATTTACACTATTATGAATAACTTCTATATAGATTTACTACCATTACACTACTATAACACTACTGTTTACATTTGCTATTATTACTTACAATACTACACATTACTGATATTTAGACTTACTACCATTACACTACTATTTACATTATTATAAATTACTACTACTGTATATATTACACTGGTCATGATCACTCACGTTCCACCACCACACGTGTTTCTGAAGTCATCCAAATCCAGGGCCCACACCATTCCCCCAGCCAGCCCTCGTTGCCAGATAAACTCAGCCTTGCGTGCCATCATCTCGGGGTCGTCATAGCCAACCCACTGTGACTGTTTGTATGCGTATGGTCCCATCTTGCCCGTGTTGTCCTAAGGAGAGAGATTGATTTTAATAGTAAGTTTATTTTTTTATTTTTTATTTTTTTATCTAGACATATGGTAGTGGTGTCCTTATCGCCCACCATACAGGGTTGGGGATCCCACTCTCTAACTTAAGACCCCACCTAAGGTTCAAATAGCTTCGGAGCTGGACCCCTTGCCTGTCAGAGGTCATACACTGGCGTTAGAGCCTTCCTATCTCTTGAAAATAGGGAAATGGGGTATTGATCATGATGTACAGTACGGGCCCGTATCAGAAGAATAAATAATATAAATCTTCATCGGAACTCTTATTATCACAGGGAACAAATGGTATATATGGAATTATTTTTAGCAGCAGCATAAAATATTTCTGCATCATATAATCACTATAAAATAATGAGAGCTACTGATTCCTCCACACTATACTATGAAACAGATACCGTATTATTAATATTGAGGTAGCCTGGGTCTTGGTATGATTAGGAAGAATTGGTAGCCATCCATTTCACCAACAAGAAATTTTCCTCTGAGCCTGTGTTTAGCTGCGTAACCTGCTTATACTGATAAAAATACCTTTACTATTATGCAAAGTGTGACCTGATTATTTATGTTTCTGCTATAAAATAATCTTTACTATAAATCAAAGTGTAACCTGATTATGTTGCTCGTATGACTCACCTTAACCTGAGTGTAGCCATTTGGCAAAACACTACATATTTCCATGTAGCTAAGGATTCCAGCCTCCTGTGTGATGGAGCCAGCATTCCCAGGGCCCGATGCTGGAGCTGGGGGTGCCTTCTGGCTAGAACTCAAGGTAAAGGAACGACCATAGAGAGGAATACCCAGCACCAGTTTATTGGCAGGGGCACCGTTGACAATCCAATAGGACGCGGCGAACTCGGCGTAGAGGTCTGTGGTATCAAAATCACGCTTGTGTAGTGGAGAGTGATGGTCAGCACGAGTTTCCCAAGACCCATGGAAGTCATAGGTCATGAGGTGTATGTAATCTAGGTAGATAGCCAACTTAGGTATGTCATAGCCAGCATCAATGACCTGTTTCCCAGCTGCGACGGCCGAGGTCAGTAGAAGGTTACGGGGACCCAGTGCCTCCTTTAATTCCTGAACAAATATGGCGAAGTTTGTTTTATCCGCTGGTCGACCTCCATCACTGTAAGCAGGATATTCCCAGTCCAGATCCAGGCCGTCAAAATTATATTCCTCCAGGATATCTATGGCGTGTGTGATGAATGTAGCGCGGAGGGTAGGAGATGCCACAAGATCGGAGTACTTGTAGCTGCCACGTGAGTCTGTCCAACCACCGAGGCCCAGCAGAGTTTTCAGGCCAGCATTCCGTTGCTTGAGGTTGGTGAATTTGCGGTAATTGTCGAGGCCAGAGGGCAGATCCAGCCAGGAGTCATGGGCAATAATTTTGTGTGTTTTAGGATCGAGCACAGCGAAGGCGTACACGAGATGTGTGCACACAGACACATCAATGTCATCCACGGTGTACTTGCCATTGCCTGTACAAAACAAATAAACTCGTTATTTGTACGCTACTGTACATACACATACATACAGTCGCGGACATAAATAATCACCGATCTTCCAGTATCCTTTGCCTCAGGCAGCCTCCCTTTATGCGCGGCAAGTCACACAGGAGTAAGAGAGATTTAGAGAGGGGGGTGAGAGAGAGAAGGGGATATGGCTGGGGGGGGGGGGGGTGCCTATAATAGTGAATAGTGTTGGGGTACATGGAGGGACAAAGGTGGTCATAATTTGGCCACTTGCTTTCCATTCAGACCATGATATAAATAAGGTAAATAATATTATGGTACCGGGTATCTAATAACGCTGCATTGCAACTTGTATGGGTGTAAGATAAAAATATGTAGATAATGGTGATATCTTGGACTGCCTCGTAAGATAAATTTACAGACGTGCAAGGTCAAACATAAGTGTTTTAGCTAGATACTTTTGTTTATTCTTGGAATAATATGATTTTGGACGCAGAATAGAATATGGATATCATGGGCTTCCGTAATGTTTGTTTAAGAAAAATCCACTAACGGTATTAATTTTGTACTTCATTTTTATCTCCGGCCTAAGCCGAGAGCTCTAGGTCTTATCGTAATTATTCTTGTTCTTGGGGCGACCACTTCTTAAAAGTGGTTCAATTGACTCACTCACTCACTCTTTTCCTCCCATCCATTTTATTTTACCGACATTGAATCATTTATCCGAGGGGTTCACCCTCAATAAAAAGGGTTAATTTTCAAAATTTCAATATAATTATATGAATACGAAAATCCAGATAAAACAAATTCATATTTTTGAGACCTTTACATATGGATATTTTATTATTTCACTTGAATCATTAAGAGCCGGAGCTTTTGAAGGGTTTTCCTTCATGTTCTTGTTCTAACTCGATATCACATGCAACCAATAACATGCTTTAATTCATAGTTAAGACGACCATCCTCTCTGTATCCACTATACCTCCAAATTGTCCCCATCATGTCAACTCTTATACATCATGACTGCATTCCTTGAATTAAAGGTTCTAAATTGCTTGTGCATTAATGGTTAAGTAATTTATCTGTTATAATAAAAAAATAAACATAATCCAACCAATCTCCTAAATATTGTATTTATGTCAGTGTCTGCTGTCTACGCGGCACCGATGAAACAATGTTATTGCTGACTTGCTGGTTCCGCCTCAAGAGCTCCCACTCACTCGTCCTTCATGTGCTCTGGAAATTATAAAAACCTTTATTTTTCTGAAATTACAGTCGAGAAGAAATTGTTTACGGAGTGGAAGAGAGAATATCGTTCCAATACACAAGTACACAATTACTAATTAGTACATTAACTATTGTTTAGATATAGTATTTTGGGGAATATTTGAAATATGATTTTATTTTTGTAGTTAGATTTGTTTTGTTAGTAACGAACAGAAGGAGAGTTGAAGTATTGGTGCAAAATATCAAGATTTTTTTTCCTGCTCACGAAGAAGGAATAGCAGTGCTAATGGTGGCTGGTTTGAGCGGGAGAGAGCATTGTTCAAATTCTTTCCTGGCTCCACTCTGTAGGTACAGTTGGCCACACATGAATCTGGTACGCCTCACTACTTGTGAGATACTTACAACAGGAAGGAAAGTGAGCAAAAGTTATGGTTTGTTGACAAGCAGACAGTAATAATATTTTACTGTCTGCCTGGCAACAAACTACATTTTTTTTTCACTTTCCTTTCTTTTGTAGCCACCTCACAAGTAACGAGCCATACAAGCTTCATGTGCGGGCAACATTAACTGTACAGTCACTGCAGATAGTCCTTGTCCAGCCTGTGATGGAAAGGTGCGGCCAGCTGTTTCGAACTGTGAACACGAGGATTCGTTGCTTCAGTCAGCTGCCTGATAATAGTATGGGTATAAAGGTTTCGAGTTTTTGGACGCTCCTATGTTGGTCACGGGTATGCATCACTAACTGGCCAAGGACTGTTTACCGCGACTGTACAGTTGAGGAAGTAGAAAGTGCAAGAAAAATATGAGTGTATATAGCAATATCTTTCAGTTCTTTGTAGTATACCCTGGTATTTTTATCAATGCTTCACTAAGTCTCCAGAACCAATGTAAAGTAGAATGTGACTGACTGAAATTGTGAGTGGTAGTCAGATGTAGACATATACACTCATATTTTACTTGCACTTTCTACTTGCTCAACTGTACAGTACGTGTGTGTAAATGTCTCCGTCAGAGTGCGAGTATAAACTTTTGAAATTAATAGCTTTAGTCATCAATATAATAACCAGAGGACAAGGTAGGAAAGTATAATGTGTGTTGATAATGCCAGTGTGCTTTGGAGTACTGTAATTATTTTGATTGTGCTAGTGATATTCTTTGCTGGCTCCTCTCTATTGGGGACAGGAGTTCTTCACCACTCTCCTCTGACTAACCCTATGAAGTGTCAACGTTGCATTCTGGGATATATGAGTTGCCTATTAGGTCATTATTATTAACCATAATAATATTACCGAGATTAATCGATTAATCTTTTATCTATAATCCTGATGGTTATACTAGAGTTGAAGGTTTGACTGATGAGCTTCACAGCCACAGGTGACACCTATTGCCTGCGTGGTGATATTGCTCTGCATGCAGGGTATCACCAATTGTTGTAAGGTGGTGGATGACATTCTCCTGTTTGATGAGGACTTACCCACTCACCTAAGAAGGATTAACCAGATATTGACTAGGTGTTTTTTGCACTCACAGGATCACACTTAACAAGGAGAAGATTGTGGTCACTGTCAGTAGTGCCAATTTCTGTAGGTACCATATTATCTCAGCAAAAGGCACCTCAGTAGAAGAATACAAGGTTAGAGCCATACGAGGCTTCCCGAAGCCAGCTAAACTTACCGATCTTTACTCCTTTATGGGCCTAATGAACCAACTGACTGAATTCACCACAGACATAGCAGCCACGGCCCAGCCACTAGGTCCTCTGATGAGCCCCAGGTGCTCCTTCATATGGACCCCAGACTGTGATAAGGCCATTGAGTGTGTCAACAAGATCTGATGTCACCACCTGTACTTGCATCCTATGACCTAGACTTAATAGTGGTTCTTCAGACTGACGCCTCATGCCTGTACTGGATTGGTTATGTCCTCCTACAAGATCACGGCCAAGGACAGGTGGGTCTCATTCATTGTGGCTCAAGATTCCTGAGACACACTGGAGATGCTAGCTGTCACCTGGACCATGTAGTCTGCCAAACTTCACACTGATGACTGATCAACGCCGACTCATCCCTATCTTCAACTCTTACACTTTGGACGCAGTCAAGAACACTCACCTCCAATGGTTGAAGAAGATCTCGCCCTACATCTTTACAGGTATGTGTTGAGCTGGAAAGCAGCTCTGCATCCCCAATACACTCTTACGAGCCCCAGTCAGCCACTACATGTCAGAGGACGAGACCGAGTATAATGATGCAACTGCACACATCAGAAGCATCATCAGTTACAATGCAATCACCTCCGAGGATCAGCCATTTAACACAGTAGGTGCTGATAGAACCCTCCAGAAGCTCAGAGCAGCAGCAAGCGCTGACCCTGCCTATGGTCGCCTTCTGGAAAGTGTGTCCTCTGGGTTTCCCTACAACCTACAGCAGTCTAAACAGCTCTGTCCTGGAAACTACCTACTGAAAACTACGAGACAGCCTTAATGCAAATGGAGAGCTGTTGTTGTATGGTCATAGGATTGTTGTTCCTGCTGCCCAACAAAGACGAACCCTAGCACGCCTCCACGACAGCTACTGAGGAGTAGAAGCCACCAAGCGGCAAGTTAGGCAGACTGTCTTCTTGCTTTGCCGGGCATCGACTCTTGACATGAAGAACACAGTCAACGCTTGTGAGTAATACCAGCTGCTGCAGCCGAGCCAGCAACAGGAACCTGTCATGTGCGATGACCATCCTACAAGGCCCTTTGAGTCCGTGTTTGCCAACTTCTTCCTGGTTGCAAAGAAGTCATTCCTAGTAATTACAGACAGACTCTCAGGATGGCCTGTGGTTGTCCTGTAGCCATGATACTACAGCTGCTAGGGTGATCCGGATGTTCTTGCACTACTTCCGTGAAATGGGAGTTCCTTTACACTTGCGAACTGACGGCAGACCTCCCTTCACCAGCAACGAGTTCAAGAACTTTACAGAATGCTGAGGCGTCCATCACCCAGTGACTTTGCCGCATTACCCCCAGTTGAACGGCCATGCCGAGGCGGCTGTCAAACCAGTGAAATACCTGATCTTGAAAACATTGCCCACAGGAAACAATGAATGCGAGGATTTCAACAGAGGCCTGTTGGAGTTACGTGACACACCCACACCTGCCAGACATTCTCCTGTTCAAGTACTATACAACCTGCCCCTACGCACATGTCTTCCGACACACCCAGAGTATTTCTCCAAGGAATGGCAGGCCAAAACTGAGGATTATGATTGCCAAGCTGCCGCCCATGCAGACCAGGTACAACATCAAGCAAGCCTGCCCCCTTCTCAGCCTCTCAGATTGAGTGTTGGACGTGCGAGGATCCAGGACCCTACGTCACACCGCTGGAACAAGGTTGGAGAAATGATGGGCCATGGCAACCACAGGAGATATGTGGCACGCCTTCCTAGTGGCGGATTCTGATGGTGAAATCATCAGCATCCCTATTCAGTTCCTCTCTTAGTAACAGCGATATCCCTCAACATATCCCTGTGGCCCTTTGCTTGCACAAAAAACAATGAATCCTCTGTACATTCACCAACACTACATTCATACTGGGTAACGAAGGGTATTAATCTGTGTAGCAGGTAACTGGCAACTTTCCCTACTTCCGGCCTCCCGGCGGAAGGATATATAGTAGAGTTGAGAGCTAGCCCCAGGCGGTCACTTACGTAACCGTGATACGCCGCTTTCAATTATACCTGCATATGTACTGTAACGCTGTTCTACCTACATTATACTTATTACAGGAATTCCCTGGAATTTCTTGTAGAACCTACGCCTTTCTACAGCTAGAGTGAGGCATCCCCAGCCGATGTGGAGAGTCGGTGGTCCCAAGATCGAAGGACAACTGTAACAACACACACACATACATAATTCGACACTCATCTCTTGGTCAACTTATCCAACGATGAAATGACTAGAAAATGTACAATATTAAGAATTAAGAGATGTACTGTACAGTCATACCTTGAGACTGTAGTAAAGCCTTTGACAGATTACCGTACGAGTGCCTGATTAGAATGGTAGAAATTCATGGTATATTAGGGGTAACGTTTTACGATGGATTAACACTTCGTAATAATTCTTACTATGCTGTTACGTTCGTGGAATTTCCTACGTTTAACACTTTATTTTTATTGACGTTAAATTTTATCTCCATTTTCTGACCGAGTTAATGACTCTACCTATTTTTGAGTTCTCTCCAAATTGGCTGAGGCTGCTGTTTATGCATATATCTAAGTCATTTATAAATAGAATAAATAATAAGGGACCGAGGACCGATCTCTATGGAATCACATTGGAAACAGGGGCCCACTCCGACTTCACTCCGTTAATGCTGACTATTTGCTGTCTCTTAGTAAGTCATGACTTAATAATCGAACGGATAAGGTTATTCTGCAACTGCTCATAGCTTTAGTTTGACCGCACTTGGGCTACGCAGTCCAGTTCTGATGCCATGTTACAGGATGGAAATCAATATGTTAGAGAACGTACAGAGAAGGATAACAATAATGATTCATAAACTTAGAGATCTATCCTATAAAGATAGACTTAAAAAGCTGAACCTGCACTCCCTTGAAAGACGCAGGGTGAGAGGTGATATGATTAAGTGTCGAAATGGATGAAAAGGTTTAACTTAGGAGACCTAAGCAAAGCATTAAGAGTTAGCAAAGATAGAACACGCTCAATTGGATTCAAACTAGAGAAATACTGTTTTCGATACTAAATAGGAAATAATTTTGCTTGAGAATAGAGTAATGGACGAGTGGAACAAGCTTTCAAAAGAGGTAATGAATACAAAAAAATAAATGGCTTTAAAAAAACAGGTTGGACATATACATGGACTCAAAGGGTTGGGTATGATTCAGGAGCTGCCAAGAACTGGGCTAAAACAGTCCTTTTGCAGTTTCCTAAACTACGAGACCCGATAATAATGCAAAACCATATACGTTGTTTGTTCATAACAGTCACTCAAATTGGTCACTTTCATTTGTTTGAGGCAAGATTTAGATAGTATAATTAAACGTACTCTTCGATGAAAAGGCGTCACAAAATAATAGGAATTGAACAACAAGGAAAACCTTTCGTGGAGGAAGAAGTTTAATAATACAATCAGTTTGATGGTTGCACTTCACCTGATCTCCAGTAAGCCCAGTTGGAGTAGTAACACGTGACCACCTTCTGAAACGTTTGTCTTGAATCTCGTGCCCCAGTCATCGCGATGGTGTTCACCCCCACCACAAAGGCCAGCAGTAATGGTACCAGACTCAGGGCAAGGGCCAGAAAGGACGGCACAACACTTGACATCATGCCAGCCATTACCGAATTGTTCGATATAGTTTGTAGATTCTTCTGATCCTGAAGATCATACATCAGTTAGTTAGTTTAGGTAAAGATAAGGGGTGAATAGCTTTATTTATTTGGTAAATTGGAGTACTATTGATTTTTTCCAAAGTGTGCCAGGATCAAAACAATTCAATGTTCCGAATATGGAATCTGTTTCGTGATATAGTTAGGAAAAATGCGTCGCCCTCCAATTTACCATTACGAGTTCCTTCCCTTAAAAGCCTAGGTCACACATTCCCGAACTGGAGACCGAATTCATCCCGAAGTGACTTCGGGATGAATTCGGGCATGTTCAGAGAACTTTTTCAAGGTCAAGTTTTCATCGGTATGTATTCGGTATGTATTCGGTATGCATTCGAAACGCACTTTCGAATGCATACCGAATACATACCGAAGTCATACCGAAGTCATTCCGAATCGAAACCGAAGTTTGAAATTCAAAATATAATGTGTTGTTTTCGTTCCGAAATCAAACCGAATACAAACCGAATGCAAACAGATGCCATACCGAATGCAAACCGAACCCCACCCGATTGCCAACCGAAGTCTGACAGATTGTATATATAGTTGGTGTAACACTATATTGTTACTATTATATTATATTATATTACTCTCTCTCTCTCTCTCTATCACTCTATTTATTTATTTATTCTGTGTGTGTGTATGAATGTATTATTCTGTGTGTGTGTGTGTATGTATGTATTATTCTCTGTGTGTGTGTATGTATTATTCTGTGTGTGTGTGTGTATGTGTGTATTATTCTCTGTTTGTGTGTATGTATGTATAATTCTGTGTGTGTGTGTGTATGTATGTATTATTCTCTCTCTCTCTGTGTGTATGTATGTATTATTCTGTGTGTGTGTGTGTATGTATGTATTATTCTGTGTGTGTGTGTGTATGTATGTATTATTCTCTGTGTGTGTGTGTGTATGTACTATTCTGTGTGTGTGTGTGTATGTATGTATTATTCTCTGTGTGTGTGTATGTATGTATAATTCTGTGTGTGTGTGTATGTATGTATTATTCTCTCTCTCTCTCGGTGTATGTATGTATAATTCTGTGTGTGTGTGTGTGTGTGTGTATGTATGTATTATTCTCTCTGTGTGTGTGTGTATGTATGTATAATTATCTGTGTGTGTGTATGTATGTATTATTCTCTGTGTGTGTGTGTATGTACTATTCTCTGTGTGTGTGTGTGTATGTATGTATTATTCTCTGTGTGTGTGTATGTATGTATAATTCTGTGTGTGTGTGTATGTATGTATCATTCTCTCTCTCTCTCGGTGTATGTATGTATAATTCTCTCTCTGTGTGTGTATGTATGTATAATTCTCTGTGTGTGTGTGTGTATGTATGTATAATTCTCTCTGTGTGTGTGTGTATGTATGTATTATTCTCTCGGTGTGTGTGTGTATGTATGTATAATTATCTGTGTGTGTGTATGTATGTATTATTCTCTGTGTGTGTGTATGTATGTATTATTCTCTCTGTGTGTGTAAGTATGTATTATTATCTGTGTGTGTGTATGTATGTATGTATGTATTCTGTGTGTGTGTGTGTGTGTGTGTGTGTGTGTGTGTGTGTGTGTATGTATATATGTATGTATGTATGTATGTATGCATGTATGTATGTATATGTATGTGTATATGTGTGTGTATGATGCTACTCCCCCTCTCTCCAACGGCCAAAATTCAAACCGAATACAAACCGAATGCAAACCGAATGCAAACAGATGCCATACCGAATGTTCCGAAGTATTCCCGAATAGTTTACGAATATATCCCGATTCGGACTCGAGTTCGGGTATGTGTGACCCTAGTATTAATACTAGGGTCACACATACCCGAACTCGAGTCCGAATGCATCCCGAAGTGTGTTCGGTTTGTATTCGGGATGCATTCGGGCAATGATTCGGGGTGTTCGGGAAGAGTTCGGGAATGGTTCGGGGCCATTTGCAAAAGTTCGGGATTGAATCGGAAAGCTTCCCGAATGTTTGGTGTTGCATGAAACATTCGGAACCAATTCGGAATGGGCAAAAATTCGGGGAGAGATCGGGATATATTCGTAAACTATTCGGGAATACTTCGGAACATTCGGTATGGCATCTGTTTGCATTCGGTTTGTATTTTGGCCGTTGGAGAGAGGGGGAGTAGCATCATACACACACATATACACATACATATACATACATACATACATACATGCATACATACATATATACATACACACACACACACACACACAGATAATAATACATACATACACACACACAGAGAATAATACATACATACACACACACAGAGAATAATACATACATACACACACAGATAATTATACATACATACACACACAGATAATTATACATACATACACACACACACACACAGAATAATACATACATACACACACACACAGAGAATAATACATACATACACACACACACACACAGAATTATACATACATACACACACAGAGAGAATAATACATACATACACACACACACACAGAATAGTACATACACACACACACAGAGAATAATACATACATACACACACACACAGAGAATAATACATACATACACACACACACAGAGAATAATACATACATACACACACAGAGAGAATAATACATACATACACACACACACAAAATAATACATACACACACAGAGAGAATAATACATACATACACACACACACACAGAGAATAATACATTCATACACACACACAGAATAAATAAATAAATAGAGTGATAGAGAGAGAGAGAGAATAATATAATATAATATAATATAATATAATAGTGTACACCAACTATATATACAATCTGTCAGACTTCGGTTTGCATTCGGTATGGCATCTGTTTGCATTCGGTTTGTATTCGGTTTGATTTCGGAACGAAAACAACACATTATATTTTGAATTTCAAACTTCGGTTTCGATTCGGAATGACTTCGGTATGACTTCGGTATATATTCGGTATGCATTCGATAGTGCGTTTCGAATGCATACCGAATACATACCGAATACATACCGATGAAAACTTGACCTTGAAAAAGTTCTCTGAACATGCCCGAATGCATCCCGAAGTCACTTCGGGATGCATTCGGACTCCAGTTCGGGAATGTGTGACCTAGGCTTTTTAAGGGGAGATTCCTCCAAACTAATCCAAGCAACAGAACAACATTATATTTATCCATTTGGTTCTGTTTCGTGGCATACTTTGGAGGAATCAAGGCACTCCAATGTACCAAAAGTATACTGTCCCCTTAAGCCTAGGTCACACATTCCCGAACTGGAGACCGAATTCATCCCGAAGTGACTTCGGGATGAATTCGGGCATGTTCAGAGAACTTTTTCAAGGTCAAGTTTTCATCGGTATGTATTCGGTATGTATTCGGTATGCATTCGAAACGCACTTTCGAATGCATACCGAATACATACCGAAGTCATACCGAAGTCATTCCGAATCGAAACCGAAGTTTGAAATTCAAAATATAATGTGTTGTTTTCGTTCCGAAATCAAACCGAATACAAACCGAATGCAAACAGATGCCATACCGAATGCAAACCGAACCCCACCCGATTGCCAACCGAAGTCTGACAGATTGTATATATAGTTGGTGTACACTATATTGTTACTATTATATTATATTATATTACTCTCTCTCTCTCTCTCTATCACTCTATTTATTTATTTATTCTGTGTGTGTGTATGAATGTATTATTCTGTGTGTGTGTGTGTATGTATGTATTATTCTCTGTGTGTGTGTATGTATTATTCTGTGTGTGTGTGTGTATGTGTGTATTATTCTCTGTTTGTGTGTATGTATGTATAATTCTGTGTGTGTGTGTGTATGTATGTATTATTCTCTCTCTCTCTGTGTGTGTGTGTGTATGTATGTATTATTCTGTGTGTGTGTGTGTATGTATGTATTATATTCTGTGTGTGTGTGTATGTACTATTCTGTGTGTGTGTGTGTATGTATGTATTATTCTCTGTGTGTGTGTATGTATGTATAATTCTGTGTGTGTGTGTATGTATGTATTATTCTCTCTCTCTCTCGGTGTATGTATGTATAATTCTGTGTGTGTGTGTATGTGTGTGTATGTATTATTCTCTCTGTGTGTGTGTGTATGTATGTATAATTATCTGTGTGTGTGTATGTATGTATTATTCTCTGTGTGTGTGTGTATGTACTATTCTCTGTGTGTGTGTGTGTATGTATGTATTATTCTCTGTGTGTGTGTATGTATGTATAATTCTGTGTGTGTGTGTATGTATGTATCATTCTCTCTCTCTCTCGGTGTATGTATGTATAATTCTCTCTCTGTGTGTGTATGTATGTATAATTCTCTGTGTGTGTGTGTGTATGTATGTATAATTCTCTGTGTGTGTGTGTGTGTATGTATGTATTATTCTCTCTGTGTGTGTGTGTATGTATGTATAATTATCTGTGTGTGTGTATGTATGTATTATTCTCTGTGTGTGTGTATGTATGTATTATTCTCTCTGTGTGTGTAAGTATGTATTACTATCTGTGTGTGTGTATGTATGTATGTATGTATTCTGTGTGTGTGTGTGTGTGTGTGTGTGTGTGTGTGTGTATGTATGTATGTATGTATGTATGTATGTATGTATGTATGTATGCATGTATGTATGTATATGTATGTGTATATGTGTGTGTATGATGCTACTCCCCCTCTCTCCAACGGCCAAAATTCAAACCGAATACAAACCGAATGCAAACCGAATGCAAACAGATGTCATACCGAATGTTCCGAAGTATTCCCGAATAGTTTACGAATATATCCCGATTCGGACTCGAGTTCGGGTATGTGTGACCCTAGTATTAATACTAGGGTCACACATACCCGAACTCGAGTCCGAATGCATCCCGAAGTGTGTTCGGTTTGTATTCGGGATGCATTCGGGCAATGATTCGGGGTGTTCGGGAATAGTTCGGGAAGAGTTCGGGAATGGTTCGGGGCCATTTGCAAAAGTTCGGGATTGAATCGGAAAGCTTCCCGAATGTTTGGTGTTGCATGAAACATTCGGAACCATTTCGGAATGGGCAAAAATTCGGGGAGAGATCGGGATATATTCGTAAACTATTCGGGAATACTTCGGAACATTCGGTATGGCATCTGTTTGCATTCGGTTTGTATTCGGTTTGTATTCGGTTTGAATTTTGGCCGTTGGAGAGAGGGGGAGTAGCATCATACACACACATATACACATACATATACATACATACATACATACATGCATACATACATATATACATACACACACACAGATAATAATACATACATACACACACACAGAGAATAATACATACATACACACACACAGAGAATAATACATACATACACACACAGATAATTATACATACATACACACACAGATAATTATACATACATAGCCTACACACACACACACACACAGAATAATACATACATACACACACAGAATTATACATACATACACACACAGAGAGAGAATTATACATACATACACAGAGAGAGAGAGAGAGAATAATACATACATACACACACACACAGAATTATACATACATACACACACAGAGAATAATACATACATACATACACACACACACACAGAATAATACATACACACACACAGAGAATAATACATACATACACACACACACACAGAATAATACATTCATACACACACACACACAGAGAGAGAGAGAATAATACATACATACACACACACACAGAATTATACATACATACACACAAACAGAGAATAATACACACATACACACACACACACAGAATAATACATACACACACACAGAGAATAATACATACATACACACACACACACAGAATAATACATTCATACACACACACAGAATAAATAAATAAATAGAGTGATAGAGAGAGAGAGAGAGAGTAATATAATATAATATAATAGTAACAATATAGTGTACACCAACTATATATACAATCTGTCAGACTTCGGTTGGCAATCGGGTGGGGTTCGGTTTGCATTCGGTATGGCATCTGTTTGCATTCGGTTTGATTTCGGAACGAAAACAACACATTATATTTTGAATTTCAAACTTCGGTTTCGATTCGGAATGACTTCGGTATGACTTCGGTATATATTCGGTATGCATTCGATAGTGCGTTTCGAATACATACCGAATACATACCGATGAAAACTTGACCTTGAAAAAGTTCTCTGAACATGCCCGAATGCATCCCGAAGTCACTTCGGGATGCATTCGGACTCCAGTTCGGGAATGTGTGACCTAGGCTTTTTAAGGGGAGATTCCTCCAAACTAATCCAAGCAACAGAACAACATTATATTTATCCATTTGGTTCTGTTTCGTGGCATACTTTGGAGGAATCAAGGCACTCCAATGTACCAAAAGTATACTGTCCCCTTAAGCTTTATTTAAATTGCCTGACTCTACTGTAATTGAAATATTTGAGATCTGGAGAAGAAATATTTGAAAACTGTTTGGATATTTGGAAGTAGATCGCATTAGGCCTAAGAAACCTTATAGCATGAACAAGACAGAAAGGAGCGATTGCAAGTGCAAAGGAAATTTCGAGATGTGGTGCCGTCGGCCATGATAGTCTGTCCTTCCTATATAAGGACATAGCAATGTGGTTCGATAATTATTGTGAGGTGCTGATATTATAATATGATATTCATTGAAATTTAAAGGTCCGTTGTTGTGGGTAGGGAACATTATTACCCATACTATAAAAGAGAGTAGCAGGAGTCCTAACCGGAATACATACCTAATACAAGAAGATCAAGAGTCCTAACCGGAATACATACCTAATACAAGAAGATCAAGAGTCCTAACCGGAATACATACCTAATACAAGAAGATCAAGAGTCCTAACCTGAATACATACCTAATACAAGAAGATCAGGAAGGGGAGTGGTGAAGCTGCTGCTGGACTAGCCGCCACCAACACTGGGAATGACTAATAAGGCGAGGCGAACATCACTCCCTCCAACCTTTCATACAGTACACTTCAAATGTATACTGTACACACCAAATGTTAGCTTACCTCCTGGTCACCGTCTAGATGTGGAAGGCATTAGTCGTACTCCTGAAAGTGTTTGATAGATTTATTTACATGTAGATTGGTTGCATCATACTACATGAAAACTTATGGGATGATTATCTTGTTGATAATATAATAGAGGGACACTGGTTCCTTCAAACTATATCAGGAAACTTGTTTTCAATATTACTCACTAATAGGGAATCTGTTTCTTGGCATAATCCACCAATTTTCCACATCACAGATAACTCCATAAACCATATATCACCAGCGAGAGAGAGAGAGAGAAAGAGAGAGAGAGAGAGAGAGAGTATGCATATGTATTTTTGTACCTAACTATACTATTCCTTGGTTTGGGTAATTGCATGCGTGTTTGACGACCACACCTGTCCACTCTCGTATCACACTTGCGCATGAATCTCTCTGTACGTCACTATGAATAGAATTATACACTAAGCCAGCTCTTCAATGCCACATATCTAGGTCGCATGATACTGAACACGAAAATCATCAGGTGGAGTTCTAAATATTTTAATATTGATTAAACTATATAACATTTCAGCTGAAGATGACGTTATGTTTTCGGTTCTGTTTGTTTGCTCATTTTTCTGATTGCTTGTATTTTTTTGTTACATGATAACACAAAAAGGTATGTGTAGAGTTTTTCGAATTTTTCTTTTCTCTTCTAACCAAAGGTGAACCTCGTGGCTGGCATTAAATAATTAGATTTTGATTAAATATAAACTTTTCTGGTAATTTTTTAAGAATAGTAGTGAAATTTTGGTGACTGTCTGTTAACTTTATTGACTTGGGGGGGGGGGATATACTCACTGCTCAGTGTTGTGGAGGTTTGCTGTCTCTGAACGCAGGGTTAATCAACAATGTTAGGAAGAACATCAAACATCAGAGTTAGGTAGGTTTATTGCCACCACAAGTATGGTGATAATGAGGCAGGATTCTCACTATGAAAAACCGTCACCATCATCCTCGTCACGGTCAATGACGCCACAAACATGACAGCCATTTGCTTTGGAGGAGATGAGCTCCGTCACAAGGGAGACGGTGTAATTGCTTCATTCGTTCCTTACAAACAAGATACACAACAACGATCTCTTCATCATTGCTACTCTAATGCTTTTTGTTGAAGCAGAAAACCGCCCAGCTAAGCCAGCAAATCTTAATGCCCGGTTCACATTATCTCGTTTGGACGGATCCGATAATCGTTAAAGACGTCATGAACCTTACTAGTATCGTAGGGCTACAGAGGAGATAAGCACTGTCTGTTTTGATTTGTGTTACGGAGTCGTTTGTTTATAACAAAAGTAAGCATGACTTGTGTTTTTCATACGAAAGTGCTCCACAAAAGTGCTACTTGCATATGACTTAATTAAATCCACCTATCATAATAGGTGTTCTAAACTAGAACATGCTCAATGACGCCCAGTTATTATGGAGATGTCCGTAATCCCCCTTCAAGCTTCTTGCAAATTCATGTATAGGTCTAGTATGAAATTGTAATTATGTCATGAATCGATATACTGTAGGCTTAGAAAAGTATGATATCCTAGTTGACTTATGCATTGTTATCTATTAGAAGTTACAACATAAACTCACAGAATCCAGGGTAGGTTGGTGAATCGTATAAACAAAAGTAATCAAACAAACTTATCCTGGGTATATAATTATCTACTATGGGTTTCAGAGGTCGTGTGTCACTGTTTTTCGGGGATAACTTATTAACCAACAATCCGATCAGTATGATATTTTGCCATATTTTGCCACAGATTGTTTCACACCGTCCGCTAATTTTCAAAGATATATTGCAATATCAAAAGTAGATATTAAGGGCACTTTACTTAGACTCGCGAGCCTTAAGTCAGACGCCAGCCAGTATTCATTAAAGGGAAACGAACAAAATATCTATGACATATGTACAGCCACAATCAAATAACCACTGACACTTTCCTTCCATCGTACAAATAAATCAGTATCATATCAAAATATAATTTTACAAACACTTACAAATCTTACAATCAGTATCATATCATACTATACTCTTACAGCACCTTTCGTCAACTCAACCCCCTCAATTATTGTAATGAGGTGCTGCAAAATCATACACGTGTTGTTCTTTATTATCAAGATATTTACTACTATGGAGAGAAGTGTTGGATATTATTATTATGAGGTATTGCAAAATCATACACGTGTTCTATATTATTATTATGAGGTATTGCAAAATCATACACGTGTTCTATATTATTATTATTATTATTATTATTATTATTATTATTATTATTATTATTATTATATTTTAATGAGGTGCTGTACTCATACACGTGTTGTTTTTTATTACCAAGATATTTACTACAATGGAAGGAAATTGTCCGTGGCTGTAAGCTCGAGCTCATAAATTAGCGACCTAGTACTAAGATGTTTGTTCATCTTAGCTGGTAACACTGAATGGGGAAAGAATCAGCAGAATATGTGGAACATTGTAGAACGATATGATACTACAGTCTTTCACGTACAGCTCCGGACAGATCAATGGGCCACACTTCTTCCACCCTTGCCTTGGTGTGGGCCTCAACGGATATGGTATCACTGACAGGTGGAGGGGGGAGGGGAGAAATGTGGGCGGAGTTATGTAGGGGGGGTAGCGTTACCAATGTTGAGCCATCCAGAAATTTGAATCCCGAACCACTTGTGATCATGGATGTGAACCACTCACTTGAAGGTGGTAGGAGAGGAGGGGTAGGGTTGGGGAGAGGGGGGTAAAGCTTCACCAGTGATCAAGATGGAGAGAATTATTGGATCAAGTAGCTAAATGTTTTCTTCTGTAATCTAAATCCAACTCTGATGCTGCATTCCATGGGATATTCTTTATTATTTGAAATGAATCCAGATTTTACCTAATATAATTAACACGACACCAGTTTTTGATGACTAATATATCAAGCGATGCACCACCTACCCAGTGTTAAGTTACATTTCAAGTAAATCCTTTATTTTTATCCTGTATCATTCATGACATTTTCTAAGAAACGTTTATTGTGTAACTGGTTACCAAAGGATAATAGTTATAGTGTAAGATGTTAATTACCCAATTACTACTCCATCTGTTCTTCCTCACCCCGTCCTCCCTTATTCAATTCACAGTTTCCTCTCCCTCCATCCCACCATTCCTTTACTCTCCATCTTACCACCACCACTACCATCATTCTGTGTGTTGCTGCATAATCTGTTAATGCACAAACACGACCAGAATAGAAATAATAGTGATATCTGGTATGCAAATACAATCCGTTATATATGACGAATATATTTATTACCTTTATTTATTTATCTGAGGTCAACATCTAGGCCAGCCATTCAGACGCCCAGTGTTAGTGAACCAATCACAACATTTAGAAGATATTGTGTCACAACTATTGTTATTACTAATTAAAATAGGGAAAAATTGAAATCAGACATTTATTGGTTATTGTTTACATGACTTTGTCAGTTTAGGTGAAAGCTCCACAAGTCCTCGTCACGAAGCATTCAAACCCATAATCCAACTGGGTCTGTAGGCACCATACTGTAATTATAATAACCACAATTATAATAACTATTAACTTATTATAACCTGAAGTTTATACTTCAACCTCACGTTTGCATTAAGCATGTGTAATGTTTGTTTTGTTTTCTTCTTATTATTATAAGCACCGATATATGTATTGCTTTAGACCCTTAGCCACGATGATATACAGTATATACACTATTTATATACACTTCTATGAAGATATTAAGGCTTGAAATACTGTAGATTACATATTTCATTTCATTACTCATCAATTGACAGTCTCCAGTCGCTCGGGCATTGAGGCACCATGCCTCCTCACTGTATAATATATATACAAGGGACCTCATATCTCTCTAGGGTAATTTTGGAGCAAACTGATTCCTCCAAACCATATTATGACGTCATTACAAAGGGAGAGTGAAAGAGAGGTAATGGAGGTAGGTGAAGAGAAAGTGGTGGTGAAGGAGAGAGAGAGAGAGGTAATGGAGGGAAGGTGGGGGTAGTGGTAGAGAGAGATAGAGAGCAGTGTTGCCAGAACTGCTTGACAAAATTTCTTTAATAACCCCATTGGTACAGTCATGGCTGATAGTGCTTGACCAGGGTCCAAGGAGTGTTGGTGAGCAACTGAACAGAGTTAAAAAAATTGAGTCTTCTAAACCTCTCTCAACGTTGAGAATGGTTTGGAAAATTCAATTGTTCGAACTCTGTTCAGTTGCTCACCAACACTCCTTGAACCTTGGTCAAGCACTATCAGCCATGGCTGTAAAGTCATGGTCTAATGTACTGCAACACCTTCCAATGAGATGGCTTCGAAAAATGATCCGAAACTATAGCTGTTGGTGTGTGCAATTTTGGTTCATAAAATTAACTCAAATAGCTCGCTTTTATTCACCAGGTTGCAGTACATTAGACCATGACTTTACCTCTGATTCCCCATATCTAGTGAAAATTCCCTATACTTGGCATCACTTATAGAGAGAATGTTGGCTCAAAATTAATGTTTAAATGGCAGTCCATAAATGAGGTTACTGAGTTGACTTGCCCTCCCCCTACCCCCCATCTAATCTACCCATACCCCATCCTTCACACCCATGCCCCTACCCCATCCACTCTATCCATATCCCCTCCCTCACACTCATGCCCCTACCTCCCCTAACACCATACCCCCCGCCCACTCCTCTACCCCCTCCTTGATTATCTTATAATGACGTCATCATTTCGTGGAGAATGTAGTTCACGGTTTGGTTCATAATTAATCTATTAATAATTATTTTGAATAAATTATTATATCATTAAATTCCCCGTAATTTTCCCTACATTTTGATATAATAATTTATTTAATTACATAATTAATTAACGAAATAAGCGAATATAATCTATTTATTATTTCCAACCGTGACTAATTGGTACATTGGAGCACTTTGGGTCCTCCAAGGTATCTCAGGCAACACAACTTAATACAGGAATAATTCAGTTTGGAGGAATCAATTAATAAATATAATGGTATCAATCCTGTTGTATGGAATAGTTTGGAGGAATCAAATTGGTTCAGTATTACCACAACCAACACAACAGCTTCGAATGAATTAGCTTCGAATGAATTAACTTGATGAATAATTTTAAAGGGGGTGTAGGGTGGTACTCTGGGGTACTGGAGGATGTAAGTAGGAGGTAAAGATGGGGGTGTGTGGGGTGTATTAGGGGGCTATGGGGGTGTAGGGGTGGCTGGCTATGTCGATTCAATCGAGCTGATTCTCTCATTCGAAAGTAAGAACTAAACCTCCTTCAGTCGAGTTTCCCTCTTGTAGGAATTCAGTCATTTCACTTTATACGAGTTGTGTTTTACTGGTAAGACCTTGTTAATCAGCACAATATCGTGTTCCACCACTCGTCATTGCTGTAGCACTTCACCAAAAATATGCTTGTGAGTAATCAGTACTGTGAAAGGTGTCAATTTTTAACTTTTGGGGTGTACACCAGTCACAGGATAGTATATCCTCTTGATCCTTGTTTTCAAAGTCTATCTCGTGTGTTATAAGAATCACAGGATTAATTATAGTCCCTTGCATGATAGTGATGGTTTGAGCAAGTTCACATGAATCTATCTTTCATTCTTTCTCCTTTCAGCTGTTTCCATTTAATAGTTACTCAGTTTTTCTTTCACAATAAAAGGACGATTATACTTTAACTGAAATGTCTCACTGTACCAAGGCAGCTAGGAAAGCTATTACTGTGTCACCTGGCTTAAAATATATTTTCACAGTTTTTATGGCATACTGTTTTTGCGTCTCATGGTATGTTGGGCTTTACTGAGATTGTCTTTTGCTATTTCAGTGGCTTTCGTCAACCATCCTTTGAACTTTATAAACATACAGAGACAATGGTTGATGTAAGTCTTTTTTAGCCAACAATCCTTCATCACTTCTAAGTTCTAACTCTATCTGTGTGGTAGGTCATACACAAGAGAGAAAGGAGTGAATCCTAATAAGATCTAATGACATACAACATTCAGTGCACTTCATCCAAATCTTTCTCATTCTCAATGCAACTGTATACATAGATTTGAACAACGTTTGGTGGAATCGTTCAAATGCCATTTGGAATTGTAGATGATAGATATGTTGTCATTGTTATGTCTGTATAATGTGTTATTTTAGTTCTTGCATAACATATGTAATTTAAAACATTTGATGTAAAATTGGTTATCTGATCTCACCTACAGTTGCCTCCACTAGTAATAAGCACAAGTCCCTGCTGTTGTAACCACCATTAGGATGCTATGTAAACAAAAACAGTGGTGCCACATTTTGCCAATCCCACCAGACAGGACGCTGTGCTCGTTACTATTGGAGGCAACTCTATGTAACTGAGAATATCATATACAGTGTGAAAATGTTTAACAATACACTGACTACAGCTTTAGTACCAATCCTCTTTAGAAAAATAGCGTCTGGAAATCTCGTTGTCGCACACATGATTGTTAACAGAAACTGATATCTTGTCTTTGGGTGAGGAACGATGGCTCCAAAGACATACTACTGAGTCATCGTACTGGTACAGTACCACGCCATCGTCAAAACCACTGGTATTCCTACATATGGCCTGTAGTCTTCAGCAATGGTCCAACACAATCGATTTCAACCTTACTGAATGGTTCAGTTACTGCATGGATAATTTGCAATGGAGCTGCTGTCTTCAATATTTGGTTTGGTTTACCAGTTTTTTAGTAAATATAACAGGTCTTACATTAGTTAGCTACATCTTCTAAACCTAGGACAAAAGAAATTGAGAAAAATTTTGATGCAAGTCTTATTTATACCAATTTGGTTTCCATCAACGAGTAGGAACTCATTCCTGATTGATTACATTCCATTCTTCATTAGTTGGAACATCATAGGAGCTAGACTCTCTCATGAGCACACAATTATCTACATAACAACATACAGGAAGTTCAACAGACTCATTTACATCTACTACTGCTCTTGAAAATACAGGTTCTATCTCAGGATCGTCTCGTTTTGCTTCTGTCACCATATCCTTGTTTACAGGTACACTCACTCATGAAGATTAAAACCCCCTCAGGCAAGTCACTTTTCACAATGTGTGATATCGGTTTTGGCAACAGTGGTTGTGACGTTCGTGATGGCTCGAAAATTATTGAGTAATCATCTATATTAATTAAAGGGGCTGTCACACTATGTAGACTTTAGCCCCATCCCTCGCCGAGTTATAGGTCATTACCAGCCTTTTCTTGGGCAACTGTACATACAGTATGTCATTTATATAGGAGCTAGCCTTGACAGTTGTTTTGTTTCCTTGTCCTAACTTCAATATCGTCGTGTCTAGAGAATTAGTGACAATATCTGGTAAATACATAAGAACAGTCGCAATTAAACCTTAATTAATTGGTTTATAGTTAAAATAACTCACTAGCCATAATAAGTATACATCCAGGTGTTGGTGAGATTTGGAATCTCTTAACATACCAGTGAATCAAACCCTCCCCCCACAAATAACAAAAAACAAAAACAAGGCCAGTACCTATACCCTTGACCCTTGAGTAAGTATTGGCAAGTATTTCCTCATTTTTCCGTCCATCATCCTCCGATCAAGAAATAAATTTGCCTCGCATTAAATTCTTCGTTGTCCTCTACACCTCTTAATTAAAGTGGGTTGGAGGACGTAGGAATTCTTGGATTGACCACAGGATGAAGGAAAATAGACCCATGTGATACCTACTTTATAAGGGGGAAGGCAGTGAGGATGAAGGACACCCACAACCCCTCCACCCACAACCCCTCCACCCACTACCCCTCCACCCACAACCCCCTCCACCCACAGCCTCTCCACCAGCAACATTATTGTTTCTAATAGCATGGAGGTTTAGGAGTTATCATGAGTTGTAGTTCTAGTTGTAGTTGTAGTATTCATGGCTCAACAGCTTGGCGTCGCTAGTAAGGATCATGGTTTTAGAAATAAAAGTGGGGACAAGTTGAATACTCAAATTTATTATTCAATTTAATATATAATTTTGATTATCATATTTTTCTAATTTATATTCTGTACAATATGTAGTATATCTCTTTACTTTTTCAAACATACAATACATTTTCCTGTGTCAAATAATAGCCCTTCAATGATGTTATCCTTGTATTCGATATAAGGTTGTTGCAGTTTTTCTCAAATTTCTCCTTTCTTCAACATAGCCAGTACAGTCCAGCACAAAATGTTCTAAGTTTTCTGGATCTGTTCCACATATCTTGCATCCTGTTTCATATATGGATGTTTTTCTGCATACTTGCGTGAATCACTCTTACAGTCAGCAACTGCACAAGCAAACACTGACTCTCTTATTAGCTCCAGAGTTTTGTTATTGTTGACACGGCTGAGTCTGGCTATCCCGCCAAATGTGACTATCATGCGTCTGGCAGCGCAAGAGTTTACTGGGCAAGGATGCCACCATTTCATTATAATATGCTTTTATTTCAACTTACTCAGACAGTGACATGTGTTTTGCTATATGCAGCAAGCAGCTGTAGTCTTAGTGTAGTTCCTGAGCTTATAAAATATATTTTCAATAAACACATATATTTATGCGAAAGGGAACTCCATTCGAAGTTTTGTTAAATGGCTTTTATTTTTATATGTTTTACCTCAATTTTGAAATTCTTTTATTAATATTATATACAGTACAAATTGCAATAAACATTAGATGTTAAAAAAACGCATGGAACAGACCATATACCTATTCATTAAAAAGCACTCCAATGCATAACTGATCACTCTGATTATTGTTTGTCCCCATTCCTGAGTGACAAGACCACCGACGCCTAGCGGTTGAACCATCAACTACAACTCGAGACAACTCCAGATTCACCAACACTGCACTACCCCCCTCCAAGGACCCTGTGATGGTGTATGAGAATTGGAGGCTTCTGATTCCTCCTAACTATGCCAACGAAACAAGTTCTTTCCACATAGGTGGTGTTTCGTAATAATATTTGAAGGACTCATATACCTCCATCTTACCTCCCTTATTAACTGAACTAATCAAATCCATTGGTGTGTTAGTATTAGGCTCTGCAACAGCAAGGTCATGTGGCGCCTGAGGAGGAAAGTGAGCACAAAAAATAACAGATAAAAAAAAAATGGACATTTGTAGAAGGGAAAGCCTATTTTAGTTTTGTTTATTATGTTGTCGTCCTCTTTTCTGAGTAACCTATATGTTTCTGCTGTTGTTGGTGGTGTTGTTGCTGTCTTGCTCGTAATATGTTTGTGTGTGTATATGTCTTGTATTATATTTTGTTGTTGTTGTTGTTCACTGGTCTATTCCTTGAGATTCAGTGCAGTAGTGGTGATGTGTGTGTGTGTGTGTTTACTCTCTGCTGCTAATAATTAGTCACAATTACTTGGAGAATATCATCAAGATGACATTTCTATACTGTAGGCCTACAAAATATATCCAACATTATTTTAATCATTCAGTGAAGCCTATACATACAGACTTTACATATGTTTCTCAAGACAATTCAAACACTGACTCTGACTCTCTCTCTCTGTTTGTTTTCTTTCTCGCGGTAGCCAACTCCTTATTTGCGCTGCTGTTCAACTTTAATTTCCTGCCTCTCCAATAGTTACTGCCTCTCCATTGCCTCTGCCTCACTTCATCCCTGCCCCTGTCCCCTACACTCTGTCTCTCCCTCCCTCGCTCACAATCCATCTCTGCCACCCCTCCCAGCATTATTTCCTGCCACAACCCCTGCCTAGTCAACGTCCCCTACCTAACCTCCACCCTCCCTGCCTTTAGCAACCCCCTGTCGCCCCCCCCCCCCATCATCCTGTACAGTTGTTCACATAAGTATAGACTGTCCACCACCACACCCTTTAACCCCTGCAGACCGGGAGGGAGGGTCCCTGCCTCCACATTTCTACCCTGCCGCTAGCGTCAAAATTCCTCGATTTGCCCTATATTCACAACGCTCACACTCTTAACCTATATAGTGTACTGACTTCAAAATTGTTCCATCCTTACCTTCAACTCTTCCTCTTTCCAATGGTACCATCGGGAGGGCTGTACGATGAATAGTTGTGGAGATAGGGCGAGTTTAAGTAGACCATGTCTGCGCTCGAATCTACAGTATGTCTGTATGACTCGACCACGTCTTAGTGTACAGTTTCCCGCGTAACTCCATTGTCAACTCACTCGTATTACTACTATAATGTATCGTATGTCATGATTTCAACACTAAAAATAGTATGAACACTTGTAGGAATATATCATCATGTAACTGTCACTTAGAAAATGATAAACAAACCGACTTGTACCATAGGAAACACGTATATTTACTATCAATTGTGCCTGTATGGGTGTGTTTTGTGGTGTTATTTTCTTATTACTACCCCATTATGTATCGTGTGTCATGATCTATACACTAAATAATAATTTGTAACCTTGTAGGAATATCATGGTGTCACTCACGTACATATATTCACTATGGTAATGTCTTACGATCGTTAGAGCACAAATTCGGACAAGGGCAATTACTTAAAAATCGCCCAGCCATCGTGGGGTCCCAGAATCGACTGAGTGGGTAGCGGATCGATATTGTGAGTGTATTTTCTCGCCCAACGACAAGAAAAACTAGCCCTACAGGGCGCGAAATAGTGCTAAATCGCTGTGACGGTAGGTGCTGTTACCCGGTTCCTTACGTAAGACGCTCTATCACGTCAACCGGTCTTTAGGGGTTAAGGGAAGCAACCTTTTGTGATCAATTTGGAAGCAATATAGTCCTCCAAACTCACCAATAAAACACGTCCTCCTGTATAATTCCATATGAAGGGGTTCTGTTTCCTGGCATAGTTTGGAGGAATCAGTAGTCTCCAGATTTACCATAATAGGTTACTCCCCTTAATTTACAGGGATTCTCTCTCTCTCTCTCTTTGGTGAATTGGAAGGTCTCCGATTCCTCCAAACTATGCCACGAAACAGAATCGCTGATCCTCCTACTAGTAGCACTGAGGGCGTCTGTTTCCCGGCAGAGTTAGGAGGAATCAGTAGCCTTGCAATTTGCCAACAAGACAGTCTCCTTAATTAATTAAAAATGGGGTATGAAGTGGAGGCAATTATTCAGCTTTCAAAACAATGCCATCGAGGGAGTTTGTATCCTGACATGGTTGTGGAGAAAACAGTATATAGTCTGTCTGTCTCTCTCAAATTCAAATCGTTTATTAGCCATTTGGTTATAACAAAATCTCTCTCTCTCTCTCTCTCTCTCTCTCTCTCTCTCTCTTGTTCTGGCTTGCTTTCAATCTCTCTCTCTCTCTCTCTCTCTCTCTCTCTCTCTCTCTCTCAAGGTTGTCCTGGCGCCGCTTGGTCAGTCGTATCTAGGAGAGTTTCAATTATCGTGCTAAATACAGCCCCTCCCCTTGTTGATCTTACATTACCGTATTCCACCAGATGATAAAAAAAATACCAGATGGAGGAGAGGCATCCGGAGGTCACACTCACTCACTCACTTGGGGATGGGAAAATGTCATAGAAGAAGATGGTAAAAATAGCAGGAAAAAATACCGTAAGGAAAATGATCTTGGAAGGAAGTTTTTTTTTTATCCCTGAGTAGAAAAGGAAAATGATGAAAATATGAGACAGACAGACAGACACATACAGACAGACAAACACTATATATAACGAAGATGATGGAATAATGATAACACTATAGAGTATAGAGGTTACTATATAAAAGACTACAGAGGAGATGGTGATTTTACGAGATAAATGAAAAAAAGTTATTACAGAGTTGGAAAAAAAAACACACACACACATTCATATATAAATAATTACTGTGGTATGAGAACAATAATATTTAAAAAAATTATCACCTTCACACAAAATGTAATACTTAAAATACTAAGGCTAAGTTATTTTCCTTTGAATAATAACTATTAAATTATGGTAGGTTAGAGAAATGTGTACACTCGCAATTCAAAGTATGTATCCAGGCTTGTTTCTAATAGCCTGATCGAGTATTAAGTGAGCTTAGCAAATATCAAACAGGATACGCGTTGTAATTAGTTCACTATATAGTATGTCATATTATTCGAATCTTTAATTAATAAGACCTGGATACAAATTTGGGATTGCGAGTGTACATTCACATATTATATGGACGGATACATAATTTATCACAAACTCCTCACATACACTAAAACAACAACAACAACAACAACAACAACACAGATATACATAAAACACTCACTTGACGACGACGACCAACCAGTACAGTCGGCGCCAAAAGTCCTGTCGCCTCACCTGCTTCACCAAGACACGCAAAAAGTTCATGGCCTTGAGAAATAGGTTACGCACGTTTTCTACACCAAATAATTTCGAGTCTATGAACATCGCGTGCCTCGGTGAAGCAAGTGAGGCGAGCGACAGGACTTTTGCTACCGACTGTACATAAGAAGGAAATCTTGCCAGGCGCCAGGCAGTCATGCAGGCTTGGTGTGGTTAGGTTACATCTGACACAGTGGGCTTGTTGTCTAGCATTGCATTGCAGCTGCTTCAAGAGCACTCACTCACTACCAGGAAAGTTAGGGGGACCTGTGATATAGTCAGAAAAGTGGAGTTAAATGAATCTTTCAAATATGGCCACGAAACACAAACACCTTCAGTACCGTATATGGAAGAAGCTTGTTTCGTGACAAAGTCAGGAGGAATCAAAAGCCTCCAATTACCATAAACGATCATAGGGTCCTGAAGGGATAATCTGTTATTGTGGAAAGTTAACGTTATATTTGTTGTTGTTGTTGGCTGACCAAGCAGCCCCGAGGTTATATTTGTCGTGGAGTGCAGTAGAAAGGTTATTTGTTGTTAAGGGAAGTTAAAGGCGTCATTTGTTGGTGAGGGCAGGTAGTGTAAGGGTCAATTATTAAGGGTCATTTATTGTTAATGGCAATTAAGGGGTAATTTGTTATGAAAGGCCATTAATTAAGGGGTTATCTGTGGTTGACAATAAGGTCTATTCCTTTAAATTATTTCCCAAACATAATACCAAACTCGTGGACTAAATATATATATATATATATATATATATATATATATATATATATATATATATATATATATATATATATATATATATATATATATATATATATATATATATATATATATATATATATATATATATATATATATACCATAACAAAGCGGTGTTCACGTGTATGCACAAGTGTGAATGATGTCCTATGTAAACTATATGTGTGAAGTGTGAGACTGGGAGGAGAAGGGAAGAGTGCCGCCAATTAACGTCAATTAATGTGGAAAAACACAAGTCAATTCACAAACCATCTGACCTTGAGTGACAGCCTTCACTTTACACTCGGTTAGCTAGTTAAAGGTCTATCAAACGGGAAGCTTTTTCATTCGTCCTGCGTCCTTCATTCACCACTACTCTTGGGGCAGATTTGCTTCGTTTAGAATAAGTTGGAGGACGGACGGCATTTCAGTTTGATCAGAGAACGAAGGGGTGTGGGGGTGGGGCAAATAAGCTCCTGCATGGGACAGCTGATTGAGATTGAGTTGTTGGTTTGTATTTGATATAGACAGAACCACTTATTATGACAACACATCCCCATATAATATTATTTGAGAATAAAAACACCATTATAATTCAACAGCAAACCCTTTAATTTACAGGAAACCAGACAACCCAATATAACGTGACAACAGGCCATGGCAGGAACAACCGGTGGGAACAAAAGCTTCGGTATTGCAACACCAGCGGCAGCAGTAAGAGCAACAAAGGAGACCTGCATCTTTAAGGTTAAACACTGCCAAGGGCCTTCGCAACTTTTAATAGATTCCACAACTTCTGATGTCTGATTTTGGCAATATATATTTATTTTCTGACCCTATCCCTAGAACGTTGGAGGGAAAAAAGGAAAGACATATTGATGGTGGCAGATGAAGGAGATGTATGTACTGTACTGTACGTACTAGGCTACGTTTGATGAAGTTAAGAGTATATAAATATGCACGGCCCAAATTATTAAGTTAAGCTCAACGTTAATGAGAGTAGGTTTCACACATTGAACTTTGATGAACCTTATAACCTCAGCATCATGCAACAGTCACGTCGGCAGTTGAGACTATGTAAATGAGAGGATGGTGCAACATAGACGCTTTGATGATAATGACCTTGGACCAACTGCAGTACGACATTTGTTGCAACACATCAACTATTATATAAGAGCCTGAGTCTAGCAGGATGCTCAGCACTCGATCTGCCCTAGCTCCCATCGCCAGTAATGATAACCAAGTGTCAGTGTGTTATTGTGGTGGTGGCGGTTGTGGCGTTGGTTATAGTGAACACCACCAACACAACTTCTGACACCTACCCTCAACTTGTTCCCTTCCCTCTGCAGAACATTGCTACTTCATTCGGACAGTTGACATCAGTTCTACAGGTAAGATATCTTTGTTAAATTGTTACGTCTTCAACATTTTACAAACGCTGTTTTTGTTTCTTCTTAAGGCCTTTAGCAATGACCATATGTAGGATGCTGTGATTTAACTAAGTAGCATTAAGTAATAAAAGTCATATAAAGGGAAACAATTCTCTTTCCTCTTCTATGGCAAATGAATCAATCCCTTCATTTCTTTCCTTTTAAGGACATACGAAACGAGATGAGGAACATGGACGAGACAATGATGGATATCCATAATGTCATTAGAACATCGAAACCAACCATACAACGCCATTCAGGGCGTATCCTAGAGGGAGGAGACATAACACGTCCACGACACTGCCAGGATCTTCTGAAGGAAGGTGACAGAGGACGAGGGGTACGACAAGTGTACCCCTTCCCTGGACGGCCACACGATGTAGCTGACGTGTACTGTGATCAGATCACTGATGGTGGTGGATGGTTGGTCTTTCAAAGACGTCTCAACTTACCCACTCGTGAGGACTTCAATCGCACCTGGATTGAATATCAGTTAGGGTTTGGAAACATGAGTGGTGAGTTCTGGGCGGGTCTAGACATAGTGCACGTTCTTACTTCATCCTCTCTACAGCAACTACGAATTGATTTGAGCGATTGGGAGGATGAGTATCGCTGGGCCAAGTATGGTGTCTTCAGGGTAAATTCATCTGATGATTACTACCGCCTTACTATTGACAGGTGAGTAATAACTCTAACAACACGAGACATTTGACTTTCTTCCATTAAACGTTTTACATAATACTTCTGTTGGAAATAATAAAACCTTGCTAGGACTTCCAACTTTATTTATGGTACCAATTTAAAGAGAGTAAAGTTAATGTTGTACAACTAATTTACAGATACTTTCCTTACATATATTAAGAGGATAGAATATTCTTTGTATATTAGAAAGCTTTAACTAACAGATACTTTCCTTACATATATTAAGGGATAGAATATTCTTTGTAAGCAGGTGACATATTACAATGGACAGTCTTTAATTAATATTACTACAGGTATACAGGTGACACAGGTGACATATTACAATGGAGAGAGTCATTAATTAATATTACTACAGGTATACAGGTAACACAGGTGACATATTACAATGGACAGTCATTAATTAATCCATATTACTACAGGTATACAGGTGACATATTACAATGGAGAGAGTCATTAATTAATTAATATTACTACAGGTATACAGGTGATGCAGTTGACGCCTTGGAATATCACAATGGGGCGAAGTTCACCACCCACGACGCTGATCACGATACCAGACCTGATGAAAACTGTGGTGTAATGTAGGTTTATTACAATTTTAAGGTGATACAATAATAATTACGTACCATAGTGTTATTGGGATAAAGTTGTTTACTCTTGGTACTTTGGAGCGTCTTGATTCATCCAAAGTATGTCAGGAATCAGGTCCACATTAATTAACAAAAATACTGGTGGCCCGTTGCTTGGCATAGTATGGAGGAAGTAGTTGCTCCAGATTTACCAACATTATACTAACCCCTTTAATTCACTCTGTGTCCTAGAAAGTATGTTGGCCTAGTGTGTTAAAATGGTATATACAGTATACAGTGTTTATGTCACACTGAGTCATGTATTAATACCTATACATTTATCTATACACAGGAGGAGTAGTGGTTGGTGGTTCCAGAATTGTGAGTATTGCAACCTTAACGGATTACCACATGAAGGAATATACACCTCAAGTCAAGACGGCATCCAATGGGACAAATGGATGGGAGATCAATATTCATTAAAAAGGGCAACGATGATGATAAAGCCAGCTCTTGTGAAGAAATAAGAGGTGGAGAAATAAGAAATAAGAGGTGTGGAAAGTACTACAACAACAACAATAATAATGTAACATCCATGACTTGTTACCACCATGAAGACCTAAAGTGATAATAGGTATGGAAAGTACAAAAATTAATATCCCGTATTACCCCAACTTGTTACACACACACACACACACACACACACACACACACACATATATATATACACACACACACGCTTGCTTCCTCATTACACACATACATACACACACACGCACACTCACACACACACACACACTCACAAAGGTGCCTCGGTATACAACACACACATTCACTCACACCTTTGCTTCCTCGCTACACACACACACAAACAGACCTCAGTATCGTCTATACAACACACACATGCAGCTATTCGTTTCCCTTCACCTACTCCTCCTCCCTACATGGCACCCTGCTGACCTGGCCTGACCATCTGCTGTCCTGATCTAGTCTTACCCTCCGCTAACCTGGGCCATCTTCTCCTGTTGACCTGGCCCTCTGCTGTCCTGACCTGACCCTCTACTAACCTGGCCCTCTGCTGTCCTGACCTGACCTTCTGCTAACCTGGCCCTCTGCTGCTTACCTGACCTGACCTTCTGCTGACCTGACCCTCTACTAACCTGGCCCTCTGCTGTCCTGACCTGACCTTCTGCTAACCTGGCCCTCTGCTGCTTACCTGACCTGGCCCTCTGCTGCTTACCTGACCTGACCCTCTGCTAACCTGGCCTTCTGATGCTGACCTGATCTGTCCCTCTGCTGATCTGACCTAACCTTCTGGTGCTGACCTGACCTGGCTCTCTGGTGCTGACCTGACCCACTGGTGCTGACCTGTAAGTACTTCCCCCTTCATTAATTAATCTTCAGACAAAAACCGTAACACAACTTCTGCCGCCCACTGTACACACACTCTGAGTTGCAGCATATTTCCGGACACATGAAACACACACACCTGTACTACCCCCTTAAATAATGTACAGTACACCTCCACATAACACCACTATTGCCAAACACATCCCCTACAGTGAGAGGGACTAATAGTTGTGTTCCTATCTAAATAATATTGGTGATTAAGGGGGTATTATTATTATTATTATTATTATTATCAAAATTATTATTATTATTATTATTATTATTATTATTATTATTATTATTATTATTATTATTATTATTATCAAAATTATTATTATTATTATTATTATTATCAAAATTATTATTATTATCAAAATTATTATTATTATTATTATTATTATCAAAATTATTATTATTATTATTATTATTATTATCAAAATTATTATTATCATCAAAATTATTATTATTATTTTTATTGTATACTTTTGGTGCTCTATATTGGAGATTTGGAGTCCCTTGATTCCTCCAACGTATGTCAGTATATAGAATCAATGAATGAGTATAATGGTGTCCTGTTGCTTGGAATAGTTTGGAGGAATCAGTTGCTCCAGATTTACCAACAACAACAACAGCAGCACTGTATTATATTCCTCCCTAAAGCATAAGCCAACGAGTTGAACATTTAGTACTGTACACTCACGAACCATAAAAAGTACTCGGGTCTTGTTGAAGTTTCGAATCATCTTACCTACCAGTGAATCCATTACAATGTCTCATACTTTGCTGGAAGCGTTGTTATTGGTTCACTAGTATGTCAAATTATTCGAAACTTCAACAACACCTGGATACAAATTTTGGATTGCGAGTGTACACTCGTGAAACGTAATCCTTGACCAGAGACAAACGGCAGGCACCACACAAACCCTGCATTCGAACTCAGCCTCTATAGGTGTACTGGGGGGGGGGGGGAATGATCAATACCAGGCGATTCAAAGCTTTCTGCTGCACACACTCTGGTCAGAAATTCTATATCACGAGTGTACAGTACAGTCACGAGTACTAATAAGTACCGTATATAGCTTTGGTTGATGCTTTGAACAGTCCAATGAAGATCATATAATGCATTTATTTACAGTCTCTAGGTATTGGAAGTACCTCTGAATACTTATTAATACTCGTGACTGTACACTACATTCCGTTGTGTGTGTAATGGACAAAACGTCAGGTTGTTTGGACAAAATGTGGCACCACTGTATTTGTTTATATAGCGTCCTTAGGATGGATACTATAGCAGGCATGAGTTATATCCATTCATGTACTGTTACTATAATTGAACAAACACAGTGGTGCCACATTTCACCAAAATAAACACAGTGATGCCACATTTCATCAAAACAAACAAAGTGGTGCCACATTAAGCCAGACTCACTAGACTAGTGGAGACGTCAAGGAGTTCTTGTAATATTTTGTAAACAAGATAATTCCCACCAGGAGTACAGTCAGCCTCAGGAATGTGTATACACCACTGTGATATCAAAGCTTCGTATTATAACAACTAAAACATTTTGTATATTAACTTTTCAGCATAAAACATTTTAAGTAATGTTATAAGAACCACTTTTTAACCAATGATCTGTGTACAAATTCGTGAGGCCAACTGTACATAGAGAATTAATGCTTTCTGTAGTAGTTATATTACTTTTAGCAGGAAGGAAAGGAAGTTTAAGGAGGTAATTCACTTTTGTTACGTTGGAGTGCCTTGATTCCTCCAAAGTATGCTAGTAAACACCACCAGAAGAGCAAATATAATGGTGTTCTGTTGCTTGGAATAGTTTGGAGGATTCAGTTACTCCAGAATTACCAACACAAAACTTCCCCTTTAATATTATATGTACTTACTTTCTTTACCATTTTGAGGTTTATATATAATTATCGTGTACTCACTAAAATCCTTATGTAATCAAGTAATTAGTAATCAAGTATATATATAATATCATATATAAGTTTTAATCACCTAATACATTTTAAAAAGTTCCTTTGTTTATAACATTCTTTAGAGGATAGAACAAATAAGAGAGTAGATGTGATACCAATATAACAAATGATAGTGATGGTGTGTGTGTGTGTTAGTGCCGAGTGTAGGGTGGTGTGTGTGTGTGTGTCGAGTGTAGGGTGGTGTGTGTGTGTGTGTGTGTGTGTGTGTGTATATATGCTTTTCAACCTGATTGTTCTTTCCCCCTTCATGGCCTACTGCAGGAAAAGTTTGTGATCCATGTAGCCATTGTGTTGACCCCATGAAAAGGTTACTCACGTCAAGGTGTGTAAACATATAATATCACCATCATCTATTCCTGCATTGATCTTTTGGTAGGTATAAGAGAGAGAGAGAGAGAGAGAGAGAGAGAGAGAGAGAGAGAGAGAGAGAGAGAGCACCTAAGTCCCCCAGAGTATGTCAGGGAACAGCTAGGAAGGGATGAATAAAATATAATGGTGGCCCGTTGTTGTCAGGGATGAGTGTGGAGGAATCAGTTACACCAGATTTGCCATCAACACATTACATGTTTATGCTGGCAACCCCTCATTTTTCCTCTCCCTCCCTCTACCCTACTCCAGACCCCCCTCTCTCCTGTACTCCAGCCCCTCTCTCTCCCTCCCTCTCCCCCCTTTCCAAACATCGATCGTTTTTCCATCCTTTCACGTCCTAATCCTTACCCCCTCACCCATCTCTACACATCCTAATCATTTCCACTCATCCTCACACATCTTAATCCTTTCTACTAACCTTTACACATCCTAATTCTCACTCCTCCCCTCACATATCCTAATCTGTATGAGTGTGTATGTGCCCTGGTCGCCGCCCACGCCGCCGCAGTTGACCATTAACTTGTGTTGGGTGTGTGTGTGTGTGTCGGCTTATACGTCATTCCTCGGTGTTTTTTATACTGTAATATAACCAGAATAAGAAAATGGTAATAATATTAATAATGAGTTAACTTGTATGTGTTGGTGTGTCATAACTCGGTGTCTTTTATATAGTAACTTACATAATATAACCAGAGTAAAACACCGGTAATAATAATTAATAACTTGTGTTGGTTTGTCATTCCTCGGTGTGTTTTATACAGTAATATAATATACCAAAATAATAATCTGTGTATACTCATGATACAGTACATAGTTTGTGACGGAGGTCTACGAGTCCATTGCCTATCTTATTAAAACATATTAGTGACTACGGTAATGGTCACGATATACAGCAAATCTTATGCACCTTAAATTATGTATCACGAGTGTTAGTGAACCAGTATAACATAATTATTCAGGGCTTATTATATACACCGACAACTTTCTCATTAAATTTTCAAAGGTAAATAAAGGATTTAAAATACTTTATTTTAACATAATTATAAACATGTAATTTTATAGAAATTCCTGTGCATTAACATAGCCTATTTGTTTTATATTTTTTGTGTTGGTGGGGACGCGGACGCCCGCCATTATATTATACAACAATGGAGATATACGAAAGTTTGTGGAACACTAAACATTACTGTAATATTACCAATGAAGGAAATAGGGAAAACATCCTCTGTAAGATTTCTATACCAAAGTGTTATAACCTCCAATGTGGAGATGAAGGCCTCTGAATTATTATAGTTTGTAACAATTATATACCGGTAAATATATATATATTAACCAGGGTAAGACACCAGTAATAGTAACCAAATAATATATAGTTAATTAAGGGTGTGTACGTATGATAACATCATTTCTCTCATATCAATTTTACATCACACAATAATAATTACCTTATGTGTCCACAATATCTTCTTCTTCTTCTTCTTCTTCCCAGCTTTTCCCTATACGGGGTCGCCGTTGTGAATGAGCCTTCTCCATGTACTCCTGTTGTTGACCATCGCTTCGTTGATATTCTTCTCCCTGAGATCTACATTTATACAATCTTTCCACCTTGTTTTGGGTCTTCCTCTTCTTCTCTTTCCCTGTACTTCCATCTCCATGACTTCTCTTCCCATGTGCTCTTCTCCAACTCTTCTCCTTAGGTGTCCGTACCATCTGAGTCTAGACTCTTGAATCTTCTTAGAAACTTCTACCACTTTCACTGTTCCTCTTATATACTCATTTCTTATCTTATCTCTTCGTGTAACTCCCACCATCCATCTCAGCATCCTCATCTCCGCCACGTCCAACTTCTTTTCTTCTGTCTTCTTTAACGGTGCAACTTCCAAGCCGTACGTTAAGGATGGTCTGACTACGGCTTTGTGCACTTTGCCCTTCAATCTAACTGGGACTCTTCTATCACATAGCACTCCTGATACTTTCCTCCAGTTGTTCCATCACACTGTATGATGCAATCATAATTAGCTTTAAGGGTATATTGCGTTTGTGTGATGTATCATAATATTTCTCATGTAACATGTATCATAGATAAGGATATTTAACTGATTATAAATAACGTGATGGCTACTGCGCAAGGCGATGGTGTTTTATTGGGCATTGTGGGCAGCTGGTAGCCACTGTTGCTTGTCAGCCAGCACTCTTACACTATAACTATTATCCTTTGGTAACTAGTTACACAATAAACGTTTCTTAGAAAATGTCATGAATGATACAGGATAAAAATAAAGGATTTACTTGAAATGTAACTTAACACTGGGTAGGTGGTGCATCGCTTGATATATTAGTCATAAAAAACTGGTGTGTTAATTATATTAGGTAAAATCTGGATTAATTTCAAATAATAAAGAATATCCCATGGAATGCAGCATCAGAGTTGGATTTAGATTACAGAAGAAAACATTTAGCTACTTGATCCAATAATTCTTTCCATCTCGATCAATGGTGAAGCTTTACCCCTCTCTCCCCAACCCAACCCCTCCTCTCCTACCACCTTCAAGTGAGTGGTTCACATCCATGATCACAAGTGGTTCGGGATTCAAATTTCTGGATGGCTCAACATTGGTAACGCTACCCCCCCTATATAACTCCGCCCACATTTCTCCCCTCCCCCCTCCACCTGTCACTGATACCATATCCGTTGAGGCCCACACCAAGGCAAGGGTGGAAGAAGTGTGGACCATTGATCAGTCCGGAGCTGTACCACCTTCTGGCCCTCATTGGAGATTTGTAGAGGTGAGTGAGCATGTCAGACTTATCATTGCCACCCATCTTCCCATTGTACTCTTTGATGACAGTGGGACAGGTGACCTTCACCTTCTTCTGTTCTCTGTCATAGCGCAAGACAGTCTTCAGTGGCTCCACCCCTGCATCTGATGAAATGACAGTGACAATCTTGTTGTCTTTCCACCTCAGTGCAAGAATCCCATCAGTTGAGTGGTAATCCAGTGCCCCTCGTGGTACACCCTTCTTCTCCATGTCCTTTACAGACCTGAGTGGTGGCTTCCCAATCCTGTTGGATCTTGCAGTGCCCACATACCTGCAGCCATACTTTTCTTTTAGGTATTCAACCAAGGATATACTTGTAAACTAGTTATCTACACAGATAAAAGTTTTTTTTGGCTTCATTTGAGTCTAGACCAGAGCTATGACAGTTTCCATAGTCACCCGAAAATCATATTCCTCTTGGCTCAGTTCTGTTGGGTGGTTTTTTAAAGTAGTGGTAGAGCAGGATGTCATGGATGAATCCATCGATGCTTGCCCTGCAGAACAACTTGTGCCCCCACTTGTCAGGCTTGTTTTGGATGTACTGACGTAATGATCCTGCTCTTGTACCCTTGTAAGCCACCATCACTTCGTCAACTGACTGTGTTGGAGTCTCAGCAACCTTCTGGAACTGCTTTGTGACACCTGAGAATAAGGGTCGAATCTTGAAAAACCTGTCTGTAGAGGCCTGAACATTTTCATTGTTGTTGAAATGTAGAAGGCTTCTTATGAGTTGAAACCTCTTGGAAGCCATCACATCAGCCACCTGTATGATTCTTGTCTTTGTTGCCCAGTAGTCCTCAATACTTGGTAGCTGTACCACTCCCTTGTATATGACAATGCCAATGAATTGCATCAGTTCATGGCTGTCCATGGAAAAACTTGTGTTTACATCCTTCTGCTTGGCGTAGAGGTTTGTTTGGTAGACAACATCCTCCAGTAAATCTATGGGTAACATGAGCAGAAAGTACTCCCAGGGGGAACGAATGCAGTTTGGTGCTAGGGCGCTGAATTCTGGCAGACTGGAAATGCAGATGACCTTCTTCTTTCACACACGATGCCTCTGGGGCCTCACTCTAGTCCTCGCCTTCTTCCTATGAGCTGCAGGTTCCTCTTCCTCTTCTACAGACTCATCGTCCTCCTCTGGGAGTGGCTGTGGCCTCACACGAGTCCCACTACTTATTGGAAGAGATAATATAAGTAAAAATTGGTTGATAAAAGTAATAAAGTTTTCAGGTCATTAATGCAAGTAAAGAGTTATAAGTAAATGATGTGATGTGAAGTGATAATAGGTAATTACAGTAATGTAAGTGAACGAAGCTATGATAACGCTATTGTAACTTTACTACAGTTAGGAAGGTACGAGTAAGTACAGTGACTGGAGTTAAATATGGGCATTCATAAGAAGACAAATACAGTAAAGTAATGGTAACAGATATGGTAACATCAGTCCCGTGAAGAAAGTAACTCTATTTTAATGTAATTTCCTCAGTATAATCACTAAAGATAATTTACAATAAAATTTGGAAGGCAGATACTGTAGAATGAGGCGAGAAAAATAATTATAGGGTAAAATATGGTATAAGTAGCAGGTAAGGTAACATTACGAAAATGACATTGGTTTTAATTTAATTTGATTAAATGGCCTCACACGAGTCCCACTACCTATTATTGGAAGGATATTTAATTAAATGGCCACCATAATAATGCACAATTCCTTTTAATTTACCAACAATACTTTTAAATTTACGACTCTCTTATATCAATTTATTGTTTCAAGAATGCACTTCTTTACTTACCTGATGTCATCATCATCATCATTATATTCTGCCAACAAAAAGTCGGGGTAGAGGCAGTCATCATCAATATTGTCATCATCGATCTCCAGATCACTATCTTCACATGGTGGAGGCAGCCACTTCGCCCGTTTCCCACGCGTTATTAAAAGGTGCCAGCGAGTGGCAGTCACTGGGACAGAGTGTAGCACACACTGTGTGTATGAAACACAATTATAGCACACATCACAAGGAAAATCCCTGTAATGTGTAGCTCAGCGACCTCTCCACCCACCTGAGACCCGAGTCAGCTTCGGCTATGGCTGACTAAGCAGGAAGACCTCAGACAGCTGACTCAAACCCCCCTCCCCCTGCTCACAGGGGTGGTAACCTCTGGCATCAGGGGTATTTTTAACAGTGTCCCGAGCAAGGATCGAACACTGGGCCACGGAATTGCAGCCACAGACTTTACCACTGTGCTAGCCAGAGGCTATGAACTTAAAGAAACAGGGGGTGGGGTTATTTTTACTGTCACCATCATCAATGCACCATCACTATCAAAACTGTCATATAAATATAAGTTTCATGATAAAAATTGCACTGAATTATTAGTATGCATAAGTTGGCTTTGCCATTCCAATACTAAGCATAGTTAATTGTCACAATCACCATCCATAATGCATTATAAATCATCATCATTATGGATCAGCATGTCACAGGGAGACATGGCATTAATGCCCAGATGGGCATTGTATCATCTCATGGAGGACTAGTATTAATGCTCAGACAGTCATAGTGTGATATCATGCATGACTGGCATAATTCCCGCTAGGGCCATTACTATTTTACACAACAATTATTTCCTATCCACTCTAACTTCTCACCAATATTACACTTATTACTACGAAACACAATTTATTAGCTACGGCATGTCAGTTGTTTTAAAAACTTACTTCCATTAGTAAAGGCACAAGAGTGATGAAACTAAGAGCAACTTGAGGCACATATTCACTCTTCAAGAGACTGGACCATACTGATGAAGTTGGGAGCTTATAGCCACGCCCCTGAGTGACGTGATGTGCTGTGATTGGCTGAGAGGAGAGCCAAGGCGTGCTGCTATTGGCTGGAGTAAAATCACACCATCCACGTCATTGCCTTTGTGCAGGAGTGCTTTCAAATATACTAAAAAATAATGCCCGGACGGGCCGCAAAACCGAAAATGGGTTAAATCAGAGAGTAAACATTTAGTTAGATATTTATATAGAGTGTAAAAGTGAATTTTTAGTAGCGGTCATTCTGAGCTGGCTCCTCATCCTACAGATGTCCATTTAGTCTTTACAAGTACAGCAAAAGAGAACTAATTGTTTGTACTTCAGTATCCTGTATCATTTATTCATGTAGGGTGAAGGGTTTATACCATGAAGGTATAACATATAAAAGGAGGCGGCATGAGGCGCTTGTCCCATAGAGGCAAAGTGAAGCCAGTGGGTGGTGCTTATTGACACTGAGGGCGGAGCTTACCCTACCCCATGGAGTTATATAGGTGGAGGCGCCAGTAGGACCTGATTTGTGAAGCCATCAATTTGTCATTTCCAGCACCTTCAAGATGCCATACCTTTCAAAGTCAGGTCAAAAGTCCAACTATGCTGAAACATATCTTGGAGTCCGCCATATTGAAGGCTCCATAAATGACAGTTCGGCGGCTTCACTTTACTCCCCTGGATTAGTGAGCCAAGGCGCCTCAACCTATACCAAGGCCAAGAGATATATCTCTTGGCCTTGACCTATACTACCTCCATGCCCTATGCCCATTGACTCAAAACATTAGTGTGGATGCTTTAATTAAGTAAAGTAACCCGTTGTAATTATTTATTTATTTTCTCTTATTAGAGACATTGAACTAGTTGAATCTATGAAAACTGCATAAAATGATCTTACTCTGTGTATCACTAAGGGGGTGTGGGAATAGGGGGACAGGCTTAGGGTGTGTGAGGGGTTTTGAAGGGTGCGGGAGTAGGGGAACAGGCTTGGGGGGTGTTAGGGGTGTGTGGGAATAGGTTACAGGCTTTCTACCCCCCAACCCCAAGCTTGTCCCTCTATTCCCACACAACCCCAGTCCCCCCCCCCCAAGCCTGTCCCCTACTCCCGAACCCCCTTAAACGTCATATCACTCAGTCTCCCAAAATTTTCCTAGGAGTATGAATGAAAAAATGGATGATTAAAGTTTATTATTGAAAAGAAGTATAATAAAGGTTAATAGAAAAAAAATACAGTAACAGCAATAATAGTTAAATTGTGTAGGAAATTTTATTAGGTTTGAAAGGAGCATGTTATATTTACATGTGATACTTAATCTGGTCCTGTTTCTTGGTATTCTTTGGAGGAAACAAGGCACTCTAATGTTTCAAACTTATTGTTCCCTCTTAATTAAGCATTCTGATAAGTTAATGGCGAAATTTTGTGGTGGTACAGAAACAATCAAATATCCATCGACACTTTCCTTTCATCGTGCAAATCAAAATATAATCATACGACAACACCTTGCATCAACTCAACCCCCTCAATTATTATGAGGTGCTACAAAATCATACACGTGTTGTTCTTTATTACCAAGATATTTACTACGATGGAAGGAAAGTGTCGGTCAATATTTGATTATGGCTGTACATCTAGAGCAACTGAATCCCCCAAACTAATCCAAGTAACAGAGCACCATTATTATTTTTTCATCTGATCCTGTTTCCTGGCATACTTTGGAGGAGTCAAGGCAATCCAATGTAACAAAAGTAAATTACCCTCATACTTTATCCTGTGATGTAGTCAGAACATTGAAAGATAAATGAGTCCTTCAAATATTGCCACAAAACACCAACCATATGAAAGAAGCTTGTTTCGTAGCGTAGTTAGGAGGAATCAGAAACCTCCAATTCCCATACACGATCACAAGGTCAATAAGGGGAGATTCACCAGGAAACAATTCACCCAAAATAGAATCTCCCCTTAAAGTAGATCTTAATTTATATCCTTAAGAACTACAAGGGTGAAATACATTGGATATTATTATTATTATTATTATTATTATTATTATTATTATTACTATTACTATTACTATTACTATTACTATTACTATTACTATTACTATTACTATTACTATCACTATTACTATCATTATCATTATCATTATCATTATGATTATTATTATTATTATTATTATTATTATCATCATTATCGTTATCGTTATCGTTATCGTTATCGTTATCGTTATCGTTATCGTTATTATTATTATTATTATTATTATAATATTTACTTTTATAATAATAATAATAATTATTATTATTATTATTATTAAATCCTATCATGGGGTTGGCTAAAAAATAAATACTGATCTAATGATATTATGGGCAGTACTTTATACTCCTTCGGGAACTTTACTATACTCCTCCAGGAACTAAACTTTACTCCTTCGGGAACTAGACTATACTCCTTCGGGAACTAGACTATACTCCTTCGGGAACTAGATTATACTCCTTCGGGTCTGAACTGAAACACACATCACATATCGTTCGCTGATGGTGACCAATACCTAGATAGAGTGTGTGGCATTTGTTCGTTCTCCTTCCCTTTGGACTGATTTGTACTCGCGTCCATCACCCAAATGTCACTCACGTCTTCATCCTTGCCACTGGAAAACGTTACCATTTTATTACAACACCAAAGTAACAATTATCGTGGATGCAGGAGTTTCAAGTCAGACATTTCCTTGATAAAATCGTGGCACATCAACACGTAAGAGTTTGAATTTATTGGTTAAACAAGTAGCAGTTTTTTGGACAAGTGCAAATTAATAGTTGGGAGTTTCCATGAAAAAAAGTGAATATTAAAGATAAAACTTACCAAAATAAGATGTTCTAACTGAACCCTTAATTAAGGAAGCAGTAGAGTGTTGCTAAATCTGGAGCTAATTATTTATCTAAGTAATTCCAAGCAACATACCATCATTATTTTTGTTCATATGATCCTCTTTTCTGGCATACTTTGGAAATATCAAGGTGCTCCAATGTACCAAAATGGTTTTACCACCTTAAGGAAATACTAACCATTGTTGCACTTTTATCTGATGCTAACTAACTCAACGATTTTATCCTCATTGATATACTGCTCATTAAGTAATACTGACAGCACTTTCAATTATGCCTTGAAAAAGAATTACAGTCTTATAGAAATATAAGATATTCTTAGACTAACGCCATACAATTCTATAACAATAAATCACATTGGGGTGACTCAAGACAACGTTTGACAGCCTCCCTCTGTTTGTTAGCAGGGAAGGTTTCTAATAAATAGAGTGTAGTACAATACCATTTTCTAATTTACTACAAGCAGCTACTCAATATTCCAAACAGTAACATCATTCTGTATGAAAACGTGATATGATTAGTCAGCAAATTGTTTCAGTTAACCATATGTGTATTGAAACTCATGTCCACGACTGTGTACACTTGGGGACAATGATTGTGTCCTGATCCGAGGAGCATTTTGAATCTATACCAATTCAGGAGGAATGGAATGAGAGGTTGATTGAGATTCATGCTGTATCTCAGATCAGAACACAATAATGTACCACCAGTATATAGTCAAGACCCATAATATATATCCAGGTCTTGTTGAAGTTTGTTATCATCTGACACAACCAATGAACCAATTACAACATTTATCCTACCTCAATGATACTAACTGGTTCAGTGGAATTGTTGGACAATTTTCCCAGCCCCTTATGTCCCTATTTACTTACCAATAAGAAGGAACCCGGCTGTAAGAGCAAGGATAGCAACCTTGTAGGCTGGAGGAGAATGTGTTGATGTAACAAGACTGACTGCCTTAATGACCAACACCATTAGTCCATAGACATAAAATCTTCTTTTTACTGGAGTTCATTTGACACTCCATCAGCCTCAGGCTATTCCAAGCAGACCTGAATATTTATTATGGTTTATGACCATAGACTATCTATCTATCTATTTATATCTCTGACGCCTCGTTCCCTCCGGGAACTACCTCCAAGAGGGTGACCACGGCAGAAGTGTCTCCAGTTCTTCCTGTTCCAACGCTCCCTCCTTACTCGGTCAAGCCCTCCCTTGCCCCTCATGTTTCTCTCCTTCACAACTCTTCCACTCTGTTCTGCCATCTCACCGGCGGTCTGCCTCTCACACCAGGTGCCACAACTTTACTTCCATACACCTTCTTTACAAACTCATCACCTTGCATTCTCTCTACATGTCCACACGTACACGTTTCACTCTCTCAACTACTCCACACTCAATACCAGTTGCCTTCTCACTCATACCACATCTCTCATACACACTCTCATTACTTTCTCCATCCCACCTTGTAAGTCCACATGCACCTCTCAAGAAACTCATTCTCGACTGATGAGCCCTACTCCATGTCCATGTCTCCGACGCATACGTCAGTGTTGGCAGAATTATACTATTTCGTAGTCCCCTTTTCACTTCCATACTCACACCTCTATCCTTCATTATCCTCCCCAGTGATCCTATGACCTGTCTACCCTTCATTGCTCTTTCCCTAATTTCTCCTTCCATACTCCTATGTTTACACAGAACTGTACCCAGGTACTTAAACTCCTTCACTTCCTCCATCCTCTCACCCCTCAGAGTTACCTCACACTTCGTCCCAGTTGGTACTCCTACTCTGTAAGGTGTCGCAAAGTCAATCACTTCAGTTTCTACTCTTTCAAATACCATAGACATTGCTTGAATTCCAGTAACACCCTTACTGCAATATTTTACAGTAGACTTCAAAAGTAATAAGCACAGCATCTGTTGGGTTTGGTGAATTCTAGCACCAACCACTGAGTTTGTATACATAGTATCCTATATTGCACGGGTGTTAAACACGCGATGCGGCCCGCCACACATCTATATGCTGCCCGCGGCACATTTTCTGCTTCACACAGTCGGTCTGCCTTATGTTTATAACTTTACACGTAATCACAAGTGTAGATAATATTTACCTTTCTTTCTTATTATTATTTTCATTATTATTATTATTATTGTCATTTATTCATAATTATTATATTACTTCCTTAATTAGTGGCATCGATCTGTTCATAATTATTTGGACTGAGTACTGTATACACTAATTAAACATGACACGCTGGGGTAAATGAGTTTGACAACCCTGCTATAGTGGATACAATACCAGAGTAAATTCTATCCATTCAATTACTATTAAACATACACAGTGCTGCCACACTGCCAAACCCTCTAGACGCTGTGCTCGTTACTAGTAGAGGCAACTGTACATTACAAAGGAGTGAAGTGTGGGTTGCTGATAACTTTGGGGTTTTGGTTACGGGGAATATTTGTCATCCCTTCTGTAATTATTTTATCTTTTTTTTCAGCAATGAAGGAATGTCACAACACTATTGTAGCGGGCTTCTACTTTAGTCTCCTGGTGAGGTTTGAATGGAGACTAAGAGATATGGGTTTTAATCTATTTATTCATACAGGTTACACATTGTATATAAAGTTTTAGGGTGAACCTGGAATACATGAATATAAGGTTTCCTGCCTGCTACACTATTAGAACCCATCAGGCGAGAGGGCTGATGCTTGTGGCGGGTAGCTGATTCTAGCCGCCACAATACTCCCCCCTCAGCGAGAAATTCTTGGTCTGTGTCAGAGGGGGCGACCTACAGGCGGCGGGTCGTCGTCTTGTAGTACAGTAGTACAGTACACACCCATAACAACAACAGTACAAAATAAATAATTGCTGTATGTATTTATCTGAATCTTATAAACACTGGAATATCCACAGACACTTTCCTTCCATCGTGGTAACTATCTTGGTAATAAACAAGTAAAAGAAGGAAAACCCTTCAAAAGCTCCGGCTTTTAATGATTCAAGTGAAATAATAAAATATCCATATGTAAAGATCTCAAAAATATTAATTATGTTTTATCTGGATTTTCGTATTCATATGGTTATATTGAAATTTTGAAAATGAACCCTTTTTATTGAGGGTAAACCCCTCGGAAAAATGATTCAATGTCGGTAAAAGAAAATGGATGGGAGTAAGAGAGTGAGTGAGTGAGTCAGTTGAATCCCTTTTAAGAAGTTGTCGCCCCAAGAAGAAGAACAAGAACAAGAACAAGAACAATAATTACGATAAGACCTAGAGCTCTCGGCTTAGGCTGGAGCTAAAAACAACACGTGTATGATTTTGCAGCCCCTCATAATAATAATAATTGAGGGGGTTGAGTTGACGTAAGGTGTTGTTGTATGATTATATATTGATATGAACAACACGTGTATGATTTTGCATCACTTCATAATAATAATGTTTGAGTGGATTAAGTTGACGTAAGATGTTGTTGTATGATAATATTTTGATATGATACTGATTCATTTGCACGACGAAAGGAAAGTGTCGGTGGTTATATGATTGTGGGAATAGAGTCACGAACCATAAAAAGTAACCAGTCTCATAGTGTGATGGAGTAATTATAAACAAACCCCTGGAAGTATGAGAAGGATAAGTGTTGTAATTGATTCATTGGTATGTCAGATGATTGGACATTTCAACACTTGTATAACTGTAAAACTATATCTGATACAGTATAATCGTTGTAATTTTATCACAGGCAGGTCAGATCATTCCATACTTCACCAACACCAGCCAGGAACTGTATTCACAAAAGCAAAGTTCACTCTTAACTTAAAATTGTATTCGTAAGCGTTTATTCATGGCGAGGATCTATAGTACCCGACACTGCTTCGAAATCATAACAACAGCTCATACAAATAAAATAACAAATCCATTCACTGCTTCCAATTCATAACAACAGCTCATACAAATAAAATAACAAATCCATTCACTGCTTCCAATTCATAACAACAGCTCATACAAATACAATAGCATAACCATTCACTGCTGCGAGATGAACCTGAAACACTATGGTGAGGTCAGAAATGCAAACATACTATCAAGTCCAAACTCTATGATGTTTTACAGCGGACACTTATTATGACTGTATATGAAATGTGTTTAGTAGGACCTCCGTACCATATGAATGAATGTTTCACTGATGTCCTTTTAATTAATACAGGCTTAGTTAATCACTTAGTTAGTGTGTATGGTAATGAATAACAGAAGCATGAGAACACACACACACACACACACACACACACACACACACACACACACTACCCATTTGAAAACAGGCTCAGTAAATCAGTTAGTGTGTATGGTAATAAATAACAAAAGCATGAGAACACATTAGTTGATCTTCAATGAATTACTGTAAAATTACTGTAAAGTTATGGACACAAATCTTTATTCATTGTACGATTGGCCACAGGAATTCTTACACAGGCTATATGGAAAGAGAGGTCACTATTCTGGAAGTATTGCAATTACGTGGTATTACTTTTTTTTTAATGTTATAAACCATTGAAAACAACAACTTGTGTTCGAATCCTTGTGGCCCATAGTATATCCAGAGTGTAATGTATCTAAGGCATATTATTATTTGAAAGGAATCAGTGCATTTTCACCACGATAAATAAATAAAAAAGAAATGTACTATGATTACATGTAAGTACTATAGTGCAGTGACTTAAAATGATGTTGTATTTTAGTGAATGAAGTGAACTGAAGTGTAATAAAAAAAAGTCAGATGAACTGTGTAGTGAGATGAACTGAAGTGAGGTGAAGTGACATGACGTGAAATGTATTAAGGGACCATGATTGTGATGTAGTCAGAAAAGTGGAGTTATACGAGTCCTTCAAACATTGCCACGAAACACACACACACACACCTACATTGAAGGAGCTTGTTTCGTGGCATAGTGAGGAGGAATCAGAAGCCTCCAAACACACACACACACACACACACACCTATAAATTATGGAAGGAGCTTGTTTCGTGGCATAGTCAGGAGGAATCAGAAGCCTCCAATTTTCATACACGATCACATTGTCCTTAAAATGAGATGCGCTGTATAATGTAGGTGACATGAAATAAAATTATGCTTAGTGAAATAAAATGAAGCTTAGTGAAATTATATGAAAGTTACTGAATGAAATTAAATAAACTGAAGTGAAATGAAGTTACGGAATGAATTGAAATTAACTGAAGTGAAATGAAAGTTACTGAATGAAACCAAATGAACTGAAGTGTAGTAAGGTAAATGAACTAAAGTGAAGTGATATGTATGAACTTGTGTATTAAAGTTATAATAGCTAAATTGAAATGAAGTGAAATGATATGAAGTAAATTGAACTGTATTGAAATAAAGTGTAGTGAAGTGAAATTAATTGAAGTGTAGCATAGTCAAGTGTGCTGTAGTGAAGCGAAAATGAAAAAAGAAATGCTGTGAAATTAATATATCTGTAGTGAAATTAATAATACTGAAGTGCAGAAAAGTAAAAAAAAAAAAAAAAAAAAAAAAAAAAAAAAAAAAAAGGTAGATCTAGAACAAATAATTCCTCCAAACTAACTAACTATTCCAAGCAACAGAACACCATTATTTTTGTTCATGTGATCCTGTTTCCTGGCATACTTTGGAGGAATCAAGGCGCTCCAGTGTATACAACAAAAGTGAATTACCACCTTAAAGGGAAATGTGAGGGCTACTGATTCCTCCAAAGTATGCCAGGAAACAGGACCAGATGAACACAAAATAATGGTGTTTGCTCTGTTGCTTGGAATACTTTGGAGGAATCATTGAATTACCAACACAAAACTTTCCCACAGACAGAGACAGAGAGTGAGTCAACACCCCACCACCAAGGAGAGAGAGAGAGAGAGAGAGAGAGAGAGAGAGAGAGAGAGAGAGAGAGAGAGAGAGAGAGAGAGAGAGAGAGAAAGAAGGAGACAAACAGAGAGAGATAGAGAGAGAAGGAGACAAACAGAGAGAGATAGAGAGAGAGAGAGAGAGAGTCACCACCCTACAACCACTACTACTGTTTTATTCATATCCCGACACTCTTTGGGCTGCGTGTGATAGAAAACTCGTTGATTTCACAGTACCAGTTAACTGACACCTACCATACTTACCTTGGCTACAACCCCGACTCACACGCAAACTTTTAGAGGCACAAATGAATGGGTGTGTGTATCAGTAGAACCTCGTCATTAAGGATGTGTATAAAAATTGGAGGCTTCTGATTCCTCCTGACTATGCCACGAAACAAGCTCCTTCCATATAAGTGGTGTTTCGTGGCAATATTTGAAGGACACATTAATCTCCAATTTTGTGACTACATCACAGGGTCCCTTAAAGGTGGTAATTTCCTTATTGGTACATTGGAGTGACTTGATTCCTCCAAAGAATGCCAGGAAACAGGCCCAAGTGAAGGAGGAAGTTTCGTGTTGATAATTCTAGAGCAACTGAATCCTCCAAACTATTCCAAGCAACACAACACCATTATTTTTGCTTTTCTGGTCCTGTTTCCTAGCATCATACTTTGGAGGAATCGAGGAGTTCCACTTTAACAAGAGCAAATTACGCCCTTAACAAATATGATAATGGTTTTCTGTTGCTTGGAATAATTTGGAGGATTCAGTTGCTCCAGATTTACTAACTCAAGGGATCCTGTGATATAGGGTCGATTCCACAGTGGTATTGGTTTGTTAGCTCCCCAACCAACCACAATTTTAAGGCGTCATTATTTTCCAAAGGGTGAGTGTCCACATTCACAATATCTATACAACAGTTAGATAATAATGATCACTGTATAGATTACTCACCAAATTCATTAAATAATTCATCCATAAGGCATTTACATGACAAACATTCTTTCGTTTGCGAGCTTACAAACCAAAACAAACCACTGTGGAATCGACCCATAGTCTTGATAATTGGAAGTAAATGAGTCCTTCAAATATTGCCATGAAACACACATACATACCTATAGGGAAGGAAGCGTGTTTCATGGCATAGTCAGGAGAAATCAGAAGTCTCAGTCCCCCGTACACGATCATAGGGTCCTTAAGGGAGGTGCGGGAATAGGGGGACAGGCTTTAGGGGGTTTAGGGGGGTGCAGGAGTAGGGGACAAGCTTGGGGGGGGTGCGGGAGTAGGGGACAGGTTTGGGGGGGTCTTATGAGGTGCGGGAGTAGGGGACAGGTTTGGGGGGGTCTTATGAGGTGCGGGAGTAGGGGACAGGCTTTCTACCCGCCCCCCCCCCCACAAGCCTGTCCCCAATCCTGCACCCCCTTAAGCAGGAAACAAAATGAGAGTGACATAAATAATGGTGGTGGTCTGTGTTGTTTGTTGCTTGGAACAGTTTTGTGTTGGTAAATCTGGAGCAACTGAATCCTCCAAGATATTCCAAGCAACAGAACACCATTATCTTCGCTCTTCTGGTCCTGTTTCCTAGCATACTTTGGAGGAATCAAAGCGCTCCAATGTACCAAAAAAATTATCACCTTAATGGGAAGGCTACTGCTGATTCCTCCAAAGTATTCCAAGCAACAATTTTGTTTATATGGGGCCGGATACTCTAACGGTTCTTAACTTAGGAGAGCCAAGCCTTCCTATCTCACTTAGGAAGTCCTAATTTAGGAACAGGATAGGAATTCCTATCTCGTTTCCTAAGTCATCATACTCAAAACATTGTTGCGACTTCCTAAATCCTTCTTAACACTTAGTTGTTCTTAAGTCCTCTCGGAGTTCCTAAGTCCTTCAGCCAATCAGGTGGCAGCTTTAAAGTGGTTACAACCAATAGGGAGCAAGTGGCATGTCAGCTGAGTTACTGTATGTAAACAACTCACACGTGATATGATAATGAGTGTTGCTGCTGTATTACTACCGTATCGTTATTCACTCACTGTTGCCGACTATTTCGTCACCTCAACACAGAGATATATTTATATAATTAGCCATCATGTCTGACAGCCTTCCTGTTTTATGGCCAGTGGTCACGAGAAATCAAAAGTTTTTAATTTTCATACACGATCACAGGGTTCTTTAATTAGAGCCCTTTGATTTCTCCTAAATAATCCAAGTACAACAGACCACCATTATTTATGTTTATCTGGTCCTGATGATAAACACAATGGTGGCCTGTTGCTTGAAATTGTTCAAAGAAAATCAGTTGCTCCAGATTTACCAACCCCGTATTTCCCCTTTAAGGACCCTGTGATCATGTATGATAATTGGAGGCTTCTGGGCTGGTACTTATAAAGCACTAAGTCTTCGTCTTAGCGCTATGATTCTGTCCTAAGCCTCAAGATGGCGGATAAAAGTCCTAAATCCCTAAGAATTAGTCATAAATCCTTATGTCTCGTCACAACTCTCGTCTTAGCTAAAACTGGGTCCGGGGGTATCCTAGTGGCTTATGATTTTGTCATAAGCAACCGAAAGTGTGTGGATTCCATATAAATCATGAAATTAGTCTCTGCCACTCCCCACCAAGGCATAAACAAAGTAGTACACCGAGTGACCGAGTACAGAGGTAATTAAATTATATATAGAAATAGGCAAGGGATAATACCAGGCCGTGAAATGTAGGGAAAGGGACTGATGAGCCTAGTACTGTTTTCGGATCAAAGAGGCCTTATTTATTTCATCTTAATGAATTTTGTCATGATTGCAATATTTATGTGATGTTCTATAAGCTTCATTGAATCATATTTTCAATGCAGAATGATAATACCAGGCCCCAATAGATAAAATTCGACGAAATATGATAAATATCGTTTGGAGGTTTGGTAAACTTCCGGCATGTTACCTGCAAGTCTTAGCATTTTCCTACATTTCACGGATTTTCTTCTGATACAGACCTGGTATTATCCTCCTGACAATGCCATGAAACAAGCTCCTTCCTTGTAGAATGTAGATGGTGTTTCGTGGCAATATTTGAAGGACTCATTTATCTTCAATTTTCTGACAGCATCACAGGGTCCTTAAGTCCCCTTAAGGCTCTATCTACACAGATACAAACATATGGTTAAGTGGCCATGGTCGTGAGTCGTGTGAAGGAAGTCTAAAGGAAGTCATTATTTTTGGTCGAATTGTAGTGTATTCTGCCACCAAACGAAGCAGATCCCTTACTGAGTTATTGAAGTAGTCAGTGTCTTGGTATAGGTTGGAGAAGAAGAAAAAATTTAGGGCTTTATGCCTATCGACTCGTAATGGTCATTAAGGCAGTCAGTCTTATTACATCATCATATCTTCCCCCAGCCTTTTACAGCCGGGTACCTACTTACTGCTAGGTGAACAGGGACATAGGGGCTTGGGAAAATTGTCCAACAATTCCACTGACCAGGGAATCGAACCCGGGATCTCTCGCTGCTAGGCGAGTGTGCTAACCATTACCATCATACCATAACCATCAGCACCCCTAAAGGTTGGAGGAATCGGTGGCCCTTAAATTCACCCAACACACACACAAGACATTAAAGGTGTTCGTATTGTGCGTATGTGTCCTTCTAAACACTACAACAAAACTTATACTCTGAATATGCAATGAATACAGAATTACTTCATTTTACACTCAGTCATTCATTGAACACAAACAAAGGTTGGCTCCACTCCCGCGTTGACCACTGCGCGTTGCCAATGTTGAGCCACCCAGATATTCGAATCCCGAACGAAGCTAAGCACTCATGACCTCTATCTCCCCAACTCAGTTGTACAAGTCGCGAGCTGATGGGATGGAGACTTTGTATCTCCACTTCGACAGTGAAAAGGTGGACCCGACGGCTTGAGGAAAGCGGAAACCTGTGCAACCTGGGTATGTATTGAAATTTTGTTTCTTGACATTTATGTGCAAAATAATATACCTAACAATTTGTGCACAACATAACAATCTGTGAATATTTTAAATTATTTATTACACGGAATGATAATTATCTATATAGAGTGTTTCGAAAGTTTTTCAATCGCCTTTGGGATTAAAATCCAATAAAATAAACCCAATTTATTCTTTAGCAAAGTGCATACACAATTAAATTAAAAATAAAAGCATATGTCTGCCCGCGCCACCCTGTAGTTGTCTATTTTTGCTTTCCGGATGGTTACATAATGAACTGACTTGGACTAATACATTGTTTTCAAAACCTCTTGTTTATGCATTTCGCTATAGAATAAAGTATTTTTTTTTTATTAATATTATTTCCTAAAGTCTGAAGGAATTTTGAAGCACTCTGTCAATGTATAGCCAATCAACATCCCCCAAGGACGATCTAATCTCATGGAAGAGGCAACACACACAAATACAAGTCCTGATTGTATATTCACTTATTTGTATTTAAACGAAACCTTTGCTCCTACAGCGAAAAGACCTCGTCCCCGGGTAACAACACCAGAGGAGGATATGTTAGAATTCGGCGTGCCCCGACGGAAACCCGCTTCACGACAGCAACAGCCATTAGAGAAGCATTGAACTTGAATGTGTCTGCAACTACTGTTCGCAGACGCCTACATGAAGCGGGGATCCACCACAGGGTTCCAGCAACAAAGGAACGACTCACAGCCGCACACCGTGCCGGCAGGCTGGCCTTCGCCAACCAGTATGTCGGCCATGATTTAGATTTTTGGTCAAGGGTCGTTTTCACTGACGAAAAAACCTTCAATTCCTTCAATCATGGCAGACTACATGTGTGGAGGGAAAATAATATGTATTTTTGGAAGAAAACCTTTACTTTCCCTATATTACTGAATAACATTACATGAAAGACATCATTATACTGTAGTAAATTTTCGCGTAATCAAAGTTCATTATTACATATAAACTGCTGTAATATATCCCTACATGTCAGGATGTAATACTTAACGGTAGTATGAATGGATAATATTAATGGGTCAAAATGGGTATATAGCCGGTTATATAATTAAGTTCAAACTTCACTTTGTTTCAGAGTCAACTTAAATTAACCCACCTTAAAAAATACTCTTATAGGTAATCGTCCATATTACCATTTCAAGTGAAAACAGTGGTTTTACCACATACAAAAGCAGTTTTAATCTCGAATTACCCACATTAGATAACTTTTATGACGGTGATGTTAAACTGGTTATGCTCCATATATGTGAAGGAACACAACAGAGCTTAATGTTTTGTGCAGTTTTTATTTTAGGGGGGGATTCTCCTCTTGGTGAAATGGAGCTCTTTGAATCCTCCAAACTATAACAAGAAGCAAATAACCTCGTATTTTTTAAAGGGGATCTGTTTCGTGGCATAGATTGGAGGATTCAAAGAGCTCCATTTCACCAATAATTTCCCTTTAATAATTTTCGCTAATTGTTCCATCACATGCCTGTTCAGGATAAAATATAAGATTATGATGTTGTAGGACGTTTATCAAAGTGTTTGTCGTTCTGTCCTTTGGGCAGTATTTTCATGAACATAGCCTGGTGCTAGTACAGGAAATATAGCAGTATTGAATATCCCTATAATTTTAACATGTGCAAGTAGAATGTTGCTTATAATAACTAAAAGTTGGTGTTTATTAAGAGTTACTTATTGTTTGCTTTGTATTTTAGTATTAATTTCCTATCATATTTAACTCATATTGTTGTTATTGTAATTTACTATTAGTTTCGTATCATACAGGCGAGGTATTGAAAGTTCCTTTTCTAGAGTCTTACTTAATAAAGTAATATTAAGTTATTATAATTGGTATTTCCCAACTTCACATGGGTAAAACAACATAGTAAGACCTTCATTATTGGCAGGTATGAAACTCACAACATCTACGAGGAAGCATGTAGTGGTCATACCACGTGCAATGTGTGGGGCTGGATCTGCGGACACGGAATGGGAGATGTCACCAAGATCCAAGGAAAATTCACCGCAGCCGCCTATATTAATATTCTTGAAAAAAATGTCATCCCCTCCCTTCAGGAAAAGAATTACTCTTTTCCACCCGGCCCCCCAACGGGAACCGCCTTGACGTGGTGGGGGGCTTGTGTGTTTCTGGGACCTGGCGAGCTATACTAGAGGGGGCTTCGGCCCCTGCTCTGCCCCGATTTCGGGGAGAGAGGGTTTTCCATGCTAGGAAGGTCGCTAGTGAGAGACCAGACTAAATAGTTCCCATCTTTAAGTTCTTCAACTGTCCCTCTTTTATTTTCATGTCCTTCCTGCTTGCTGTCACACCTCTCTATCACCTTTTTCTGGCGCTATAGGACCTCGATGTTGCGGCGCCTAATATCCATCGATCAATTTCCCACCCGGCCCAATCATATTTGTGCAGGACAGGTGCCCAGTCCACACCGCCCGTATAGTCAAAGATTGGTTTGCAGCTCAACAGAACATACAGCTGCTGGAACTGCCAAACATACAGCTGCTGGAACTGCCAAGCAAGGGATGGGATTGTAACCCAATTGAACATATTTGGGCCAACATGGTCAACACCTGGGAGCCTGAGCTTGAGCGAACAGGGGAGCAGCTGATGGCACATACTCAACGCCAGTGGGAACTGTTCCGAGCCAGAGGCCCCAGGAAGTCCAGAACCTCGTCTCCTCTATGCCCGACAGGTTAAGGGTAGTTATTGATGCAGAGGGTGGCTGGACACATTATTAAGCTTTTTGGTGTTATAAAAATAATTTGGTTCATGAATTTTGAGTATTGATATCCTTAAAGAAATTAGGAGGTTTAGTTCTCGTGCTTATATAAATAAATTTCACGTATGAGAGATTTGCAAATATTGAACCCAAATACGTGTCGTAGAAATGGCAACCTAAAAAGAGCACTCTAAACTAGCACCTTGGCAAAGGCTGAACAATGTTCACCACAATTTAATTTAATAATTTTTATATCTAAATGATAATTTTTTGCAAGGACTCCAAAACTGTTCAGTCTCAGAGTGGTGGCTCGCCATAATGTAGAAAATGAAAATCTATTCTAATATCACTGTGGTGATTTCTTCTTTCTTGTCAGTCTTCTCTATCACGTCCTACAGTCTTACTGGCCTTGGCCGGTATTCATCCTTCTACCCCCAATCAATCGATGAATCACAGTGGTGTGTGAGAAATCCAATAAAACAGAGTATACACATTTGTATTGGAATAATTTCCTAATTATATTATAATATTTCCTGAGTAAAATATAGTAGTATGAGAATCTGGCAAACATTTGGCATAATCCTGAACAGACAAGCAACCCAAACTAAACTCCTTGGCAGAGGTAATATATATTTTTTTTCTTTCCACCTTTCTTTATAAAGTTAGTCTAATATAATCTCCCTTTTCAAGTCTTCAAAATGAATCTCCCTATCATTACCACCAACACCGATGCCAAGTTTAATGAAAAAGGGTATATTTATTTTGTAACCGATAACAGATTTATTAAACAAATAATTTATATATCATTGCATGATCGCAATCACAAAAGAGTTGCACAGGGCGGGAGGCACGCGAAGCGAGCCTAAGCTGTTGGGGGAATTGTTTTAGAAATATGAGCAATCACCGGTGCAATTTGAAACTACTTATAAAGGAAAATTTTATAATTTGCATTTCAGTCCCCCAACCCTTTGTGACACCCAGAAAAAACCCAAATTACCCCATTGGGGGTCACAACCCCCTGGTTAAGAACCGCTGCACTAGAGCTAGGCAGTTTAAGTGTAACAGAAAGTTAAATGAGCAGGGAAAGAGCATGAAACTATTTTTATGAATATCATATGGTTTCTTTTGTCGCTATAGTCCATGCGCAATTTTCCCTTAATTAGGCCCTCACTACTCACAGCAGCGCTAAATTTGGGGAAAATGCAGCAGGGCATATTCTGCTCCATATCCAACTTGCACTAGTCCCCTGCTACGACTACGAGTAAATAAACACTACCAGCCCGTACCAGGTCTATTTTTCTCTTGTATTAATCTCAGGCAAAGTTAATAATTCCTTGTTATGGGTAAGGAATGATTAGATTAAACTTTAAAATTGATAATGGGTAAGGAAAGCAGATAGCGGTTTCCTTATCATATATCATTATAACGAGATTCAACCCTTATCGGTGACCTTGTCTAAAACGACCGGATGACGTGGATTAGTTTCAAACCCTGAGGATATTTTGTATAAAACAAGGTGTTTTGGACTTCATACTATCCTGGTGCTTGTGCATCAATGCTGTTGATGTTTATTTGCTTGCTCCGGCAGCACTCTACATTTATTCTCCTGTTGGTCCACATTAGCAACAGGGGATAAACACAGTTTCGGCCCACCTTAGGCCCTATTTACTAGTACGTGTGTCAAAATGAAGGGTGGAGGATGATATACTGTATGTCAGAGGAAGAAGTGAGTGAGGCAGGCGGGAAGGTGATTAGGGAATACAGTAAATGGGATGGTGAGGGAGATCAGAGAAGTGGAGAGGATAACAACAAAGTTGGGAGGAGAAGGAAGGTATAATATACTCGTTACCTATTCAGTTAATGACAACTGCACTGAGTTTTGAGACTATGTAATCAGATATGTATTAATATCATCTGACTTTGAAATGATGAAATAATATGTTAATAAACAATCATACTCGAAGGGTTCACGAAGCTTCACATATTTTACTTCATAAGACGGGAAACATTGAGGGAGAAGGAAGGAGGGAGGAAAGGGGCGGGACTTGCGAGAGAGGGGGGGGGGAGGTGAGATCAACAATGTTACCAATTCAAATCAAGTCTTTCAGTCAGGAAGGGGGTTAGAAATATATGTCCACAGTAGTACCTGACGTAAGAGGTGGTGGTGTGGGTGGTGTTTGGAGAAAGGCTGGTTTGCTCGAATCATTATCCCAACTCATGCTTCGACTCACCCACTGTTAGTTCAAAGTGAGTCGAGTAGATCAACTTCATTTCTCAAGGGTCATCACTGACGTCACGTACACTGTTACCAGAACTGATATCACACGTATAAGAAGGTGACTGGCCTGGGGGGAGGGGGGGGTCTTAATTTGTATGAGTGACTGTACCTCTTATTCCTGCATTTGCACCCCGTGAGGAATATGTCAAGCTTGTCTTTAGGGACAATCCAGGGGTAGAAGTGAAGCTTCGATGGCTATCTGAGGTCACGAAAATGTTCACCCTGGATCGTGAGTCGGCTGAAGTCAAGATGTCTGCAGTCACTTCTCGATTTGTGTATATTGCAAGACGTTGACAGGATATCATTGATGGGGTGAAGGGTGGTGAGGTATTGTCTCTCTCACTTGACATTCAGGACTCCTTAGAAAGTCATCGTAAGTTCCCTCAATACCTCGTCACTCGGTACCCCGTTGATGTTGACCCTTCATTAGCAAAGGAACTGCCTGGTGTCTACCATGTAAGACGTTTTCTACAGGACAGAAAACCTATTAAAAGTGTTGTTGTATCTTGGAGCCTCCCAGACCCACCGCCATCCTCTGTTACTTTTTCATGCATTCCTTGTTTACCATCATGTGAACTACGTAGAATGCCTGACGAAAAGCCGTGGTGCTTCAAATGCTGGGGTATCGGTCACATTTCACGGTACTGTCCTGGCCCTGAAAAGTGTGCGTTTTGTGCTGCCGAACATGACACTCGTTCTTGCCCTCATTGCCGTCCTGCACCACCCACAGGCCACAGTGGCATTGTCATCAGACTCGTCACCTCTGCCTGCACCCGACTCCTCACAGTGAAAGTGCCCGCGGTGTCATGAGCCTGGTGTCAACGTGTGGCATGGTTGTAAAGTCATGGTCTAATGTACTGCAACCTGGTGAATAAAAGCGAGCTATTTGAGTTAATTTTATGAACCAAAATTGCACACACCAACAGCTATAGTTTCGGATCATTTTTCGAAGCCATCTCATTGGAAGGTGTTGCAGTACATTAGACCATGACTTACACCCGACAACAGTTCCGCCTGCGTTAATGCAGTATGCACTTCTATAAACCCTGGTTCTTCAAATTACGGGTCCCGAATTCCTCCAATCTCACAAAAATTAAGTCCTGAATAAAAAAATATAATAATGTTCGTGACATTAAATAAATATGAAGTTCATACATGAATCCACCTAACATATTTCTATAATCGGATATTCATCTGGGCAATAAAAAACTCACAAAGCTTCTCCGAGTCCCAGACTGTACACCCGACAACAGTTCCGCCTGCGCCACCCAGAAGTGAAATATTGTAGATATGGCAGAAATGTGTGTTTGTTCGTTTGTACGTACATGCTCGATAAATAATCGGATCGTCAACTCATAATATTATGTTCTGTTGTGAACCAGAAGCAGCCTTCCAATCCAATCCCTAGATGGTGGTGTGTGGTTGTGGTGGGGGGAGATATTGGAGGAGGAATGTAAGTCATGTATAGTAGTGTTTTCGTTTATGTTTTTATTTATTACATGGGGTTTATGTCTATCGGCTACTAAGGTCATTAATTAATAAAAGCAGTACAGTCTCGTGAAGTTGGTGAAGCCTAGAGTAGGCGATAGAGTTGGGGAGATGGACAGATAGGTTATTGTTAGCAATAATAATATTCGTTTATCATTCGTTATTGGATGATCGTTTAATGCTAACGACACCTTGTATTCCAAACAACACTAAAATGAAGTTTGTATGTTACCCGTCACAATGTATATAATTATATTCCAAGATATTTTGGAATTCCTCCCTAAGCAAATCACCTCTCTCTCTCTCTCTCTCTCTCTCTCTCTCTCTCTCTCTCTCTCTCTCTCTCTCTCTCTCTCTCTCTCTTCAAAGTAATCAGTAAATAACACTATCAGCACAGATTATGGACGAATGTGTTTCATTTAACACTGTCAATATCAGTTGTGAGTGCAATGGGCCTAAAAGATAGTAGGCGCAAATTAAAACAAACCGGTAACCATGATACATAAACTGTTTCAGATGTAGTCATTATTTTCTCTAGGACTTCCGTAACAGATATTTGTGTCTGTGGTGGACAATGATTCGTCGGAGAGCGTTTGATGTAAAAACGAACAACCTCCACACTGCCTTGTCAACAAAGACCGAAGCTTTATCACAACAGGTTATTAATTCGAATTAATGTTTACATAATTTCCTTTATTTTCTTTTATTGAGGTCCTGCTTTAAGAGTAAAAATTTCGTATTCAATGTTGCAGAACGCTATGGATAAAATTGGTTTGGTAAGTTCCCACCTCCTGTGTCACTTATCATACATATTATTTATATTTTGTCGCGGCACATCATCGCAGTGAATTATACCAATATGACAACGATTATAAAGCCTTTACATAGGAATTTTAATCTTATCAACGCACATGACTATACAACATCAACTAAAGAAATATAGTTTCAACATGTTTTAAGATAACTTTAGCGATAGTGGGTGTCATTGAGACATGTAAATTCTCCTTTTTGGCAGAGTAATATCCTTAATAATTCTACTATTCGTCAATTTTTAGGAAATGATCAATTGGTAGACATTATCGTGTTTTTTTTTTTATCTTGTCTCAGGAATCTAAACTGGATGTAAAGATCTCTAAGGTTAAATTCTCGTTACTGATATTGGATGATGTTTTTGGTAATGTTGGTATTTTTTTTATAGGTGGCTTTAATAAAAACTCTACTACATTCAAGAGTCTACCTTCTCTGTTACAGTCATGAAAGTTATGTTTCACATTTGTGTAATTATAATGTAACCGATATACTTATATTTTTTAAAAACTGTAACACCAGGTTTCAGTTCTCAAACAGGGTAAATAATAGAGGACGAACAATCAATTTATATAAACTAAAGTAACCAGGATATGAATTAATGCAGTGTTCATTGAAAATCCAACAACATTTATTGATATACCGTACTATTTCAGCACATTGAATATAACTGCATGGGCTACACAAACTAATACCATGTCCGTCCACATTCCATCTGTATAACAACCCGTAGCCTGATGGGCATGGAGGCAACATGGTTCCTGACGAGATGTGGTTTGTTCCGAAACATTTACCACTAGGTGTTTAGCCATGAGTGCCTCTGGTGTTCGCTCCATCTCTGACTCCCAACAGTTTACCATATTTCCCCAGATGTTTTCAATGGGGTTCATGTCCGCACCCTTAGATGACCAGTCTATTAGCTGTAGGTTCTCTCTACCTCGAACCACTCCTGTACTGCGTGGGATGTGTGAATGGAACAGCGGTCCTGCACGAATATTATGGGGCCATGAGGAAATGGATAGCTGCATGAAGACGTTCTGCAATATGTCGAGATACTATGCTACAGTAAATCTTCCCTCTATCCTCATGACGTCACCCATGCCGTGGATGGAGATCCATCCCCAAATATTCACGGTGACGTGTCCACTCCTAGCTTCTTCAAAGACGTTTCTACGGTCATATCTGTTGAAAGAGGAATTGCACTATACTAGTTTTCTTTGCGAATTAACAGTTGTCAGAGTAACTAATGTCCAAAGCTCGCCTTTCATAAAATCAATCTAATGTAATGGACCTTACATATTTGTAAATACCAATCAGTAGTTGTAATATTTGGACACTCTTTTTGGAGGGTCCCATTACTCATAAGAGCTAAAGAAAATACCCATAGAAACAGTATTCAGTTATTTGGATAAATTTAAGCTTTACTTACCAATTATTATTAATATAATAATAATAAAATTATGTAATTTATTATGATTACAATCTTTGCAATATTCTTACCGTGTGTTATTAACTCTCCAGTTCTGCACGATTCCGTGGTTCATGCTGTTGAAAGTTTTTTCATCTGTGAAGAAAACCCTCGACCAGAAATCCAGATCTTTGTCGACATACTGGCGGGCGAAGACTAATCTTATTGCCCGATGTGCATCTGTGAGCAGCTCCTTTTTAGCTGGAATTCTGTGACGGAGGCCCGGGCGCCTCCCTCAAACGCCGTCGCACAGTTTGAGCACTTACATTCAAGTGTAGACGTTCTCTAATGGCAACTGCGTTTGTAAAGGCATCATTCTGCACCGCTTGTTGGATGTTATCTTCTTGGCGGGTCGTTACTCGTGGCCGAGGTCGTCTTTCTAAAAGCAACAATCATACTGTAAAATTCCTGTCAAGAATATGGCCTCCCTGACATAATATTATAATAACAGGGAAAGCAAATTCCCCAAACTTCAACATGTTTTTTCTAACTTTAATATTATCAGTGGTGGGCACAGCTAACCATAAAGTTAGCTTGGCAACCGCTGATAATGAGTTAACATTACTTTCCTTCGCAATAAATATATTCCTAATCCACTAAAAAAAAGTGTGGAATTGGAATTAAGCCATTGCTAACAGTTTGCTAATTATGTTTATATGTAAACATGTTTATTAAAGCTTACAGCATTATCTGGGTGATTAATGCAACAAAAATGATAAACATAGGTTTGGTTAGCCGGGGTTTACATGTATAATGTAGTGGTGATTAATGTTATTATAGACCTAAAGTTAGCGAAATTGAACTTAAATTGAGCGAGTGAACAGATCCGCTAATTATTTTCAAAGTTAGTAAAAGAGCTCATCTACTAACAAACGATTATTTTCATTAGTTAGCTGTTAATTTATTAGAGGAACAAAGGGATTATTCCGTTTCGTTATAGTTTCATATTCGTAACAATAAAAATGTGTGCATACCAGCGTCAAGTAGACTTCCAGTCTCCTCTTGTCGACGTATCCACTTCTGGACCGTTCTGCGGGACAGGGCAAGTCTCTGTGATATCACCCGTGTTGTAAGACCGGCTTCGTGAAGGCCGATGATCTGAGCTCGCTAAGCTAAATCTCTCTGCTGCCTATTCATCGTAAGGGGTAGATGAATGGTGAACACAACATCAGGGGTGAAAACAACACCTCGGTTCACTCTTGATTGGCTGACTTCAAACGACACTGTGATCCTTACAAACAAGCTAAAGACAAAGCTTTCATTGTTTCAGTCATTCACTACATACAACAGCTATAATAGCTTAGCACCTTGCCCATATATCTGACCGCTTCTGAGATCGGCCTCATATTCTTGACTTACTTTCCATCTCTCATTTTTTTCAATTATAGTATTAAGCTCGTCTCTCCATTCACAATAATTTTACTACCATAACAGCGGTCCCTCTGAATGTTCACTTATCAGAGATGATTTTTTTGCATTTCAATATGTTTCCGATGCACACATTTATTACTGTTGGTTCGTCATTTCATATGTGCTTAACAACTTTAGGCCCATTGCACTCACAACTGATATTGACAGTGTTAAATGAAACACATTCGTCTGTAATCTGTGCTGATAGTGTTATTTACTGATTACTTTGAAGAGAGAGAGAGAGAGAGAGAGAGAGAGAGAGAGAGAGAGAGAGAGAGAGAGAGAGAGAGAGAGAGAGAGAGAGAGAGAGAGAGGAATTCCAAAATATCTTGGAATATAATTATATACATTGTGACGGGTAACATACAAACTTCATTTTAGTGTTGTTTGGAATACAAGGTGTCGTTAGCATTAAACGATCATCAAATAACGAATGATAAACAAATATTATTATTGCTAACAATAACCTATCTGTCCATCTCCCCAACTCTATCGCCTACTCTAGGCTTCACCAACTTCACGAGACTGTACTGCTTTTATTAATTAATGACCTTGGTAGCCGATAGACATAAACCTCATGTAATAAATAAAAACATAAACGAAAACACTACTATACATGACTTACATTCCTCCTCCAATATCTCCCCCCACCACAACCACACACCACCATCTAGGGATTGGATTGGAAGGCTGCTTCTGGTTCACAACAGAACATATGAGTTGACGATCCGATTATTTATCGAGCATGTACAGCCGGCTCCACTGCCGCGAGGGCCCCTACAGTGTTGTCAGCGTTCCCTCTCAAAGTCGTGAACCACAAACTTCGGTCCGAGATACATATCTGAAGCACTCACTAGTGAGAGAGAGATGGATATGGTGGTTGGCAGGCTTGTATGATGAGCGAAACGAATAACAATGAAAATATAATGTGTATGTGAGGAATTTTGTGTTCATGCGGATGTAACATAGGCACCAAGTGATTCCTGATGTATTAATTTCCTATAATTCATGGTGTAGAATGTTACATTGTACAGTATTGCTCGATAAAACAGTTGCTGATTTACTATTAAGATGATAAATGGAGGATATCATGATATGGGAACATATTTCATGCACGTTTGGGCAGTTTATAGATGTCATGATAATATTGATATAATAGGTATCAGAGCCATTTTCCTTGCGCTGGTATCAAACTCAGCAATCTGATATTTGTGAACAACATTCTCTAACTTACTGACTTCGCTAACACTTGAGGGATAATTACATAAAAACTGAGGATATTAAATAATCGAAGCGACGGCACCATGAACTATCAATCATCCGGCCTCTTTAATGATTACATCAAATAAAACCGAGATCAGTAAATCCTATGTATTGCCCATAATATATTCGGTATGCAAGGATGGAAACTGAAGTTTGGTAGTAATACCCATTATTACAAGTTTAACAGACATAATTCATGTTATTTCTTTTCCCACGAGCTGGGAAATAGCCTGTGTAGACGAGGCTTTTGCAATTCTTGTGTAGAGTGTAAATGAACTCTTCCTTCGCTTCCACCCCCATCTTATCTCTTTCCTACTCTCTCTCTCTCTCTCTCGACCATATCCTTTACCTCTTAGAGTCTATATAATGGGATTTGGGGCTATATCTAAAACAAGACAGACAACTTTTGAGTAGTTTGTTTTCCTTATCATTTTTTATGCTTTCCCGTCTCATCTTTAATTTATTAAATGAATGTCACTTGTTCATCAAACTGTGCTGTTAGGCCTCGTCCACTCGGAAAGACACTGAGTGTACCGGTTTACTTTAGCATTAGGGAGATGGATAGAAAAGGGTGAGAACGAGAGGCTTGGCGAGTGTTGCATGCTCTCCTGAGGGGAGGAAACATAAGTTGAGAGAGTTCAGAAGAAAATATTAATGTCTAGTATGTCACGAGTCAGATTTGATCGTGACATGTTAATCAATGAAGCATAGGGATATTAGGTAAATTAAAACCAGTCGGCGTACATTTGGCCCCTGGATAGGTTGCATAGGAATAATTTTTCATGTAGCCATAGCCTAGTGGTTGAGAAAACGAAAGGCAGGAGTGTGTGAGGTAGAGTAGGAGACACCGTTCATGTTTGAGCCTGCGTCCCTCCCCTCTGTAACCGTTAATCCTTCGTTTCCCCACTCGTAAGCTTTGATAATATTGATATTCTTTTTAAAATCTCCATATGATTCGTGAAGTGGATAATTACCATGATTAATTTACGTCGTGTTATTAACATTGCATGTATGGCTGGTGTGTGAATGAGATATAATACAAGGTTCTAGTCAGACAGACAGTAGGATTCAAACGATAGCGATGTGGCGCCGGGGTATTGAACCACCGCTGGTAGCTCGGGGGGAGGAGCTATAGCCTGGCTGGGGGCCCTCGTGATAGAAAATTTCCTTTCAAACTCGTACTTGTACCGACCACACGTAGCTCTCGTGGCGCTCCAACCTCACGTTGGGGTAGCAGCCTAAAGGGTCGAATGAATTAGTTCCTGCATACTAATGGTTCGTGATCGAGTGCTGGGTGTGTGTTTGGACATTGAAAATTGCAAGTGGGAGGACAATTCATGTATGAGTATGGAAACTCATACGTGAATAATTTGAACTCCGAGTTTGGCTTCACCATCTCGTAACACGTACGTGGCCCTCTCGACTCGTCACGTAACACACAGGGGGACAGTGAATGCCAGAATTCTCGGTGCGATTCTCCAGTCTTCTCCAGTGCTTCACGGAGTCACTCTTGTTGTCGTTACTTGCAACAGAAAAGCAAATGATACGAGGTAAGGTCTTATGCCAATGTAGCGTTCTGCATCCAGCTTGGTATAATAATATGTAGAAAAACGAGTGCCGTGTGTGTGTGACTTTGAAAATTACAGATGTGAAGAACAGGTGTCTATGTGAATCTAGGAAACTTAATCACATAGATACTCGAACTCATATTATATTTATATTTATTATTAATTAAAGTAACAGTAGAGGTCCTGGAATAGCACCATAAAAATAAGAGTGTTTGGGGAATGTAACGCCTTAGTTACACACGTAATATTCGCTCTCGTCTACTAATTCACGTAGATATAACGAGTGATGACTTATGATGTGACATTGAAAATTAACTGAGGAGGAGAACATAGAAAATTGAAGAATAAAAAAATATTGAAGAACATAGAAAATCGAACATAGAAAAATACTCGATGGAAAATATAATGTACTCGAAAGTAAACGAGGACAACGACACCGATAGAAAACGGGAGTCACTCGCGAGGGTAACTTTAGTATTTAGTTAGCTAGCTTTGCGTGTGGATGAGTGTGAACGTGTGTGACTATATTTTAATTGATTTCATGTTGGAATTTTCAATTAATATAGTAAAGCTATTGTGATTGGTTGTTTCATACACCATATCCCTTCATTCAATAATTTATAAATGCATTCATATCGGAAGACCTCACATAAAAAATAAATATGTTGATAAAAAAGAACTTGCAATGAAGGGGAAAATTTAACCTCTGAAACCTTCTGTTAGCCAACACAATTAAGGTTAATTAATAAAAACCGGGTAAGGAAAGTCAATTGATGAATAATTACTTAAATATTATATAATTATAATAATGCAAATTGGCCTGTGTGCCTATGCAATGTTCCACAAGTCAAGCTCTGTTTTTTTCACATAGTATAATAGCGATAGAAGAGTGAAAGCAATGTAACAGTGCTGCGAAGGAAGAGAGAGAGAGAGAGGTTGTAGTGAATCAGTAAGTGGGGGAGAGTCGATGAGAAGAAAGGTTTTTGATTCCACCTTGCCCAGGAGTGTTGTGAAAATTGAGCCACCCCACACATGAGATCCAGGATTAGAACAAACTTCCAGCAAGAAGGAAAAGGGTGACTCAGGTGATAGACAAAGATGGAACAGTTTGCCTAGGCAGGGGGTCAGCACGGTACCACAGTTTTTGAGAACATGAAAAATCCCATCAGGCCTGTACGCCTTTCGAGTGTCAAGGCCAGAGCAGGAATGAAAAATGAAACTTTTAAGTAGTAGAACTATTTGAAAACTTATGGAAATTTACAACAGTTGATTATTAGAGGAATCTAAAGGCTATAAATACCAATTGCATGGGAAGATGAAGCATACACTTAAATATATATATATATATATATATATATATATATATATATATATATATATATATATATATATATATATATATATATATATATATATATGGGAGAACACCACGTTTTGTCTGGAAACATGAAGGTGTTCTGTAGCTAATGTGAAATGATTTGTTGTCACATAACCACAATCCCATTTCCACTTGGAGATTCTTCGAATCAATTGCAATAATATTTGTTTCATTTTTACGCTACTGGGAAGTTACAGAGTTGAATCCATTTTAATATTATCGTGTACAGCAGTTGACAAGAATTAAAGTGTGGGTATGAGTACTAGTTTCATTGGGCATTAAACCAGCTAAGGTGTATTTTTTTCTTACAAAAAAGAGACTTGATGTGTCATACAATATAAAATAATGAGCATTAAAACACCATAGACTTAAAAACTACTTCTGGGCCACATTTCATGAATGCTACTTCAGCTATATATTATTCTGACATTCTAGACGATTATTTCACCCTTGAATGGCACCTGATAAACAATTACTGTTTTATAATGCCGATGTTAAATTATGTGTAATTGTGATAGGAAATGTTGTGAGTATTAATTATTATGATTACATTGAGAACTGACACGAAGGCAAGTAAGTATAGTAGTAGTTTAGGAAAGAACAAAATTCAATAAATCTCAATTCTTCACCACACCACTGGGGCTGATTGGCTTCTCTGGAATCCAACACGCCGGCGTCAGTCAACAAAGGAGAACACGAATATAAAGCCAAGGAGAAGGGCGTCTGAAACCACAGTGACTTCTTGCAGCGCCGCACAAACACCGGTGGTAAGTAAGTTGATCATTATGTAGACACCCAGGTATGGATAAGAAGTAGAGTAATACCTTCTTTTCCATTGTTAGTGTAATGGGTGAGTATTGCACTTTTATAATGAAGTTGTCTACAGTAAACCCTCTTTGTACTTTACACACCCATGAACCCAGATGTGGAAAATATTAGTTTACTGTACACTCGTGATACGTAATTTCTGACCAGAGACGAACGGGCAGGCACCACACATAACCAGCATTCGAACTCAGAGCCTATAGCTGTGGTGGGTGGGGAAATGAGCTATAGCAGGCAATTCGAAGTTTTCTGCTTCACACACTCTTGGTCAGGAATTATGTATCACGAGTGTACAGTAAACCAATATTTTCCACATCTGGGTTTATGGGTGTGTTTCATATTGAGGAAGGTGAGGACTAAAGGCAGAAAAAGGTCCTCTTAATTAAGGGGATAATAAAAAATACACTTTTGGTAAAGTCATGGTCTAATGTACTGCAACACCTTCCAATGAGATGGCTTCGAAAAATGATCCGAAACTATAGCTGTTGGTGTGTGCAATTTTGGTTCATAAAATTAACTCAAATACCTCGCTTTTATTCACCAGGTTGCAGTACATTAGACCATGACTTTACAATGGAGTGCCTTGATTCCTCGATGGCATACCAGGAAACGGGATCAAATTAATTTAAATTATGCTGGCCTGTAACTTTGAATAGTTTTAGGGACTCAGTTGCTCCAGATACAGTCGCGTGCACCAATCGGTATCCCCCCTCATTTCAGAAGCCCATGGTCAGAGAAGAGCAGGGAATCGAACACATTATTGCAGATTACCTCCTTCTGGTGTGTTATGGATGGTATTGGTAATTCAATTCAAGTGAATATTTAATCATATACATATCATCATCAATAGTCAGTGATATCACACCTAACTGGCAACAATCTCACCCAGCCCCGATATGAGAGTTGCCGTTAGGCGTGATAATACTGAACATTGATGTTGATATATGTGATTAAATATCCCCTTGAATTACCAACACCATCCATAACACACTAGGAGGAGGTAATCTGCAATAATGTGTTCCATTCCCTGCTCTCCTCTCACCATACCTTCAGCCAAGAAGGGGTATACCGATTGGTGCACGCAACTGTACCATCCCTGAAGTTAATTAATGTCCTCCCCTTTAAAATAATGAAATAAGTGATGGACCAATTCACATCTACAGTAAATTCGATCGATATGCCTAGTTATGTAGGTTGCCTTTTGAATATTACCGTCTTTTCTTTGTGTTTTTTTGCTACTAGGAAGGCAACGTCAGGGTAAAAATATCAATGTATGTTTGTGCCTGGAGAAAATAATTGAAGCAGAGCAAATCACTAGTCCGTAACTAAATAATAACTATGCTCAAGCCTTATCAATGCAGGAAGGTAATAAGTTAAGACTTAGTGTACATAAAGGTCTTTAGATTCTATTTAGTCGTCTCATAAGCAAGGGTGGCAGTACAGTACGGTACGAACAAAATATAGTAATTCAGCACTCTTAAAATAATCGTACCGTAATTTCATACCATACCCGTACTGGTAAGATAAAATAAGATTTCGTACTGTATTTCGTACCAAAATTTGTACCACTGCCACAACTACGAGTCTAATATTAAACGATTATATGAATAATCTTTGCAAGCAATTCCTTGTCTATATTAATTTTAGTTCCTATAATTGTGTTTTTAGTTTTGTTACAAGTGGATATCACTGTAAATATATTAAGTGTGTGTGTGCGTGTGTGTGGAAAGGAGGCAGATACCGTACTGAGAATTTGAATGAAACAGAATCTTATCGTGTTCAGAATGGACTTGCCAATGTGTCACTTTCTGTTACTTACAGTTAATTATCAGTTACCAGGGATGAAGACTGAAGAATATTAATAGGTATACAAATAAATTATGGGCAAATAGAACTACAACTTTTTTTTCATTATTATTATTATTATTATTATTATTATTATTATTATTATGTAGTACAATTGGTCCGCTTCTGCGTTTACCACTTAGACTTTTAGAGTCACACGCATTTTATTAAAACTAGGATTTTTTACCTGCGGTCTAGAAACAACATTATTCTGGCCACAAAACATTACATTAGTTGTATCAGCAGAAAATCCAACACAGTTAGACAAATCTAAATAATCAGCTTTCAGTTCATCATACAGCATACTGAAAAGCTGTTCGGCAGATTCACCTGTTAGAACTGGCAAATTAAGCAAATGAGTTGTTATGCTCTGGTTTTGCAAATCAAAGTGCTTTACTACAATTGCCATGACGGACTCAGTAGAAATATCAGTAGACTCGTCTATTATTAGTGAGAATACTGAGCTTGGTGAATATCTTTCAACAGATCTTTTTTGAAACTTGATGCAAGAATATTGTCAACGAGAGCAGAACATTTGGTTCGCTTGCATATATATATATATATATATATATATATATATATATATATATATATATATATATATATATATATATATATATATATATATATCCATCCACGGCACTGTATGTTCAGGCTACTGGTCTAGTAATTTACGTTAAATTATGCTGGTGTATGTGTTTGGAATGGCTCTGGATCAGCATGGAGTAACGTTTTAACTAAGGTATATGAGGTTAGTGAGTACTGAGCAGTGAGTTGGAGTTAGGGTTACCAAATCGTCAGGATGAAATTATGCTAAACTTGCTGTAAAAATATGCTAACTACGCCCAAAATATGTTAAATGTAATATCAAATTATGCTAGAATTATGCTAACTTATTATTATCTAAACATATTACACTGAGTGATATATTAACACAACAATATAAGTCACTTAACATATTTTAATAGAAAATGTATATAACTCTTAAATGAATATACATTACAATATAAGAAATCAAGATGTATTATACTACTAGCTTTCATTACAATACTTCAGTTGCCTATTGGTTTTGTTGGTGCCATTGAGGGTATATTTCATTTCGTTAGATGGCTCAAATTTCACACAATCACGTTTTCTTCTGCCTTCTCCACTCATGATTTCATTGGTCAAACTGCTGTTCTTGAGCCTGTTTCGTTTCTCTGTCTTTTTCAAGTTCACTAAGGAAAATATTCTCTTACAGTCTGCATTAGATACTGGTCTGGTTAATAATGCTTTAGCAAGTTTGGATATTAGTGGGTGACATAGTTTTGACCAAAACAGTTCAGTATCAATGACAGCATTCTGTGAGCGAATATTCTCTGCATCATCACATATCATAAGACACCTCCATTCATCATCCAACTTTTGTTCATATTCCTCACTAACAATTCCAGGAATCTTGGCCGTGATATTTGCAACAGACATAATTATTTCCACGTATAATTTCCTCAGGATCAAGGAAAGAACAGATATCAGAGAGAACTGTGTCACTGAGAGGTAAGCGTTGCTTAAGCTGAACGGCCAGTTCTACCAGAAATTTAAGCAACCGCTCAAACATTTGATTGGTATTTTGTAAGTCCCTCCTACTGGCTGTTGTAGCAAGGAGTGGTGCAAACTTAATACCTCCATAGATTTTGTTAGCTAGTAAATGGTAGGTTTGGTTCTTTGGATCTAGTTGTACCACTTGACTGACTGGTCCCTTGAGAGTACAGGGTTTAAAGAAACAACTGAGGACCTGAACATAGAGCTGACGCGATTCCTTTACTACACCATGTACAGTTGGGGAATAATGTATCAGAACACTGTTGGCGGCTTCTGGCAACATCCCCAAAAGTAAACACGTCAATGAGAGAGTCTTTATGAATAGGGAGTTTTCGCTCAGCTGACGGAAATGACGTCACGATATCAACAACCGCCATGATGGCGGGTATTGGGCCCGCAGAGAGAGTGCAGTTGTGATAGTAAGAAGTTCATTTACACTAATCATCACAATAATGGAGCATTCCACTTACCTCAAGAGCCTTAGTGCAACAGACCATGCCTCTTACCTGCAGAAATCAAGTAGTGCTGGTGTGAGCGTGGATACATATGTAGTGCCCAAGTGTAAATTCAGTACTGACTTTGAGCGCTACCCTCCGGTTACATATCTCGACATGATTGACTACTTTATTTCTTCACCAAACCCAGACTACAATTACAAGACAATGAAATAAACTTGTAATTCTTGGTCACACAAGTCTAACACTATGTACAATTACCTGAAATGAAGTGCTTGGAGCAGACTAGCCAGTTTTCAGGGTTTGATGTCTCCACTCTGGATATTCTCAATGCTCTAATTTTAAAGGTAATTATCCTAGATTAACGTAATTTTGGGGTATTTAGAGTAAAGTTTTGACAATCTAAGGTAATTTAAACCACTTTTTAATGTAATACCACAAATACTTCATGAGAACCCTGGATATTCTGGACAACCACACACTCCTTCGTCTAGTTAGCAACTTCTCATGAGCTTCTCCTTGGGTTTTTACCACCTTTGGGATCCGAAATCTTGACACACCAGGAGTCTTGTCTGAGTTACTGCATCCTACTATACCTACAGCAGTAATTTCGCATCTTGAATTTTGTCCGAAAAGGAGGTAAGTATTAAAAAACATACAGCTCCCTGCTGGATATACAAACTGCCCTCTCCTTGTCAGGGTTACCAATATGAGAAGTTTCGGGAGGCGCTAGACTTACTCCTCATAAACGGTATTTTTAATAAAAGGCCGACGTATACTACCGACTTTTATCAATGAATATTTGCTTTTTGTTAGACCAAGATTCTGAAATAATAAAAAAAAAACACCAATAAAAGGCGCAACAAAACATTGTAAATATAATCTAGAAAAGACGCTAAGGATACGAAACTCTCGCTAGATCACTTTAAAAAGCATTTAATGGAGCTCCTAAAGCACTAAGTTGGCAACTCTTATCCTTGTAAACAAAGCTCCTGCCTTACCATGATGGCCGCCGAGCGTGCCGTGACGTCACAGTGACGTCACACGAAAACACCCTATTGAAGGATAACTTTAATTTCACTGTCTGTGGTTGGTCGACGTCACCCAATATCAGTTATCATTATGTAGTAATGAATAAATTTTATTTATTCCTAATGTGTTTATCACTGACATTGTTACCAGAAGTCGTCAACGGTGTCCAGATACTTTGTTCCCCAACTGTACCATGAAGTGTTGGTACTAAATTTATCTGTCAGGGATAGAGCATACTCCAACAACTGAAAGTACAGATGGGTATATGAGTTTGAAAACTCAGTGTAGAGAAAGTCAGAAGAAAATAATCGGTCTTTAGTGTGGGCTAGCTGAAAATACATATGCAAAACATTCCACTGTTGTAGGAGCCTAGTAACACATGCACTTAGCGAGAACCAACGAATGTCATTTAACTTCAATATTCTGTGTTGCTGACCTTGCATAAACTCCTGAAAGTCTTTGAGGTCACGAAGCCTCTTACTGGAGTGAATGAAATAGGAGTAACATTCTCGTAATACTTGTTCAAGAGGCTTTGGCAACAGTTTAGTTGCATGACTAACTGCTAAGGACAGTGAATGGCACACACATTTCACTGTTATGATACTGGGGTTCTTTTCCTTTAATCTACTGACAAAGCTGTTGTTGGCTCCGAACATCATATTCGTTGTGTCAGCAGCAAAGCCAATACATTTTGACAAGTCCATGTTGCATAATTGCAGTTCTGCACAAAGTAATTTAAACAATTCTTCAGCAGATTCGCCCTTTAATGCAGGTAATCTAAGAAGCCGGGTCACTACTTTCCCCTCAGCTGAATCATAATACTTAACAACTATTGCCATAATAGATTCTGTCCCAATGTCCGTCGACTCATCAATAATTATTGGAAAGTGGCAAGCCTCTCTGATCTTTTCTAACAGCTGTCCTTTAAAATTTGATGCAAGGACATTATCAACAATCGCGGCACATTTTGTTCGTTTACAAGCATAGCCCTTCGCAATTTCTGAGTCATGGAATATTACAGGAAGTAGTTCCGACAAATGGTCCATCACTGCATATGGTAAATGATGCTCCACAAAAAGAGCAGTCATTTTAATCTCAGCACGTGAAATAGCATCTCGGACCTAAGCGGGTGCCTTGAATATTTGAAAGAAAGAGATATTTATGCTACTATGATGCCTAGAACTACCAAAAGATTTGAACAAATTCAAACAAATAATTTCAGTACGAAGGGACAAAATTACAGGGTGAAATCCTGACATGATATGCCACTCCCTTCTTAATCACCCTCCTATAAAACCTTCTTAAAGCATTATTTAAATATATTTACTATACCGGTATATAATATTACGTATATAATATCTACGTATATTAGTAATTAAATAACCTTGTGTAATTATTAGGGTGAATTATACTATCTATATTTCTTCTCTCTCTCAAGCTAAAAATTATGTTACAGATCCACCCAAATCAGCCAAACTAGCATTAGTTCAAACCACTAGTTTACACGACGACCTGAAAACTGAGCTATATATTCGTTTATTCATAATAATTCACGAATATATTCCATGAATATTTACTTTCTTATTATATTACTTTTTCCTTTATTTACTAAATATATATTAAATATTATATATGAAATTATAATATAATTAAATAGTATAAATTTAACTTATTAAATCGAGTGGTTGAGTGGACACTGTGCGATATTCTCTGACTAGTCAGCAACAGCCGGCCACCAAGTTCCGGGAGTCAGTTCACCTCCAGCTTTTGGCCTGTTACCATGGTTTTCCTGTCGATCTGAGTTCTTGTTAATTTATACTTGTGCAGCCTTGTGTGACCCTCTCTCGTATTTGATAAGTATATACTATCTTTCTTGTGCCTAATTTGTTACTTGTGTAGTGTTAGTGTTTGTGTATAATGTAAATTATATATATGTAAATAAGAGTTAATATTTTCATATTACGTTTCATACCCTAGACAACCGTAACAATTAAGTATTATTCTCTCTCTCTCTCTCTCTCCCTCTCTCTCTCTCTCTCTCTCTCTCTCTCTCTCTCAATATTTGTTTCCATTAATCTCAGAACGAATTAAAAGACCAAAATAAATCCATTATTTTATTATTTTGTTTATCATATTATGAAATTGAAACTAAAAGATAATATAGCTTCTTGTAATTCCTAATATAATATAATATTGTATACTCTTGCAATAATAATAATAATTATTATAATTATAATAATAAATTTCATGTTTTAATCAAACTTAAATATTGTATGTATGTACTTTCACCTAACCCTTTAATTAAATATATCTATTATCTACTATACCGGTATATAATATTACCAGTTGGTAAACATAGCCTACAGTTATTTTCTAAGGCTCCTGTTTAATCACTCCAACAAAATTTATATGCAACCATTTATTCACTGTGGCTACAAATTGTATATACTGATATCCATTACTTAGTACTTACCAACAAAGAATGTCTTGTGAATTAGACCTAATTAATAATAATATATCATAAATATCCCTTACCTTATTGCTACCACTCGAGACCTCTCCTAAACATGGATGTTTCTTGGACTGTGCATCAAGTCTAAGGACACTCAGCTTTGCTTGAATGCTGCTCTTACACCCTTCCTGTTTTGTCTCATACCAGTCATTCCATAAATTCTTTATCAGACAGCCATTCGGGACGAAATGACTGACTATAACGTCTTTTCTTCCTTTGCAGCGTGCACACTGTTTCTGTTAACCCATCATCGTTATCTCTACCCTATAAAGCACTCCCTCTCCCCGGCGGCCATAGTGTCTCCCTAATGATTGCAAAGCTGAGTTTGATGACTGGCTGGCTGAGCCTGGGTGACGAGCAAGTACGAGAAACTGTACACGAACTGAATGGGATTCGGGAATACACGAGAATAATCGCATACAAAACGTTGGCACGATATTACACAGCACAATAATTACTGTCATTGAGTGATTTAGTGTATTCTTTTCATATTGATTAAGCCGGAAACTTTGAAATACAATATAATTATAAGCTGTAGTTAGTTCAGATGCCTTATACTCTTTGAGAAGCATCTTTGGCCAACTTTCAACTTTCTGGTACAACTGGAGGCTTTCAAATCCTCCTAACCATACCACGAAACAAGCTTCTTCCATATAGGTGGTATATCGTGGCATTATTTGAAGGACTCCTACACCTCCGACTTTCTGACAACATTCTGGAGGACACCTCGTCACATCATATATTCTAAATGGATCTAGTGTTGTTAGATACTTTATGAGTTCTTCATCTGAAAATTCGCTTATTTATAGTTGTTACCGTCTGCTACCTTTGAGAAGTTCGGAGGTTATGGTAAATTAGTTTCACATTCCCTTGTAAAAACTGAGTTAAAATGTTCATTTAGTATGGTTACAATGTCTTTATTACCATTTACTAGGACATTGCTTTTGTTTAGTTCTGGTTCTATTTTTGCTTTCACGTTTTTATTATTTCTGATGTAATGATAAAATTTCTTTGGAAATGTCTTGGATTCGAGAGCAATATTTTTCTCATAGTTACGCTTAGCAAGTCTGATTTGTCTTTCACTCATACGTGTTGCATCTACATATTTATTATATTCTATGACTTAGTGTGAAATGGTACGTTTATATACTTTATATGCCTTTTTCTTGTTACAAATTCGTCATTCAAACTGATTTGTGGTTGTTAGTTCGTTTCTTTATTTTCGTTACATGGTTTTTTTCGATTGAGAGGAGTTTATCTGTGAATATATTACACATCGTATCTACGTCTTTATTATATAGCAAATCCGTCCAGATTATTTTCGTTTACTGTAATTCTTTTTTAATATAATCAAAATTTGCTCCTTTTTAGTTTGGTACGAAGTATAACTGGCGATTTTCGCAAAACTTATTATTCTGTGACGAAAGTTTGCAAGAGGCTCACTGACTTCGTATGAACTGATTAAATCAAGGTTTGTTATTATTATTATTATTATTATTATTATTATTATTAAAATAGACCTGAGACACAAAGGTGAGAGAGATTACAAGCATTCTATCAATCCGAGGACAATATCGAGGATATTATTATCTAGAGTTGGGTCTTGTACCTTAATGCTTCTCCAAGTCAACGACACATTTTTAACAACATTAAGGACCTTGTAAACGTGTATGAAACTTGGAGACCTCTGATTCCTCCTGACCGTACCACGAAACAAGCACCTCTTTATATAGGTGGTGTTATGTGGCAATATTTGAAGGACTCGTTTACCTCCAATTTTCTGACTACATCACAGGGTAGGAAGACGGTATAGAAGTTGCGATTCACACCTACTTAAGTTAATTAAGTTTGTATTAAATGAAATACAGGGAAATTGCTAATTTACTAGACAGGAATTAAATACAGCAAAGTACCTATAAATTAAAATAGGTAGTCAGAATCTAAAGTTATCAGTAAAATGAAAAAAAAAATAATGAGATAAGAAGATGGGAATCTAAGACTAATTATTTAAATTCCAGAAAGTTACATCATTATTATACCTTCAACAAGATCGAGAACAGAGAGGAGGAGAGATGAGCTACACTATAATCATTGGTGTGTTGTTGCTGCAGTGTCAACTTGGTAATTGTTTTAACCTAATCGAAGGTATGTGGACATAACGTTTGCTGATTATATATATATATATATATATATATATATATATATATATATATATATATATATATATATATATATATATATATATATATATATATATATGGAAGTCCTAAGGGAAAGAAGAAACAGAGTCCCAAGTGTTTTCGTGTATTCATATTTTCAAGGGAAATACAGTGAAAGAATTGTTGTCGCGAGACACCTTATATACCAGTACATTATTTTAATGAATAACTGGCAATCTGAAGCTGTTGCCCCTAAGTGTTCTTAGCAATACACATTCATATGGTGCATATAAAGGATTTACCTGACCCAACCCTGACCTGACATGACATGACCTCTAAGATCAAAATTATCCTCAGCCATGAACATATAAATATACGAAAGCGCTTGAGCTTCCGTGTTTCTTCTTTCCTTGTAGTCTTCCTCATATTCCTGGATCACGTGCCTCAAGTAATTTATTTGCATATATATATTATTGTCTATGATGTGTTCTTGTTACCTTAACTGACACAATCATTGCACCTTTAGGAGTATCTATAGCCTATATTATAATGTTGGTAAAATTTGAGCATCTGATTCCTCCATGTTTTTGTTAACCTTCTGCTGTTTCCTGGCATACTTTGGGTTAACGAATATCTACAATATCCATGTCAGTTGATGCTTTTGCAGATTCAAGTGGTGGTGAGAGTGCCTGGAGTGGCTGTAGGGAGGCAGTAGAGGTCATGGTCAGCGACAACAATAACCACAGCAACCAGACATGTTCTCTCATCTTCTTGGTGGATTCGGATATTACCAATTTCCAAGGAGGGTTTCTGGTCAGTGAATGGGATATAATAGTTGACTATGATTGTTTGTGTGTGTGTGTGTGTGTGTGTATTCATTTATTGAGTCATAGCAGCAACAACACTGTAGATTGGCAACAATACATGAAAGGTAGATACAATCCAGGACACACACACACCTACATGGTATCCAGAAAATGCACACATACTCTCGCTCTATCTCACACACACACACGGAAATATAACACAATAAAATTCGAGAACAAGTGTAAGTAGAAAATTTAGACAATGAGCTTCTTCATGAACAATTTTAATCCAATAAAGAATGCAGGTTTAATGGTTACAGAATAAACTTTACAGAGCCCACATAGCAGTCTAGTTATTCTCTCCTCCTGGCTGCCCACGAATAACAACAACCCAGTGTTTGTTTGGGCCATTTTTCTTTTGATGCGCAATGGCGTCAAACATAGCAAAACGAAATACGAGAACACAAACAAAGCATTACCTTATAAACTACTTATTTCCACCCAAAAGAAGGTGGTGCACCAGACGTTCCTCCAAAACCTGGTGGTTCAGCAAGTGTCGACAAAACTCGTCAAGCGGCAGTTAGCAAGTGTCGGGCAGTGTAGCAGGCCAATAGTATAGTGGTCTATAGTGTTTGCACGAGGTACTCGGCACAAGCGATACGGTGGCCAGTAGCCAAGCCTCAAACGAGCAGAGACTACATTGTGACCTCGAACAATTAGGCCATGGCGACAGTAGGAATACTTGTGACGGCAGACAGATTTTAAATAGGTGATGAAGACGCTGAAAGGCCACTCTGCATCGCTACAACGCCATACAGAGAGGAGTGCTGCAGAGCTAATGCTACAGAGGTAGTAGGTTAGGGAAAGAGGAGGTCCAACACCACGAGGAGGCAGACGGCAGGTTTCTTCGCGAGTCTGTCAACTGTAGCATTGTGATATATACCTACATGGAAATTTACATTCAAGTTACGATTATGCAATAAGGCCAAAAACTATATAATCTGCTGAACAACTGCAGAGTACTTGTGCTGAACACTAGTGAGAGACTGAAGGGCAGTCACAAATGATGGCAGCATTTATTCCCCGTTAACAAAGAAGACTAACAGCATCCACACAGAAGACTAACAGTTCACACAATGTGGAGATGGAGTTGGCACGGAGACGACGGCCAACCCAGCCCCATGGAGGTGACTCCATGTCAGATGAGAAAACGGTACAACCTGCTGTACTATCCACCTGCAATGAGCCATCAGTGTAGAGGCAGAATAGATCTGTGATGGAGGATGTCACTGTTTCTATGTGTTCTAGAGCTAACTGCCGCTGTAGAGAAGGCAGTTCCGACTTGGAAGTAGGTGTGAAGCTCACATCAGGTGTTGGTAGCATCCATGGAGGGGACCCTGGGGAGACGTCTGCAACCATTATAATTATGTTTATTAAGACTACGAAGCAGAGAGGAAACAGAGCTTATAAGAGCATACCTAGCAGGCAGTATGAAAAGTCCTAACTAACTGTGAGTAGTGGGGAATAGTGGCACTTGACAGTGAAGCAAGTAACATCTGAGTAAATTCTGGCAGAGCTTGAGGAAAGTGGCAGGTGAAATTCTGCTCTTATCTAGGACGACAATAATGCCACAGTGAGAGGAAGCCACAGAGAAGGAGTCAATTATTCTGTCATCCCTTATATTTTGTAGCCTATCAATTGTTTCATACTTTTTTGAGCTACTGTACAAACTCTGGTAAACATAATAATCGAAAATCTAATCATTTCTGTTAATGTTTCCAGAAACAATCGATCCTGAGCCAAGGAGCATTATCGATATTTAGAGTGAATGGTGATATGAACAACACAGAATGGTTCCTACAACTGGCTCACTCAGCACGCCAGGTGGGTTCATTCTTTCCGCTCTTCCTCTGCCCTGTGTTATATGTATGAATCAGTTTAGCTTGTGTCCTTTTATGCTTCTCGTTTTCTAGATATTTTTTGGTTATGGTTCCTTTCGTGTGTATGTGTGTGTGTGTGTGTGAAATGGAGGAATACTAATAGATCTTTCTTAACGTACTTTAAACGACTCAGTAGCCCTCAAGTTTACCAAAAAGAAGACTTCACCTCCTGATGTGAGTGAATGAAGGGCTACTAATTGCTCTCACAGTCATCATTTAAAATGGCTAAGGGTGTTATTATCGAACTACTTAATAGGAGAATAGTTTTGCTCGTAGCTAGGTTTTGGCTATACGAATGAGAGACGGAGCCTTTTCTTCGAGCATGAAGTTTAATAATACCACCCTAAAGGCGGTCATGTATCGTCAGGAAAATACAAGTTACACATTTTCCAAACTATGGCAGTATACAGAAGAGGTGAACAGATTGCCTGTTTTGTTACATACAGTTCAATATATCACTTCCTTAAGGAGTATATTTATAGTACATTAATGCGCCTTGCAAGGTGTTAATGTCACTCTTCGTTGTGTTTCCAAGGTTCGTCAAGGATCTTGGTGCAGTGTGGTTGTGGTGGTGAGTGAGAGTAGGACCTTCCTGGCCACGTTGGCCAATTGGTCCCTCAAGGGCCGCCTGCTGGTGTGGGCCAGCAGACTGTTGGTGGTGACCCGCCTCACCCTCCTTCACATCCACTCTCTCCTCTCCTCCCACTGGACCTTCTCCATGATGAACACTGTCTTCCTCAACTTGGAGCAACCCCGACCCAACCTTAGGTAATATTACACAACAACCCAGACCCAACCTTAGGTAATATTACACATCAACACAGACCCAACCTTAGGTAATATTACACAACAACCCAGACCCAACCTTAGGTAATATTACACATCAACCCAGACCCAACCTTAGGTAATATTACACAACAACCCAGACCCAACCTTAGGTAATATTACACATCAACCCAGACCCAACCTTAGGTAATATTACACATCAACAGAAACCCAATCTTAGATATATATACCTTCATAATTATCAGAATATACAGTATATGTATATTCAAAGATGTGAAGTGAGAGTAGAACTTTTTCTCCATCATCATGCCTCTGTTAAGGGTTAATGACTCAACACAATGCAATTTTTCTTTTCTGTTATCGTGTCAGATGTGTAGCGTACAGTCATATGCCATATACAGCTGCTGGGTTCAGGAAGGTGGTGCGTTTAGCTTACTGGACACCTGCTTCAACACTCACTTTCTTCAACAACCATACACTCTTCCCAGAAAAATTTACCAAGTGGGTACGAGTGAAATGTGTATGTGTGTATGTTCATAGTTGACAGTGAAGGACATTTAGTGCAAATGTCTACAAATAATTTCCAAACAAAAACCTAGTCTAATGCCGGTCGTACAAATAGTACAGTCTCCTCCAGTTCTGCTTTCACCAGTTCAGCGTTGCTAACGTATACACCCAGCATCGTACGAGCTGGTACCAGTTCGAACTCCTACATCCGAAACACCAGCCAGTAAGAGTAAGGGTTGATGGCAGGTGTTTTGGATGCGAGAGTCGGAACTGGTAGCTCACACGATGCCGGGTGTATATGTTGACAACCCAGAACTGGTGAAAGCGGGAGTGGAGGAGACTGTACATATGGTAAACCTTAATTCTTATTGGGGTTGGAATGAGGGAATGTTACTATTTAACCACTAAATAAAATGAATGAATTTTCACTAGCTTGAAAAATAAAAAATCCTTTTATAAAACATTTAGTTTAATTTTATAGAATAATTATAATATATATATATAAATTTGTGATCCATTGAAACAGAAAAGAACTCATTTTTACCTGCAAAACCTTACAAACATAACAACCTTTACAGCTTCTTCGGAGACACAGTGAACGTCTCTGCACTTCCCTTTATGCCGTTCTGGGGTGAGGTGGTGGAGGATGTGGCAAGCGATGATGGATCCTCCTCAGTCACTCGATACACGGGCTCTGATTATTACTTCCTGATTACTGTTGCTAACGCACTCAACTTTACTGTCAGAATTATCAAGCCAGCTTCATGGTCCCAGGTGTGTGATTCAATGGCTGATTGAGTGAGTGAACGAAAATAGTATTACTGATAATGTGATAGTACAGTCACTCATAAAATTAAGACCCCCCCAGGCCAGTCACCTTCTTATACGTGTGATATCGGTTCTGGCAACAGTGTACGTGACGTCATTGATGGCGTTTGAGATATGAAGTTGATCTGCTCGATTCACTTTCATCTAAGGGTAGATGAGACGAAGCATGAGTTGGGATAATGTTTCGAGCAAACCAGCCTTCCTCCAAACACCACCACATGACGTCAGGTACAATGTTACCAGAACCGATATCACACGAGTTAAAAGGTATCTTGCCTGGGCTAGAGACCCTATATAGAGAGACTGGACAGCCGCCATCTTTGCTCATTTGAAAGTTTTCCGCGATACCTCTCAAGTTAGTATAGGAAAAATGTATAAGATGCCAGATACTATCAGTTAGTAATCTATTGTTGACATTCGTGGGCAAAATATTGACGAAAGTTGCATTCTTTCCATACACAGGTATATATTTTTTAATTCTATAAGATCCCTGAAGTTATAGATACTATTATACCTCATGTATGCGTTATTTAAAGCACATAATAGGACGTGACGAGTTGCCAGACGACGCTACTAAACCAAGACGGTCGACTGAAAGACGACCAGTGTTGCCAGGTGCAGGGAAATTTCTGTTTTAGGGAATATTGAAGTCCACACATGGAGATTATTATTAAAGATTGTTCAAGAGTAAACAGGGAATTTTCTATCAGACGAAATACCAAAAAGACCGTCAGTGTTCAAGAGTAAACAGGGAATAATTGAGGTAAAAAGGGAAATTCTGATGTTGAAGTTATAGGGAAATTTCGTCAAGAAGACCTGGTAACACTGAAGACAACAGTAGTAGTCAATGTGTTTAGTATATCTGTAAAACCTTTAATACTACGGTTAGTTTAATTAATTATTGTATGAAAATGGTTTCCGTAGGTGTATTACCAACGTTTACACACTACTATTTACATGTTGTTCACATAAATATGAGGGAATTTATTGTCACAATAAATGGTTAAGTACAGTATTTTAGTACTGATTCGTCACCATACAGTTCGACATTCTGTAAGGCTTAGGGAAGTTTTCAAGGAATATTTATGTTAAGTCGAAGATCGACTAAAAAATATATTTACTAGTTTATCTAGTAAATATAACAACATTCTAACGAGTACTTAGTCACCCAACATAGTAAAGGCAAAATATAAATTATGCCGAACCTGCTAGCAGGCAGATACGAGAAAGAGCAAACATGGCGGCCGATTTAATCAGCCAATCAGCGAGCAGCAAAAAAATTTAGGTGTCCAGTCTCTCTATATAGGGTCTCTAGCCTGGGGTGTCTTTACTTTTATGAGTGACTGTACATTGCCCGGCAAAAGTTCTGTCTTCACATTTGCCAATTCATGAAGCTTTCTTGTTTTCTTTTTAATTTATTGCGCCGTAGCGTCAGTCAACAGGCAGGCAACAATACATACGGGTTGGCGGGACTCATGAGAATCCTATGACTGTACACACACACACACACACATCACGAAAACATAGCAGAATGAAGCACAAGCATACAGACAAATATTTACATTATGACCTACTTAAATCCACCAAAACGAGGGTGGCGTACCAGAAGCTCCTCCATGCTGATGGCTCAGCAGGTGTCGACAAACCACATCAAGTGGCAGACCCCGGGGCGTATATTCGTGAACTTTATACGATTATATTTCATAGGGAAAATTAGAGCCAATCAGCGACCAACTTGACGTCTCGCTCGGTAAGCTACTCCAGATGTACGAGGTTGATAGTGGATGATAAACAGTAGATATGCCAGTTAGCACTAATTGGAAGCCGATATGCAATAAGTAAACGCTTCTCTCCTACACGACACAGGCAGCGTCATGTGGATGGAGGTTTTTTTTTTTGTTAAAGGTACAGTACAAGCATATTACCTGAGCTTAATTTATCAGTGACTTAACCCCTCCGCGACGGGATAACTATGGATAGCCATTTTGTCAGTCCGGGGCTAGTCTTACTTTCCCTACTGCCTGTCCGGGCGCTTTTGGCCGATTTTTCCAAAATCGCTCTATTCCACTTACTCTGTACGTCTAAACTACGATACTGAACAACTTAAATTTGGTCTTGTTAGCACCATCAACTCTTCCTCTTTCCAATAAAACCAACCCCAGCTCTCTACAACTCTCCGTTGCTGAGAAATTAAGTGAGGAATGAAGGGTATTTTCTCGTGTGAGCGCGGTTGTGTTCGCTTAGGTGGAGTGGCTCTGACGACAACTGAACGTGGCCCGCGCGGGTGGCAGTCAGTGTTGTAAGTAAGCATGGCGCAACACAGAATCGGACACGCACGAGAAATCTAATCCACATCCATCCATGTTTACAGTCAGTAACACACTGACTGACGATGGTGATTTGTAGGGATGGTGGTGAAGTATAGCCAAGTAAAAAAAAAAACGCCAAATTGGGCTCGCAAATGCCGACATTGGCAATAGCGGTGCTTCATCCCGCCCGGTCACCACATAGCAGTGGCGTACGACACGATCCGGCTGCTTCTTGGGGCCGTCTATGACCGCAATCCGGCCATTAAGGGTTAAGATATACCAAAGTACAGTAACTTCTGCCTATACATGCATATATGCATGCATAATATTATATCATGCCATATCTGCTTTCAATTGGTGCTAACTGGCATCTTTACTATTTATCATCCACTATCATCTTCTTACGTCTGGAATAGCTTACCGAGCGAGACGGCAAGTCGGGCGATGATTGGCTCTAATTTTCCCTATGAAATATAATCGTATAAAGTCCACGAATATGCCCCCGGGGCAGCAAGTGTAGGACAGTGGGACAATATATATGATTCGTAATGCAGGCAACCCAATTGGTATATGAGCGAGTGCAATAAAGTGTATGACCTTCATAAAGATGATTTTTAATGCATACAGGCAACCCAGCTGGTAAATGAGCGAGTGGCCTACATCTGTGCTGTCTACCACATCCTCATGCCCGTCCGCTTCGAGCAGCACGACTTCACCTTCTCGTACGAGTTCTCTTACTTCTCGTTCGCCATGGCCAAGCCGAGCCTCAAACCCCAATGGCAGAGTCTCTACTACCCACTTGATGGCCTCGTGTGGCTTCTGGTACTGCTCATGCTTCTCTGTACACCACCTTTCCTAATTATTATGGTAAGAATATATTTTTATCTATTTTCTATATTAACATAACTGGTTGGTCATGTTTCTTAATTTTGGTATGCATAGATTATGTATATTCTTCTCTATTTTTTGTTTTTACTTTTAACTGGCTGGTCATTTTCTATACGGTAAATGGCAAACCGTCTCTGTTTATCTGCTTATAATTCCAAAACGGTTACACCTACATCCAAAACCCCTATATAATTTGAATCACCATCACCAGGCGAAGGTTTTGGTATAACATAACATGACGTAACTCGACCTAAAAATTACGTCATCTACTATATTTTCTGAATCAGCACCACACAGCAAAAGATTTTATGACGTAGCATGACGTAAGTTGACGTAAATATTACGTTAAAATGTCAAATATTCTATTTATCTGTTAAAACCATAAAGAAGAGCTCGAACGAAAATTTTCCGCTTGAGCTACTAAAATCGAGCGCCAAATGTACCGCTCGAACAGAAGCTCAAGCGGATTTTTTCCGTTCGAGCCGCTAAAAACGCGAGCCAAATGTACAGATCGAACGGAAATATTCGTTCGAGCTAAAGAAGGCAAAAATGCCATTTGGAATTTCAGTCTGTCTCGGGCTTTCAAGCTGAAAAGACGTATGTACTATATCGTTTTTATGTACAGTTGGCTCCACTCCCGCGTTGACAGCTGCGCGTTGCCAATGTTGAGCCACCCAGATATTCGAATCCCGAACGAAGCGAAGCACTCATGACCTCCATCTCCCCAACTCAGTCGTCCCTCCCTCCATATCACTCGGTCATGAGTGCTTCGCTTCGTTCGGTATTCGAATATCTGGGTGGCTCAACATTGGCAACGCGCAGTGGTCAACACGGGAGTGGAGCCAACTGTACAGTTGGCGCCACTCCCGCGTTTCTCCCCTCGCTTTGCTAATGTTGGGCCAGTCAGAAATTCGAATCCCGATCCATAAGTTAAAAAATTCGAAACATTCATATCCTTAAAGTGAACAAGAACATGAAGGAAAACCCTTGAAAAGCTCCGGCTCTTAATGATTCAAGTGAAATAATAAAATATCCATATGTAAAGTTCTCAAAAATATTAATTATGTTTCATCTGGATTTTCGTATTCATATGGTTATATTGATATTTTTAAAATGTACCCTTTTTATTGAGGGTAAACCCCTCGGTTGAACCCCCTCTTGGTTGAACCCCCTCTCGGTTGAACCCCTTTTAAGAAGTGGTCACCCCAAGAAGAAAAAAAAAGATAATAATAATAATAAATGATTTAATGGAAATAGATTCAAAAGAAAATGAATGGGAGGAAGTGAGTGAGTGAGTTGAACCCCTTTTAAGAAGTTTTCGCCCCAAGAACGGCTTAGGCCGGAGCTAAAAATATAAATTTTTCTAATATTTTAACTTGTGGATCTGGATTCGCATTTCTGACAGGCCCAACATTGGCATCGACAGGGGCGAAACGCGGGAGTGGAGCCAACTGTACGTATGGCAACTAACAAGTGGCCTGAGATAGTGGATTATTTTTAACTAACGCAACAAGACCGAAATGCTTTCAAATTTTATAAAGTTAATATTGATTATTTCTTGATTATTATTTGATTATTATTACAAGTGGGGCCGTACCTTCCATGAGACCAGCCCTGAAGGGACCATAAGAGGGAGGGAGTTTACACTGCTGCATGCATATGGGTAATTTAAATACTGGCGGTCCACACAGCATGCAGTGAAAAGAAAAAACTCCGGTTGCAGTACACTTCACTTGGATTTTTAATCCATGTGAATAGATCTCGTCAAATTCACTAGAAAGTGACCAGATCCTACAACAATCTTTATTCTAGCCCTGTGGGGGATAACTAATATTCACAGAGAATAAAGTCAGCCACACTGGGCAAATTTACTTCTGTATTTATCTTTGACTGGACGGTCATGCTTCTCTTTACTCTGCTCTTCCTAATAATGGTAAGAATAATTTTAGTATTTCCATTTATTATTGTAAGCTCCACATCTACTTGGATCTACCATTATAAGTTCTAATTTTCTTAATTAACTTCTGTATCTACTTTTTATTGTCATTTTATAGGTGAGTCGTGGAGGAGGGCAACAACAGTACCTCTCATCCAGTGATGGTATGGGACTGACTGTGGTGATGCAAGACATGATAGGGATGTTACTTGGTCAGAACCTGCCCAGTCGTCTCCCCATCACCACCTCCAGCCGCGTCCTGGTGGCTGCCTGGCTCGTGTTCGTGTTCATCATTGGGTCAGCCTACCGTGGTAACCTCACAGCCTCCCTCACCATACCCAAGTTCCCACCTCGTATCGAGTCACTGGAACACCTAGTCATCGGTGTTGACAGGTAGTGAATGATAAGCTGTGATTAAATGTTTCCTGATCTGAGACATAACACGACTCATTAATTTCACTATTGCCTGTAGTGATGTGGGCAATACTTTAAATGTTTTGGCGCCCCTTCGACCCCCAACCACTCCCTTTCAGATCTTCAACTGTCCATTCTTTCTTTCTAATTCCTTCCTACTTGCTGTCTCACCTCTTCATCATCTTTTTTGGGCGCCATAGGACCTCGCTGTTGCGGCTCCAAATACTAATCACCGATGTCTTTAATTTCAACCTTGCATTCCATTCCTCCAGAATCATTTCAGTTGATAAAGAGTTATATTTTGTCTCAGATTAGGACATAATTTATTTGCTGTTGTCCAGAAGTCGCTTGCTTCAGATCTCAGGCTTCGAGAATATGGTATCCGACTGTACAGTAAGTACAGTACCTTTAAAATAAGTATGATAATAATGATGAGAGTGATAAGAGACAAATGTTGCTGATAGAGAGACTGTAAGGTCTACTCGGGCGCTTTGACTATTTTTATGTCTCAAGTGAGGAACCGAAACCGATTAGTAGGTTGTAACTTTTATGTGGTCTTGAGATTGATAATTCTGTGAAGCTTCGAACGTGTTGATTTGTGTGTTTCACATGTGTCGCACAAGATGGAGACAATGGGACCTCGTGGTGTTGATTGTTTCTTTTTTTGACCTCACTAGATAACCCTACTTCATTTATACATGTCAGTATCAGGAGGGAGTAGCTACGCCTACATTCACAGCATCTTGGAATGTGGTCAGGTATCTTTTATGGTACAATTTGATGTAGATATATAGGGAGTACACTGTCCCTCTTTTCTTTCTATTTCCTTCCTGCTTGCTGTTTCATCCCTCTATCACCTTTTTGTGGCGCTACTATGATCTCGCTGGTGCGGTGCCTAATATCAATAAATCCTTATCGGGAGTACAATATATATTTTTATGACGTGCATGAAAGGTAATGATAAGAAAATAATGTTGATTGCATAATTAATCGTTAGTACAGTACATCCATGGCTGATAATGCTTGACCAGGGTCCAGGGAGTGTTGGTGAGCAACTGAACAGAGTTCAAAGAAGTGAACTTTCCAAACCATTCTCAACGTTGAGAGAGGTTTAGAAGACTCATTTTTTCGAACTCTGTTCAGTTACTCTCCAACACTCCTTGGACCCTGGTCAAGCACTATCAGCCATGGCTGTACAGTCTCCTCCACTCCCTCTTTCATCAGTTCAGCGATGCTAACGTATACACCCAGCATCGTATGAGCTATCAGTTCGAAATATCACATCCGAAACACCTGCCAGTAAGAATAAGGGTTGATGGCAGGTGTTTCGGATGCGAGAGTCGGAACTGGTAGCTCACACCATGCCGGGTGTATACGTTGACAACCCTGAACTGGTGAAAGCGGGAGTGGAGGAGACTGTACATTAATGGATCTTTTTACTCGTCACCGACAGTATTATGTCCATAATTTTTCATATATAAATATCTTAACAGTTTTCTACATGACCATTAATACATAGAGACGATAATTTATAATCATAGTACATTATACAGTAAGTTTTATGGTGAATCCAACTCCGCTCTAATGTATTATATAAAGTTTTTCTTATATAACTTTTTCATATATACATTTTCTTTTCTGAGTGGTACTGTTACACTACTTTATCGAGGGAAAGGCTCTTCGTGGCAAAATTGAACTGAGCGACAAAGAGCCCAGATTTTATAGCGAATCAGATTCCCGCTCTTTTATACAGTAGAGCCTCCATAAACAATTAACATAATTATACTTGTATCCAGCACTTACTTCATTTTACACTCAGCCCCTCATTGAAGACCACCAACAAATGTTTTCCCAGACTTCTGTTATTCATTATCATACATATTAGATACTTTTATTGAGCCTGTTCTAATTCATTAATTCTCAGGCTTCTGTTATTCTTTACCATACAGACCAACTAAGTGATTTACTGAGCCTGTGTTAAAAGGATAGTCATAATTATACATCTTTTCGTATATATAACTTAACTTTTCTTATATGTTTTATATTTAACCATTTCAGAGTGACGATACCTTCTTTCGGAGAGATACATCGTAAGTTTTATAGTGAGTCTGACTCCCCGCTCTTCCAAGCTCTAGCCAGACTACTCCAAGTGGGTCCGACTTTTCATCAGGGTCTCACTGCAGCCAATGAGAAAAAGTTAGTATAATTCTAGTTATATGATGGATTAAGGGGTAATATACTTTTGGTACACTCGTGATCCATAATTTCTGACCAGAGTGTGTGGAGCAGAAAGCTCCATCGACTGCTTCGAAAGCTTCGAATCGACTGCTAAGCTCATTTCCCCACCCAGCACACCGATAATGGCTGAGTTCGAATGCTGGGTATGTGTGGTGCCTGTCGTTCGTCTCTGGTCAGAAATTACGTATCACGAGTGTACTTAGGAGTGCCAGGATTCCTACAAAGTATTTCAAGAAACAAACATGACCAAATGAACACAAATAATGTCTAGATGCTTGGATTAGTTTGATGGAATTAATATTTGCTTCAGATTAACCAACATTATTTGTTTTGGTTCATTGAATCCAATCCATAATTATTGGTTGGATCATAGCTTTGGAGATTAGTTCCGGAAGTATTATAAAGCCTATAAAGGTCCTTACTCTTTTCTGGGAGCTACCCTGGTTTACGGGGCCTCTTACCAGCAGTACTCTGTTGTCTCTTTGCCTTGGTAAATTAAAAGGTAAAGTAAATTTGCAGCATTTTTCTGCACTGCTGTTGTGCATCTTCAGTGTTTTGTTTTTGTTGGAGGACACCCAGTAGTTGATGATAGATAGTAGTTAGTTGTTCCCCACACCAGACTCACAGCACTCGCTGCCTCAGGGGCCCAGTAGTCTGGTGCATCATTCGGGCACCTCTTTTTCTCAAACTTCTTTTTCTTCCATATTTTTCGTGTGACCTCCTGGGCCTACAGTTGTCTATTGGCTGAGCAACGGTATTCGATTGGGCAGGTTCGGTGATGGGGAAGTTCCTTCCGCACACTCTCCGATCCCCTAGCAGGTACTGGAGAACGCCGCCAGACTACCACTAGGAGGGGGGGGGGGCGAGTAAAGGAAACTCTTATTCTTCCCTAAATTATTGTCCTTTTGGGGGGGTTGATATAATAGTTAAGGGAGTTAAGGTGCGTACACACGGTCTGATAGTGCCCGACAGGCAAACAGTGTTACCAGACCACAATGAGTAGAGGAACTGAGTGCTGATGACGTCAGAAGCGAGAACACCACGGGCAGGGGATCTGGCAACAAACAGTGCTACCAGATGTAGCTGGTGTCCTAAAACTCTTGTGGTTAACTGGGCATTGAACCGGGCAAAGTTGTGAACTGGTGTCACACACAGGTTTGAGTTCGTGGCTCAGTTGCACTCTGGACCTGAGCGTGAGAGGTTGTTGTTGGTAGTTCAGTGTGGCAAGATACAGTATCACTACGATCGTAAGCAGGAATAATAGAAAACAAAAGAAAGAAAGTAAACGATGCAGCATTGTAATTGATACACTGTGCGAGAAGAAGGACGTGCGAAAAGGGAATGGTGCTAGGAGTGGTTAGGTAGAAGAATTGCAATGGGAAGCCAAGTAACGATACTAAAAGAGCTGCAATATGGCTATATGAGTCAAACCGTAAATACTGACAGTCATTAAGGGAAACATGTAATTTCTTGCATACTGTGTCATTGTTCCACAACTTTGCTGGTCACACACTAACGTGACTGCATCAAGCCCCGAACCAAACCATGACAGTCGAATATGGGCAGTAATATTGTGAGCTTCTGGCATCATCAGCGCTCATTCCCTCTACCCATCGGTGTCTGGTAACACTGTTTGCCCATTGGGCACTATCTGACCGTGTGTACGCACCTTTAGGAGAGAGTGAAAGGAGAGAGGTCGGACGTCGTCCAATGCCTCGGATGGATGATCCCCCGACTAGCCTCCTAGCCGACCTAGGCCCGAACGCATATTCCCGTTCTGTGACCCATTCTAGTAGCTTCAGCCCCGCCTCTTCCTCGCCACCTTTCAGCCAATCACACAGCAGCGCGCCATATCGGATGTCAGCTGTACAATAATAAAAGAGAGTGGTGGTGGTGGTGGTGGTAGTGGTTGTTGTTATTGTTGGTGGTAGTGGTAGTGGTGGTGGCGGTGGTAGTGGTGGTAGTGGTTGTGGTGGTGGTGGTGGTGGTAGTGATAGTGGTTGTGGTGGTGGTTGTGGTTGTTGGTGGTGGTGGTAGTGGTGGTGGTGGTTGTTGTTAGTGATAGTGGTAGTGGTAGTGGTGGTGGTTTTTGTTGTTTTTGTTATTAGAGTTCTGTTGGAAAATTGGAACTTTGGTAGAGGGAAAAATAGCTGACGATGTATACATATCGTGTTGGTTGGCACTCTCTTTTATTATTGTACAGCTGGCATCCGATATGGCGCGTTGCTGTGTGATTGGCTGAAAGGCCGTGAGAAGGAGGAGGAGGCGATGCTGAAGTTACTAGAATGGGTACAGAACGGGAATATGCGGCCCGAACTAGGACAACGGCTGACAATAATGGAACCCCTATGGCAGACAGACAACTATATTTTTATATTGAAATTCCTCCTATGAATGCTCGATACGTAAATATTAGATGTGTGAACGAGGGTCAGTCTCTCCAAACTTACCCCCTTTATCATAAAAAAGGTCCTTGATGGTCAAGCAGGTGGCAGTCTTGATTATGCTAAGAAGTTATGTTATGGTAGTCTCCTGGTTAGAGTACTGGATTAATCCCAGGTTAAGGATCTCTGTAAATTTACCCAGATTCATGACCTTATGGTGAAAACCAATATTCCAGTGGGGCCAAATGCCTGTAAGGACGTAATTTTCCATAGGGATCTGGCCGCTTTGGATGAGGCAGACATTCTTGAGGGAATGAAGGACCAAGGCGTTGTTAAGATTTTGACACTCGACTGACATGGCGAGTCCGTGTCAGTCTGTTAAAAAGTAAATGTCTAAAAGCACTCAATTTATTGAAGTTCATTTATGGTACCAAATGGGGACCAGATAGGAAGTCAATGCTAATGCTATATAAAGCCCTAATTAGATCTAGAGTAGATTATGGGTCAATAGTGTATGATTCGGCATCTGAGTCTGTGTTTTTAAAAGGTTTGGATATTGTGCAGAATGCGTGTTTGTGTGTGTGTTTTGGAGCCCTACATTGCACTCGAATCGAGCGTCTAGAGGTGGAGTTACATTTACAAGTGCCTCCTCTCCGTCTAAGACGAGACCAACTACTGTTAATATCTTGTGCTACGAAATCCAGGGTGCCGAGTCATCTTCCAGGGAATGCCTTGCTTCGGCAACTGCACCTGGGGTGCCATGGCATTAGGCACCTGGCAGAGGAACCGAGTCAACAGTCCCGGAACCCCTACGCCCCAGGGGGCACTGGCGTGAGGCCAATGGGGAGCAGGCTCCAAGTTCAGGTACCCGGGGAGCCGAATCATCCTCCCAAAAATGCCTTAGTGAGGCACCTGCACCCGGGGGGCCATGGCGATAGGCCACTGCAAGGGCCAAGTTATTTGCCTGGGCGTCGCATGGCCTTGGAGGGAACTGGCGTGAGGTCCCTCAGAGCAAGACTCCACGACCTCGTAGAGTGTGTCGGTATAGAATTATCAACAATCTATTCCTTTATTTTAGTAAACATTGCATCCTGGGTAACACCTCCTTTCACTTATGTGGATTCCTGGTTGCCAGGTATTAAATCCCGGGTGCCGGAGGTGGAGGTACACCAGATGTTTTATGAGATAGTTGTTAAACATCTTCAGTATTTCCATCTGTATACCGACAGCTCCAAGACGGATGAATCATACATCAATTTTTCTTGCAGAACTTTTTGCTATTACTAAAGCTTTGAATTTTGCCCTATCGACGAACCACGATAGGATAGTTATTTTTACAGATTCATTAAGTTTTCTTAAAGCTATTAAATCTTTGAATACTACTAACAATGAAATACAGGGTAATATCATCAGTAAGCTGTTTTGTGCCAATAAATCAATGAAGCTAATATGAGTACCTTCACAATATGGTATCTATGGCAATGAAGAGGCTGATAGACTAGCCAGCTCAACTGTTGAACTGGATCTTAGCATAGTCCGTACGGATTTCAGGTGTTTTATTTCTCTCATTAAATCTCGAATTCATCTCCTATGGCAAAGGCAGTGGCCCAGATTAGACATCAGGAATAAAATAAAATAAGTTATTGAACCCTGGGCTACATCATCATGACGTAGTCGCAGGGACGAGGTGTTGTTGGCCCATCTCGGGGTCAACGCCACATGGGTAACACACCTTGAACCCCATATCAATAACACTTTTTCCCCATATGCCCATCCTGTAATTCAGTGGTGTCTATAATAATAATAATCACATATATTACTTTTTTGTACTGACTATGAAAATCAGAGAAACAAAATTAAACAATTTTTTCATCTAAAAACTTAGCTTTCACTATCGAAAATATTCTATCAGATGATAAGAATATTATAAACAAACTGCTGAGTTTTCTGAAGGAGACAAGACTTTATGACCTTATAATAGATTGATATAATAAAATGGAAACATTGGTTTAATGACCTTTGGCTTTATGCCACTGGTTGATAGCCAATAAATCTAACAAGCTAAGCTAAGCTGGGGTCAGTCGACTCCATCAGTACGGTGACGGTGACGGTCGGAGTTCATCTCAGTCTCGTTCCAACCTTGGTGGGATGTGGACGTTCTCTTGGCGCTCTGCATGCATTTTTGTTTGTGGTGTTTCTGCATTCTTGTTTGTGTTGTTCTGCGTTCTTGCTTGTATGTTGTTTTATCTGTGTTTTTTATGTTGTTTTTCTGTTGTGATTCTGTGTGTGTGTCCCTTGTTGATTGCGTGTTCAGTTGTTTGCTTCCAACTAGGCCTTGACTGGCGTGATGGTGACCGCAGATTTCTTCTTGGAGGCCGACTTGATCATGTCAGAAGACGACGATTCTCGAATTGATGATCACTGGCCCGAGCTGCCTGAGCACAACCCCACCTCCCCTCTCTGTCCTCTGTCCATCCAGAAATATAAATCCTGAACCATGTGTGATCATGATGCGAATCACTCACTACCGAGTGAGATGGAAAGAGGAGTTGGGATAGGGAGAGTGTCTCTGATACACTGTGGCCTTTTTCTTTTCTTTTTTTGTGGGTGCATGAAATTATTTCTATTTTTCGAGCGCTGCTCACTTCAACACTGATGGTTGGTTCATTGACCCTTGTGTGATATACATTGATTTCAGATGACTTATCAGAGTAATAAGTAGTCCTGCCATAATACATGAACTGAATTTGTACACAATATGCCACATCACATCTTTTCTCATCCTGCCTTCATATTATTTTATTGATCATGAGGATTAAGGTGGTGAAAAGGAGAGTGAGGTGTGACAGTGGAGGAGTAGATTGAATGAATGCTAGGAGGGAGAAAGGAGAAAAATTATGAGGGAGAAGAGCCAGAATTATCATTTGGTAGTTAAGATTCTCCACTACAAATCACTGACCTTTGTTTACCAGTAACACAAAGAAATTAATAATAAAATAACTTGAATGATGGTGATTAACAACATTAGTTAGCTTTACTTTCAATATCTTACAATGCTGAGCAGTTGCATTTTGGAAGATTATATTTTATAATATAGAAATAGTTTAGTTAGGTTAAGTTGCATTAAAATGATTAGTAAAGTCATGGTCTAATGTACTGCAACACCTTCCAATGAGATGGCTTCGAAAAATGATCCGAAACTATAGCTGTTGGTGTGTGCAATTTTGGTTCATAAAATTAACTCAAATAGCTCGCTTTTATTCACCAGGTTGCAGTACATTAGACCATGACTTTACCTCTGTGGATTCAAGCCAGTCTCCTTAAACTCTTCAATTGTCCTTTCTTTCCTATTATACTTGCTGTTCCTCCTGTGCATCTCTTGACTTCTCTTATTATATCTTTCATGAATAATGTGATCTTCTTTCTCCCTCTTCATTTACTTCAAGATGTTCACACTCATCCATTACGTTGAGCACATGCATATCATACTTAGAAGTGACATTCATTCCTTTATCTTCCCAAATATTAGGAGATTCCTATTAGGATTAAATTAGGATAAAATTAGAAGACTCCTAATACCTACCTCATTATGCGTAGAATGAATGTGTTAAGTTGGTATAGCCATGTGTGAAATTGTGAATTTTCACGCTGCAATAGTGACTATATATAAACCTATGTTAATTCAATATAAATGCTATTAACGTTATCATCTTCAGATTACTATAACTTGTAATACTACAATTATTTACCACAACTAATCGGCGAGACGATACAATTCTAATCATAACGACAACAATATTCTAATCATAGCAACAACAGAATTCTAATAATGAAAATTGCACGGATACGACCTTTATTGATAATGAATGTTATTGTAAATATTATTACTTTTCTTTTTCCTAGTAAGAATTACTACACGAATCTATATATATATAAAACATTCCGTCTGTTTGCTTAGCTGCTATGCACGGCCACATCGTTTGACCTAGAGTAAAAAGCAATACGCCATTTTGATCGGTGAAGCCTGGGAAGCGTCCTCGGACTACAAAAAACAAGTTTTAAAATGACCAATAGGGGGGGGGGGGGGTTCGATCCCAGTACCCATGCAGCCCGAGCCGAAGGCTGTTATTTGACTGTTATTTGACCGGTGTAGTCCTGGGAATGTCCTAGGTCTAATTTTATTTTTGGTGGATATGTGTTTCTTGAATTATCAGCTTAAAACAACCAAAGATTTATGGCTTTCTGAACATAGACTCTATGGTCTCAAGCATCAAGGATGAAGGCAGGCCTGGCCTGCATGCACAGTTTAGGAATGAATCCAAACCACAAAATGTTGAACACCTAAATTTAATACTAAATATAAGGACAGTGAAAATAAAACTTTTTAAATGACCAATGGGGGGGTGGGTTAGATCCTAGTACCATTGCAGCTCAATCCGAAGACTGTTACCAATTCGCCACTCAGGCCTTGCTATCTAATCGTGGCTGTTACAATGCCACCTTCTGCTGTCATGGATAACTTTTGTGGTTGTAAAGCTGGCATGGTTTCTCTGGGGGACCAGCAACCATACCGAATAATGGACTCCTCCCACCTTCCTAATAAGTTCACATAAATATAATTAGAGGAAATTTATTGACAAAACCACATTTAGGATTTTCACCCGGACAACGTCGGGTAACGCTGCTAGTCACTTATATAGTAATAATGAAATCATTAGTAATTGCTGATCTATGAATAATATTACTACATAAATTTGTATCAATTGACCTTATTAAAGCAAATCCTTTATAATGTAACATTTCACTTGGATTTCGATACCAGAAGATAACTAAAAGTGACAGTCTGCTTTGTAATATTTCTCACCCTCTCCAATAATACTTCTCAACCATTGGTGAAGTTTTTCCTCTCCAACCCAACCCCACTTTCCATCTCACTTAGTAGTTATTGGTTCGCATCATGATCACACGTGTACGGGACTCGCATTTCCGTCTGGCTCAGCATTGACAATGCTAAGTGGCAAATGCGGAGGTGGAGCCAACTGTACCTTCTATGCCTCACCTGGTGTTTCTTCCATATATACCAACTCCTTGCCCTCGTCTAACCTTCCTTCTTTTGCCCCGAGAGATGCCTATGTCAAGCTCTCCTTCCTGGTAACCCATTTACGGATACAAGGCTGCGTTGGTTGTCTGATGTCAACAGGGCCTTCCAGTTGCAGCGTGAACTGGCTGAAGTCAAGGTGGATGATGTCACCTCCAAGTTTGTCTACATCTCTTGGAAGCGTCAGAACATCATTGATAGAGTCAAAGCTGGTGAATCTTTGTCTCTGGCTCTCATTCTTGAAGACTCACTAGAGGCCTCCTAAATTCCTGGTCAAAACAATCTACCCAATCCAGTCTACCCATCCACATACAAGATGCACTCGCTTCCCGTGCTGCTGTCCATCGGCTACGTCTGGTGTCTGCTCTGTTGCAGGGCTACCCTGGATAATTTAGAAAATTTTCAAAATAGAACATTGAGAATAATTCTTAGTGAACATGCAGTGTGAGTTGTGTCTTTCCCCATTAGTCGAGAGAATTTACACTAATAGTTACTTGCTGCACTGTCAAGTGCCTCAATTTCCCAACATCTCTCACCCCACTACTCTCAGTTAGTCAGAACTTCTCTTTGACCAAACTCCCCTGTCCCTCCCATACTGCCTGCTGGACATACTCTTATAAGGTCTGTTTCGTCTATGCTCCGTAGTCTTTATATAGATATAATGGTTGCAGATGACACCCCTGGGCCGCCTCCGTAGATGCTACCAACACCTGATGTGAAACAAACTATCCCCCATCTTTCGTTAGTCCATGGGTATGGATGGGAATTTACGTGTCCATGACACGGGAGTCCCTCTCAGTCTCTCATCACGACTTTGTGGGAAACTTGCCTGGCTACACTCATACAATAAATATTACAATATAAGATAAAAACAAATAAGGCTTGCAAAACAATTTATATATAATTATCATCTTAATTCCAGTGTAGCGTTGATCAGCCATGGGGTCATAACACATCCTTTTATCAGCCCTACATAGTATTAAAATTTTCATTTAGCTCACCCTCTACCCGCATACCGGCAGTTTTATAAGATCCTTTACCATAGACTAAACAATGAAGTGTGATGGAAAATTAGTCAGTTCTGATCGAATACCAACTGCTTGCTTGCGTGGCTCTTCAATGTCATTATTTGGAGTAGGTCTGTGAGTGTACAATTTACGGCAACTTGATATGCACTTTCATCTGTTTATACAACCCATCCTCTCGAGCTACACTAGAGGTTATCAGACTCTGCAATCCTCGAGTTACCTCCACACATGGACATTCTGCCAAGGGACACCCACATATCAGACAATCCATGAACCATTGACCTGAAAGATGACAGTAACCAGTCAATTATTTGAGTTCATTTTTATTTGTGGTGCTGCGCATAACAAAGGTCGAAGATGCTACTTATGGATAGATTGGTTTATTGCATGAAACGAATTTTCAACTTATCCTCTTAACACTGAGATCAGATGTTATGGCATTTCTACACTGGCAATAAGGCTCAAAGTCCGCTAAAGAAAAACGACGCAGTCGACCCTCGTGTCAGTGAAAATAAGGCTTCCAGTCTCATGGTTAAAGGAAATGTCAATGTTTTGTCAATTTTACCTTAAATTTGTACTTTCAATTGCAAAATACATTGGTCATAGGTATACTATACAGACTAACTTTTCTTTATTGCTGTGTTGTTAATAAAACGAATATTTTACTAGATATTTAATGTTCTATAATATTGCAATATGAAAACCATTTTCCAATATAGCTGCTAGTGCACACACGGGAGGCCATGGGACTTCTGATATGATATTCAGATCAGACATCTCCATAATTGTACCAAGTTTCTACTTTTATGTAATTATTGTTCTTCAAAACCCTAAAGTTCCTGGACTATGAGGAGAGAAACTTAAACACAGAGTGACAACCTTCAATATTACTAATTACTTCCAAATTTGCTTATACTTCACCACTACCCCTTTATTACACCACAAGCCAAGGGACTACACTAACTTCCCTTTGGTGGATAGTATATGACCCTAGCTGTTGCGCCGCCAGATGCCTAGTTGCATCAATAAATCAATCAATCAATTAACCTTTGGCAGATAGAGACAGTGGCTACTTTCCTGTATGAATGAACACGATAAAGGTGGTATCATCAAACTACTACTTCCAGTGAAATGCTTTGATTCTTCCAAATTATGCCAGAAAAAAAGACCAGATTAGCAATTAAAATCGTGCCCTGTTGCCTGGCATAGTTTGGAGGAATCAGTTGCTCCAGATTTACCACTAGCACTCTACTACTCGGTTACTTATAACAGCTTAACACTTTTCCCACAGCCAGGCACAACTTGGAGGCAGACGTAGACTGAGTTATCAAGTCGTCGAGGGCTTCACAGACGTGGACGGTAACACAGAGCTTTATTTGGGTCAAGAGACTCTGTTTCCAGGACAGGCTGGTTGGCCCATCCCTCACGACGCACCTTTCAAACACAACCTCGATCGATGTATTATGGCTTCCATTGAGGTCAGCACTTGTTATTATTTATTTATTCGTGTTTATGTTTCGACTTTAGACATAGGCATGATAAAATCCGTTATCGAGGCCCAGGTCAACTCCTATACTCACACCCAGCAAAAGAGACAGGGGTGTGAGGGTAAATCCCAAAATACTGTGTCTGTTATGGTATCAATGAGGGTAATTTACCACGTTCAGTTTTCTTACAGCTAACGCCTGAAACTCCATTTAGAAGAATAAATACTACTCAACACCTCATCTGAAACCTTCAGGTTAAGAATCCAGAACACTTAACACTAAGCCGGATTTCTTAAATAACCAACAACACACACTGGATATTTTTGTCCAAGTTACGTGTAATACTCAAAAGTAAATCTGAGAACCCTGACTGAATTTACTGAACCTAATGGATAACAAACAGAGTAATAATATGCAGAATGTGCGCACTCAATGTGGTGACAACTTCTCAATATTTGAGGAAGATATCTTGAATAGAGATGAAGAGGGGCAAAGGTTCTTCTGAAGTTCGTACAGCCATATGCTAGAGTGTGGAATGATTTCATGGATGCAGTTTAACTTAATCATACAATTTACTTCTTATAAAAAAAATCTATTTAAAGGGATAAATAATTTTAACCTAATATGTAGGTAGTAGGGGGTTGTTATGTTGCATTGCTTGGAGGAATTATGATTCCTTTGGTTCCCGGTTCGCCTATAGCCTTAAATCTTATGAGCTACAAATCTCATAATTTTGTGCAAAACAAATTGCTCTCTCCCTTAAAGGACCGGGTTGCTAAATTTTCCCAAGGTTTTGGAATTTTCCCCAATTTTTTTTACTCTAGACGTTGGCTACACTGGTTTATAATAAGATGGGATGCTCAGACTGAGTACACACTGATTTTTCTAGAGTTAACTTATGTCCGAGTGTGCTGGCAAGCGGCTTGGCCGTTGTGAGCCTACCCCCATTTCTACCACCTCTCCACAGTCAGCACACCCACCCAAACACTAGCGCTCAACAGCAACCATACCTCATTCAACTCGTCATAAATCTGTAACCCTTGGACCTACAGACTTCACGTTGGTATCAATCGAAAGAGGAAGAGTTGCTCGTTTCACTTTATTCACTCATTTATTGTAGGTTAAGAGTAATAATCATGCAAAAACAAGCAATTTTGCCTCTTATTCACCAAACCTCCCGTCCTAGCGGTACACATTTTTATACCACCCCCAGTCCTTTAGGGGTTAAGCCGCGGTTACACTAGTCATTGCTAACCCTGGGCTTGGCAATTTTGATTGTCCAGCCCAGGGGTAATAGGAGTGGATGCGCCGGTTCGTTGTCCTCCCAGGGGTTATGGCTGGGTGCACCAAAAAGTATTGAGATACTGTAGTATTCACGCATACAACTAAAACAAAATTTACCTATATAATAAAATATGTATATATTAAATAATTATACAACGAAAATATTTGTTTTCCTGTATAATTGAACACATTTATTGACTTCCTACATAACCACGGCCTAACCCATTCTCTTCTTCTTTTGTTCTCTCTCTCCTCCAGATATTTGTGTGTTTCATAACAAACTGTGAGAGCCTTAATAACATTGGTCTACTCTTCACTTCCCATATCCATCCTTGTTGTGCTGTGCTTTGTTTACACCAGATACTTGGGACATGGACCGATGGTTCTTTTCTGTGTAACCACATGCCCTGTAAACAAGGCATATGGCTGGCACCCACCCCAGCCAAAATCGCCCAGCCCAGGGGTAGCAGTGACTAGTGTAACCATAGCTTAAGGGTTTAAATTGAAGAAAGTTATAATTAAAAACCACATATCACTGATATCACAAACATCATGAATAATAAATTTGACCCTATGTCAATTTTAAATCCAGAAGAAGTACAGAGAGAGGGGGATCCCTCTTTATAATAATTACCTCACTAATGCCCAGTTTACACAAGCACGAATAAGCTCCCGATGCCGTCACGAATAAGCGAAATGTCAAAAGTCGGGGACCTGGCAACTGAATTTTAGATTTTTATCAATTGCTACCACCTACCGCGGTTGAATCATTCGTTCATCTGTGGTTAATCTGTGGTATAACACAAATGGTTGGGGGAAGCCCAGGAATTCACCGTTGGCTCTTGGACAATTAATTTGTAATGGTCATTATACCCTTTTTCTGCAGGAGGCCGCGGGTGTACCTGGGCATGCTCTGCGATGCACCCCTCGGCAGGCGGTAGGAAGGTCCCTGGGGTACACCGGCGTAGTACTTGCGGCGTATGTCTCATCGAGTCAACCTTTCAGATGTAGAAAGGTCTCTGGTGTCACTGGGGTACACCGGCAGTTCATACCCTCAGACACAAAATATTCAGGGATGATTCACGACTTTGTCATAGGTAAACCAGCGGCACCTCTATGACTTACTAGTAACTTATCCCCGTTCCACCCCAGACATTTTACAATGTATATGAATGTTTATATCGCTGGTATATCCCGGACACACTGGCAATTCACTGGCGTTGCATCCGAGCTATTTCCGAAGGTCACAGAAGTTTCGCAATGGTTGTCTTGCCGGCGGTGAACAAGAATGTCAGGGTCAGGTCGGGGCAAGTTGTAGGTGCACCTACGGTGCACCTTCAGCTAGTTTTAAATTGGGTTGTGCCACTTAAAGTTGGGAGGGGCACCAACTTTTCGTGGCGCGACCCGAACTAAATCGCTGCTGAACTACTCGAATAAGGGCCTGAATAAGTTTTTTTTTTTTTTTTCCAAAACTTCCTTTAATAGGGATGGCGTCGGGAGTTTATTCGTGCATGTGTAAACTGGGCTTAAGGGTTCGAATATAACAACCTCGGAGCTGGATCCCTTGCCTCTCAGGGGTCCTACGCTGCATTACGCTGGAGTCCTGGACCCTACCCTTGAAAATGCTTAATGGAGTATTGATGATGATGATGATGTGTAAGTTGTAATATTGTCATAGTAATTATGTTTTACTTCTATCTATAACACTTTAGGGTGGTCTGTACGAGAAGTGGATGGCAGATATGCTGCAAGACACCAAATTAAGAACACTCCGGAAACAGAAGCAGGTAATCGCACAACAACAAAAGCAACAACAACAATACGAGAAAAGCCAATACACACCAACATCTGGGAACATCAACAAGGCTCTGACACTCACTCATCTCCAGGGATCCTTTATCATATTATTCATGGGATTGGTCCTTGGAATCATTATATTAGCAGCGGAACTGTTGGTAATCATTACAACCTGAAGAGTTTACAAAGCCAGTTGAAATATATGACACCACTAAATCAACCAGCATCTTGGAGGGGGAAACTTTGATAACCTGTATAATCTGAAGGGTATTTTATGAAGGGGATAATATTGTCACCACCGAGTAAGCCAGACTCTACTTCAAAAGAATACACTTTCTGAATAAATGTTTTACTTTTTAGAAAGCCTCTTTTTGGTAGATTGGAGGGCTATTTATTCCTCCAACATTTGTCACTGAGGTGACTTGTTTCTTGTCATTGTTCGGAGGAATCGATAGCCATCCAAATAAAGCTCCTTAATCTTACTAATCGGGGCTGTGTTTTGTGACATAGTTTGGAGGATTCAGTAATCCTTCAATTTACCAAAATAAGATTTTCCCCTTAATAATATTGGGAAGGTTTAGGAGGAGTTAGTGGTCTCCATCATGACCACCTTTCATAAAAGAAAACATATTTACCGGAATAGTACACTGGCGCACCTTGATTCCTCCAAAGTATGTCAGGTAACAAGACCGGATTAACAAAACTAATGGTAGCCTGTTGCTTGAATTGGTATGGGTGAATCAGTTGCTCCAAAATAATATTTTTTGTGTGACTTAGTATGACCATTGCTGCTCCAGGTCAAGGAAACAAAAACATTTGTCACTAAAGTTTGCTGCTAAAATGTGTGTGTTTTATTTAATTCAGCCAGATTATATAATATAATTATGCATTCATAAGTAACCTAAGTCTGTGTGTGTTGTTCCAGCATATATCTGTTCTGCCGTTAATCTCATTACTACTGCCACCTAGCATTATTAAAAACTATACTGGATTGGATTAAAAATCCACGTGAGGGGTAGTGCAACCGGAGGCTCTTCTTTTTTTTTCACTGCTGTGTGGACCGCCAGGACATGGGGATGCATTTTCCTTTGCACGCAGCAGTGTATACTCCCCCCCCCCCCTTATGGTCCCTTCAGGGCTGGTTTCATGAGATGGAAGATGCGGCCCCACTTGTAGCTCTTTGCGGTAACGTGAACTTGGGCCCACAACACTAGCTGTGGGATCAAAGACCTTCTTCCCAATGAGGCCCCCAGACTCCCCAGTCCAGTAAGCTCTGATCCCATTTCACTGGGATGTGTTTCGGTAGACCAGGCATATAGGGCCATGCAGCCCCTGCTTTATTTTAATTTGTTTTTTCACTGTGACCAGAGTGTACCAGGGGTCAGTGGGGCAGGAGGCTATTTTGCCCCGGGAGAACATCAACAATAACAACAATTGTATACTGGCGCGACCAATAGTTAAGTTTGGTTTAAGCACTGCACATGTTTTTCGTAGAAAGAGCTTTCAAAGTAAATGAGACTATTTTTATGGACATCCTATGGTTAGATTTATCGCTACAGCCCGAGTGGCATTTTGAGCTTTTGGGGGGCGACCATCCCCGAGAGCAAGGGTTAGAACGACTCGTGCCATTATACACTCGATTTCGTTTGGTTAGGCTAGGTAAGGTTAATTTAGATTCCTTTGCTTGAGATGAGTTAGGTTGGGTTAACCCTTACGCTGCCACTTTGTTTGCAATTGCAAACTGGTATATACCGGATTATTAAATATTAATTCATTATTACATGAGTATGATGATAAAACAGTCTGTCGTGTCTGTATTAGAATGCAAAAGTTTATTTGCTATAACTATGTGGTTCTAAAAGTTTCATCAGCCATGTTGGTAATAAACCTCTATGTATACAAGCAGAGGGTAGTGGTAATGTCTAGCACGTTTCATTGATTTAGACGAGTGTTAGACCTCCTATAGCTAAGGGGATATTTAAGAATGTCACGGTTTTGCTGCATGGTGAGGTGAGATGTTCCAACACAAACAAACACTCTGGTTTGTCTTTCTTTCGGATCCCTAAGGTGATAAGAAACCAAGGAGAAGCACACGAGACTGCTGATCAAGAGAATGAATTTATGGTTCTCCCTAAAATCCAGGGAGCCAACATCAAACCCCTCTCTTCCCCCTACAACGTTGGGGAAGAGCCAAGGAAATTGGGGGGTTTGAGTAGGGGAAAACCCTAATAAATACAGGAAAATAATTATTAGTTTGGAATTAATATTCTTTTCTATAATAACCATATGGGATAATAATTAAAAGTGTTAGCTCATTCAGTGGCAGATATGATAATTATGCAGATAAATAAAGATAAATATATACGGTGCTTCTCATTATAACTGTATGAAGGTCCACATGGTGTCCAAGTTGATACTGATCTTGATGTTTGTGATACCATCACTTATTTAACTCAACCAATGGTAACAAAAGTAGTGTGTCTTTAAACTTTTGTGGCATTTCATGGACTGGAAGTTGTACTCAGGGTTGGGTGATAATATAAAGATAATACTGTAGTCATATAGGCTATGACCGGGTAGCATATCAGTGTTGCCACTTCGTGGGAATTTCCCACAAATCTGTGTGCGAAATGGAGCTACGTGGGAGGTGTTGTGTGAGGACACCAAATTTTTAAAATATGTGTGAATTTCTGTGTGAATTTTAAGATAATGCTAAGAATATTATGAAAAATGAGTGTGTGTGTGTGTGTGTGTGTGTGTATGTAAACACAAGTTAAAACAGGAACTAGCTTGTCCTCACAGAGTGACAGAGGAGGGAGACTGAGGCCTCTACCGCTGTCGTAACTTTAGTCAGTTGGTATCCACACTTGTATTAGCATTGATATAATGAGTGCTGCAAAGAAAACTTACCCTCAAACTCAGTTGGATGGTAAGAAATTTTGGGGCAAAGATTCTTCCAACCAATGAAGATGTGCCCGAGGAGGATGTATTGGTTGCATTAGAATTTTAAGTGATGCACCAAGTTTACTATAAAATACAAATGTAAATGATGGAATGAAATGTTCCAGCTGATATGAAATTGATTAACTGTTTATTTTGAATCTAATATCAGTGGTGACCTGTAGGCTAATTATTGTAATGAGCTCATTAGGCATTTGAAAGAAAACAATTCTCCTCCATACTATTTTCTCTGAAATGTAGGAAAGAATGTTTTTATTTTATTAATCTGTTATGTACAGACAAATAGGGCAACACCTAGAGTATTACTTTTCTAACTTTTCACATGAAATAATTGTGAACAATTAAAAATAGTTTGAAGCATTTTTATGTTTAGCATACGATCACATAATGAACAGAAACTATCTAAGTTTTTTTTTATTTATAATAAATTTATTGCTTTGTGTGAATTTTGTGTGAAGAATCACAAAATCTGTGTGAATCTGTGTGAGAAATGAGGTAAAATCTGTGGGAATTTCTGTTTTCAAAAGTGGCAACACTGTAGCATATTCACGATATGTACAGTTGGACACAGGAATTGCGCTACAGTCCAGGTGAAATAAACTTGTCCTATTTGAGTAACCAGTGTCTATTATCAGGTAGTTGCTTTTTATTACCATCCTCAATACTGACTTCTGCCCCTGGTGTCTCCTATTTGGCACTAAGGAACTTGATATTGGGAGAAATTGACCATCTTTCACTTGGGCTGTACCACCCATTCATGTGTCCAACTGTACAATCGCATTGGCTGCTACTCGCGCAACAACCGCACCCTCTTACCATCTTATAAATCTTATGCAGTTATGCTATTGATATTTGCATTAGATCAATATTTTTGAATGCGTAGACGAGATATGATTGGTACGTTTCATAACTATGATAGCGTGTGTTTCTAGTAGATAAATGGAGTTATCGTACGTTTATATATATACCAAGACATTTGATATACCGGTATAGGAGTAATATCTACACTTAAAAATAGTGGTAGCCTATGTTGTGTACATGAAGGTTTTATAATACTGTAATTTAATCTACAAGACAGCAGACAATGCACCTTTTAGATACAATACCAAATCAAATTATATATTACCAACCCCCCCCCCCCCTAACGGGAACCGCCTTGACGTGGTGGGAGGCTTGTGTGTCTCTGAGACCTGGGCGAGCTAGACTAGAGGGGGCTCCGGCACCTGCTTTGCCACGATTTCGGGGAGAGAGAGCTTCCTCCCATGCTAGGAAGGTCGCCAGTAATAAGAGACCAGACTAAATGGTTCCCATCTTTCAGTTTTTCAACTGTCCCTCTTTTCTTTTTATTTCCTTCCTGCTTGCTGTCACACCTCTCTATCACCTTTATCGGGCGCTATAAGATCTCGATATTGTGGCGCCTAATATCCATCAATCTATCAATCAATTATTACCAAACAGATTTTTCATTACTAAATTGGGCCTGATTTGGTAATGAAAAATACCAAATGGCAACCTTGCCAGTCTACCAACATGACGGATGTTTACATCGTGACGTCACGCCGATCAACTTTTAGTGAGAACCCCCTATAGACTAGGCTGAGATTCTCAAAATGTGATTTAATAAAGCATTTTGGGGTACTGGTCGATAAATGGGTTTTTGTGAAGGATTTGGGTATGCTGAACATGGCCCAGGTGTTTATCCTTCCATCATCAGCCTAATTAGGTCAATTAGCAGAGGTCAAAGGTCAATGAGTGCATATCAGTAAAAAATCCCATATTTTCTTCCTCTCCTAGTTTTACTTTCTGATTATTGTATATTATTATTTCTCTATTTTTTCCTTCTACTGTACTGCTTTTAATTTATTTATATTATTCCTTAATTTTGTATTGCTTCTATCCCTTTATATTTCTTCTGTCTATTCCGTCTGCCTGTTTTGCCTCTTATCATTTTTTGTGTTTTTAATTTTTGAGTTTTATATTCTCTCTCAAGTTCAGCTTTCCTATTTACATCTAATTCATTTCTCGTACTCCTATTTATTCCCTTCCTTATTTTAATTTCTATCCTTATGTGATTGTTTATCCATATTGGTTCTCTTTTTTTGTTTTCTGGATTTGTTTTTAATCTGAATGTTCTTTGCATTTCATTATCAGATATTTCTTTTATTATGTTGTAGTAATTCGGGGCTAACAGACTCTAGAATATAAGATATACTTTATTGGTAGGGCACAGGGAGTCACACAGAATAGGAGGTAGGCTTGTAACACAGGACAGGTGTGTCGGTCGGTCCTCTTCGCCAGAGCTGGTGTGTGGTGTGGTGAAAGGTCGGGAAGCCAAGTGAAGGTGTTCTCGTGTCCAGTGTCCAAGGGTGAGTGAGAAGGTCAGAGGGCAGCGGCCTGGCTTTTATGTCCTAGCGTAAAGGATTGGCTATTGCCCCAGGCGCTTGGCCAGGGCAAGGATTAAGCTAAATATAGACCGGAGAATACAGAATGTTCCCTCTGACTCCTGTGGTGAGAGGGATACGGAGTGGTACACTACAATGTCATCCATTTCCTGCTTTTTATTTATTTATTTTTGTTCCATCCTCATTTTTAATTTTTCTAAAAAAGATTTTGAATTTTCTTCCTCTACCTTATAGTATGTTATCTCTTCCCATTTTCCCTTGCTAAATTCTCCCTTTTCTGACTTTATTATGACAGATTAAAATTTTCTCTGTCTTCATCTATTTCTATATTCTCATAATATTTTATCATTTCATTATTTATCATTACATAATCAATTACACTTTTATTATTTCCACACTCCCATGTATTTATCCCTTCACATTCCGGCGTCAGGTTTAATAATGTGCCATTCATAACCTCTAATATTTCTAACACTCTCTTCCCATTTTCATTTAAATTTTGTTTCCCTAATAATCCTATGTGGCCATTAAAATCCCCCATAATTATTAGTCCTTCTTCCTTACAATCCATTATCTTTTCCAGTATTTCTTCCTGTAATTTATTATTTCTCTCCCTATCCTTAACTGAAAAATATACCAAAACTACGTTTATGTGCAAATCTTGTTTTATTATTTTCACATGTAAAATATCTGTATGTTTTGATTTAACCTCCACATGTCCCCTATTTCTCTCATCCATTAGTGTAATTAATCATCCCCCCTTCTTTCATTTACCTCCCTATATCTTTCTTTTTTTATAATAATCCCACTGAAATGTAAATTTATTGCATCTTTGTTGAGTTTCCGTAACACAAATAAATTTATTTTCATTGACTAATTTCCTTAATTTTATTAATTTACTTACAGTTAATCCCATGGAGGTATAATCTAAGAGGAGGCGGCATGACGTCACAGAGGTGAAGCCAGTTTTCTATTGGTCGGCTGTCCTCCCTACGCCCCATTGACTCAAAACATTGAACAGCTGATCATGTCGGACCATCAATTTCACCAACATTCTTTGCCATTTTTTAAGATAATGCTGGCGTGTTCAGCATATGGTTGTACCCAGAGAGACAGGAGTCTTTCTACTACATTTCATATGTATGTTAAGAAAGTCATATAGAAAAATATACGACAGAAATTGACAAATCAACGAAGTGAATTTCATCACCTGCCTCGCACACCGCGACACGTACCCATGTCCTGTAGAATATTAATACTGTACACACAAAAACTGTAAAGCCAAGGCTATTATAGTGTTGTGATATTAACTATTAATGTATAACCTGACGTATATATAGCATTGACAGGGTTATAAAAGATAAACTGGCTCCATGGGGGGACCTATTTGTGCCTAAGTTAGGGTTGGCCTGAAGGATAACTCGAGTGTTGAGAGATTGTATTATGAATGTTTTAGCATATTTCATAATGTTTTAAAGATATTTAATTTATAATTGTGTTTACTATGTAGACTATTTGGTTGTTGAGAATTTAGGTGTAAGTTAAAAAAAAACGTAGTCTAAGTTAAGCCAATGTGCGGAAAGAGTTTTTATAATTGTGAAATTACTGCCTGGGACTGAAGAGTAAAATTAATGTTTCTGTGTAAATCAGAGTGAACTGAAACTGAGGAAGTGATGACACACTTTATGCAGTAACATGCAGCCATCATGGTAAGATTCCATGTGGCTTATATGGTGGTAAAATGTGTTTGATACAAGACAACACACCTGAGTGTCAACTAAATTACATGACAGTTCTGGGTGTTACACTACACATCTCTTCACTACACATCACATATCTCCAGTAGGCCTACCATATACACATCTTCACTACCCTATTCACATCTTCAGTACACTATACACTTCTTCACTACACACACATCTCCATTACCTTAATTATACACATCATCACAACACACCACATCTTCACTACCTTATTACATATCTTCACTACATTATACACATCTTCACTACACTATGTAGGCTACATTTTCACTGCAGATCACACATCTTCACAGCACACTGAGGTGGCTACAACGCAAGGAAATTTAAGTGAAAAAAGATGTAGTTTGTTGACAGGCAGACAGTAAAATATTATTACTATCTGCTTGTCAACAAACTATAACTTTTGCTCACTTTCCTTCCTGTTGTAGGTATCTCACAAGTAGCGAGGCATACCAAATTCACGTGTGGTCATCTGTACTTGTTGTTATTTCTCTGTAACGTTAAAATATAATACGTTATAATACGGTCTGTGGGTTGGTGTGTAAGCTATCACCTTCTCTTATACTATACTTTTTGCATAAAATAAACAATTCATTCATTAATCAATTCATTCTTTCATTCATACTCCTAGGAAAAGTTTGCGAGAAGAGGTAATGCTCTAGCTGGAAACAGCGATATTTAATGGGTTTAAGTACTTTTGATAATATACAGAATTGGATAATTTTATGTAGTTATCATATATGGAACAAATTCAAGTCTCTTTCTGGCTATGATTATAGGATATATGAGAAAATAAGACCATAATTATAATGGGAGTAAGGCGGGCGAGGCAATGTTTTGAGTCAATGGGGGGTAGGGTAATAGGCTCCGCCCCTTGCTTCACTTTGGGTGTACAGGAAGAGCGGCTCATGCCGCCTCCTCTTAGATTATACCTCCATGGTTAATCCCTGCATATTTATTAATCTAAACCCCAATTTTATCTCCCTCTCTGTACTTCACCCCTATTCTTGATATCTCTTGAACTTTAAGGGGGTCCGGGAGTAGGGGGACAGGCTTGGGGGGTGGGGGGTGCAGGAGTAGGGGGACAGGCTTGGGGGTAGGGAGTAGAAAGCCTGTTCCCTATTCCTGCACCCCCCCTAACCCCCTCAAGCCTGTCTCCCTACTCCCGCAACCCCTAATCCTCTCCCAAGTCTATCCCCCTCAAACCCCCTACACCCCCCTAAGCCTGTCCCCTATTTACGCACCCCCTTAACAATTTCCCATCTATGACATACCACCCTTGTTCTCCTCTTTCCCTATTCTCCCTTAGTATTTCCAATGCTTTCCTTATTTCCTCTCTCTCTCTAATGGTCAAATCCTTGCTTATTTGTATTCTTCTTGCCCACTTTTCTCTATGTAACGCTCCTTTTTTTTATTCAATGGGTCTCTTTGAGTTACCCCTTTTATTCGTCCATCATCGATAGTTATATTTAGGGCCGAAGAAAAGAAAACGTGATAGTGGTTATTGCTGGAATGTTAGGTATATATATATTGAATGTTATAAACGTGTTAGTTATTATAATAGGTAGGAAATTAATTATGTGTATTTATTTTGAGAGAAGGGTTGATCAGGGACGTGATAAAACTCGAGGTTGTTTAACGTAATTTTGTCATCTATTGCGTCAGCCAGCATCGAATAGGACCGTTCGCATGAAGCGTGGATCTAGCGATTGACACCACATACTTCCAGATTTTTAATTTTTTATTTTTGTATTGGGTACATGAACAAAATTGCATATAGACCCTTCTTCGTTAAAATAACGTATTTACTATGATTTTAATATTCCAGGATAATAGACTATAAAGGATAGTCTACTGCAACGTCACAGTGATGACGTCGTAGATATCCGTGACGTCACGGGAGGCTCAGTCGCTAGCTGGAGCACAAACCTTGCCCGCTTACTAGGGAAAGTATGAGGCATAAAGATTATATCAGCTGATATTAATCGAAATAATGAGTTTCTTGGTAGCTGCACCTTGGTAGGTTATAAAGATAAGAAGCATACTGATATAATGGCAATTGTAGAACTCGACAGTATATGTTGAAATAGAATAATGGACTATAAAACTGGAGGCCTTTCACGACCAAGATTGATATCGTCGCGTTCGCATCTCTAAACCCATATTTGTACAATAATTACTAATCTTTGGTGTCTTTGTACTCCACATAATTAAAATTGATCATTATAACTTAAAGTAAATGTATTTGTAGTGTGTTGTCATCAATAGATATTTAGTGAAGCCAGGAAAGATCTCTACCACTGGCCACTGGTGAGTGACCGTGTGTCGTATACTATACTCGCCACCTGCCAGAGTAGGTCTACAGTAATGTACCAATGTACTTGGTATTGGCTGCTATATAGCATTGATAATAGGATCTTGATTTAGACTGACAATAGGTTGTGTTTAATAATACCTATTTTAGTATTTCCAACTGCCCCACTTCCGAAAATTGCCCTGAATAGATCCGAAAAAAAACCTGATTAGGTCAGAAGAATGTACCATTCACTTATAAATTGTTCAACTCCACCTCAAATTATTTTCAAAAGTAGAAAAATAATTATTAGAAATATGAATACATAATAATGAAGTAATAACACAATCAGTCCATCAGCATATTCACAGTGAAATTGCATATTTTCTAGAAAAACTATAATCTAATGTTAATTTTATCAAAAATATATATATCATTGTTATATATATAAAGAAAAACTATATTGCTATTATAATTTACATAATACTGTAGTATCACAGTCAGTCCATGAATATAATCACTTCGGAATTACACAGGTTTGGAAATTGTAAAAATAAAATTAATTTCTGTCACGATACAATTATAAAACATTGTTATATATATAAAGCAAAACTATATTGTGACGGGAAATTAAGATTATCAATGTGTTATTAGTTAAGTGATGTAAAATTTATTACTGTTAACTCTTACCTTCTCCCGGACTTATCTTGGACACTCTTTGTGTTGGCTTTTTTATCCCAACTTCCGTCAACATAAATATATTTGTATGGGTCCTACATTATATATGCATTTATTATAGTATTAGCAGAATTGTAAAGGTTTATGAAAACAACACATTTTCAGTTACTTTACTATATTTATTAATTTCAGAGAATGAAAGGTGAGTAGTTTGTAAAGAAGGTGTATGGAAGTGAAGTTGTAGCATCTGGTGTTAGAGGCAGACCTCCAGTTAGATGGCAGAACAGAGTGGAAGAGCATATGAAAGAGAGAAGCATGATCATTATACTGTATATATTAAATATTTCCGTCATTGAGCAGACCCTCTTGTGTTTCATGTGCATCACCTCTGGTATCTTCTTGTGCTTGAGCAATAGCAGCATCTAATTCCATTTCTGGTGCATTATCTGTGAAGGAATTGATGTTAGAGGCACATAATCACATGGCACTTGTTTGTACTGTATATACAAAAGAAAAAAATATATAAAGGTTGCCTTTCCATGATTTTCATAAATCCATTATCCAGCCCTACTCTAAATATACCATATTGTGAAACATTGAAGTACAGGGTAGGTCTGATACCATCTAATATTATGTACTATACTCAGTCATTTTTATGAAGAAATCAAAATTCTCACCATTTCTTTCATTGAGCAGACCCTCTTGAAGTACTCTGGTACCAGTAGCCGTCTACGTCTGCTGAGTAGTATTTCTTGGTTAGCCTCCATACCAGCTGAAAATGAAATGAATGATACAGCTTCAAACCTAATCAAAATCCATGGGAAAAATCATGATTGCATAATATATACAGACCAAATATCCACATTAGAAATACTACTGATTTTCTACCACTATTTTCTACTACTGTAACCTACATTAGGCCATTGAATGAGTTTTAATGTATTAGATCTACCACAAATACTTTAGTTTTTAAATATACCCCACCTTACTCCCCAAACAATAATGGAGAAGAAAAATTGTTGGTTATAGAGCATTAAAAGACTGTAGCCTACTTAGATATTTCAAAGTTATCACTAGAAGATACTGTCAGTATTGGGCTACATTTCTAACAGAATTAGGTAGACTTGGCCTGGCCTAACCTACATACTGTACAGTAAAGTATCATAAGATGGGGTGAAGTTTAAACTATGTACAGTATAGGCAAATAGCTGAGGGTGTAATGATACAATAACAATAAGTTAGGCCTTTGATAGATCACAACGAGTTCAAGTTGTTTAGGCCGTGATCCCTTTAGGCCGAGAGTCATTTAGGCCGTGATCCCTTTAGGCCGAGAGTCATTTAGGCCGTGATCCCTTTAGGTCGAGAGTCGTTTAGGCCGTGATCCTTATTTTATTCATAGCTAACCCTTATATTTTCATTAAAAGTATACCAACAAATGTATATGTTTAAAAATTTAACACATACAAATAAGCGAAATATATTTTTTAAAAATTTAACACATACAAATAAGCGAAATCTTATCCCTATTTAATTAAAACAAGAAAAACAATTATTTTATTCATAGGTAGCCCTTATATTGTCATTAAAAGTATAAAAACACATTTATATTTTTAAAAATGTTAACATACAAATAAGCGAAATCTTATTACTCAACATGAGGAGCAGACAGGTGGCTGCATGCAGACAGTAGCTGGGATGTCTTGATCTCGTTCCTGCTGTAGCGATCCCATAGGTCAAACAGTCTCCCCTGCATGTTCTTGAACGTTTTTCTCTGGTGTCGCTTCAGTTTGCTCTCTCGCACAAGCTGAACCTGTATTGGCACTAGTTTAGCTTCAGAGTATAGGTTATTGATTAGCATATACATATGCTGGTTGGCACGACCAATAGGATGTGCTCGGCTGGAAGGTAAGGCAAGGCTAGTAGGTGACGGATGAAAGTGTTCACGGGGCCCGACGTCATATATGGCATGCGAAGTCCAAGACTATCAGCTTTGCGCCAAACTGCTTGTCGCCAGTGAAAACAGCAACCCTTGATGGTTACCTCCTCCCCAAACACACTCCTCACAGCTCTCCATGTGGCCGCCTCAAAATCTAACACTATGGTCTTCAGTTTGATGCCAGGCAGGGACTGCTTAATAGTCCACAAAACCTTCTTGTAGTCACGTTTCCTGCGTCTGCTCATCAGGGCAAATGCAAGCGGTAGTTGTTTCACCTGCTCATCTGCTCTCTTTACAAATGCATGTACAGAAAAGAGCTGGGTGAAGGGTGACTTCACAACCCTGAATGTTGCATCACTGTACCATGTCTTAGCATCTTTCAGGATCTCTCTCTGCTCTGGTGTAGAAAAGATAAGATGTCGAGACTCGTCAGCTTGAATGTCACTGACAAGAAAGTTATCTGGAATGTGATCCATGGCTAACTCAAAAGTTATGTCACTTGGATCAGCTGGTCGATTTCCTTGCCTCCGTCTGTTGGCTGCTCTTGCAAGGTGTGACGGGTTAGGCAGGCTCTCTGGAAGGGCATCTTCTGACAACTGGCGAGTCATCACCTCCTCAACTATGGCTGCAGCTGGGCGAAAAACATCAGTCTTTGCCTTCTTCTTCACCTCAGCTGCTATCTCCCAGGTTGTGTTGGATGATTATGAGAATGAATCCCAGCAATCCAGCAGGCACCATCCTGGACAACCACTGCCTTACATGGTGCTTTCACACCACGGGATGTGCAACGCCATGTCACCTTAGTACCCTTATATCTTTTGTCTACCTTCACTGAGTAGCTATAACCCTGTGAATCAACCAACAAACGTTTCCCTGTTTTGGTACCCGCATCAACCAACTCGTAAGTGACACTCTCAGGCTGACCAAGGCTAGGTAGCTCTGAGGGAAGTGGCATTGCTGGCAGGGTGTCTTCAAGGTTGTCACAGTTGGTCTCAAATGGTAATGACACATCAAAGGACTGGGTGGGTGGAGGAAGTGGAAGTGAATGTGGCTGAGGTGATGGCATGGGGACATCGACGTCCATCTACCTGGTTCTCAATTAGAATTTGGAAGGTGCAGAGTCGGTACAGTTGAAGGTTGCAATATTCTGATGATCTTTGGAGATCCATTACATCGTTGATTGTTCAAAGCATCTCTTGGGACGTAATCTGTTGTTGTTTTAAAGTGTAGAGAGCATACTCGTACCAATTCACCATTAGATTTGCCCTCACGTTAGCACGACGATATCAATATTTTGGCTTTCTCTTGGTCTCTTAGGAACTGATAGAGCTTTACCCAGTCTCTTTTTTCATGTCTACTGCCATTATTGAAATTGTAAACAGCACATACACCCATAATATGCCATAGACACTCACGTTTCACGTACATTTTAAATTGGACTAGTGACAGTCTGTGCTCCAGGCCAGGTTTGTTTACATGTGTGACGTCACTACCGCGGTGCAGTGTGGGAAAACAAGTGTCTAGTGGACTATCCTTTATAGTCTATTATCCTTGATCCCACCCCAGTAAACATTTTAAAGACGTTAAAGTGCATATTAATGTGCTAGTAATATAGTTTGAGGAGATTTATTGTGCTGTACTATTTTTGGTGTGTGTGCCTCAATGGATAAATATTCATCGGCTTTATATATACATGTGAATATTTCTTGATTTTTAATGTAGTATAAATGTTCCAAGGGACCACCAACAAAGGTAATAACAGAAAAATAAATTATTTCAGCAGATATTCGCTGCCTACAGTACGACATGCTTAACAGTCAAACAATAACAAACACAGCAACCAAGTGATGTATGATGTGTTCTTGTAGTAGTATCGGCTTGGTGGTGGTAACTGTTTCTACTGGGAATGATTTTCCCTCGTGTGATTTATTACAATCGACAAAGAAGGCTTCAATACAAGATGAAGATGAAGATACAAGACTCAATCTGATGTTTGTTGATATTCGTTCATACGCTAGCCAGCCTCGAGAGCAGCAGACAGTACGGGGTACTACGTGACTATAGCTTTTTCAGCCATTAAACTCGCAAGAAACCAACACTAAATTATTCTGTTTCATTACAATGTCGATAAACTGGATCATTTGACTTCATAGTGATATCAATGGAACTGCTAAGGTGTGTGTTCGTATAAATACTAATACTAATATAGTTTTTAAATCATAATTATCGTTTGTTACCCTATATAAAACGCATACATTTCTCGCGATGGTTATGGTGGTTGGAATATTTTTATACAAGCACATATACACAAACTACCTCTTGACAAAAATATTTTATACTAATATCAATGAATATTTGCCTTAAAAATAGTTAAATATCTCCGTATATATGAATTGAAACCTCTCATCACCGAGTCAGTGTTCTATACGCTCGTACTCCCGCTGACAAAAAATGCTTTATTTTCATATTAATCACTTTGCTATTGACTCATGAGAGCATTTATTTATAAAAATAGTTAATATTATAATTCAATACCTATGTAAAATCAATAAATCTTCAACCTGGGCCTTATACAACCAACATCAAAGCACAACATAAAAAACATCACAAATTATTATGTGAGCTCATAGATAGGTACTCTTATGTTCTTAAGTGAATCAAAATAATGTTGTTAGTATAATATCATGACAGGGGGCCTGTGGTGAGCTAATTTGCATTGTCCTTTTTATAAAAAAAGAAATGTACAAATCTGCAGGTGGTATGTGGCAGCTTTTTTCTTCATGTGAACGGTCCTATTATTTTACGTATAGCAGAGTCTTTAAAATAATGCATTGTAATTCCCAGATTAGCAATAATGTATAGTTAACTAACCTCCAATATCACTTACCTGACTCACCAATCTCCTAGCTTATTTTTAAAACTCACTGCAAAAGTAATTAACAAGTTTCAGAGAATTATTGACGAATTAATTAATGTTCCAATATTTCGTTAAACTTGAAAAAAAGCCATTCTTTCTTCTACCTCCATCGGGACAGGTACGTTCGACAATACGTCGGCAATATTTATAGTAATCAAGTGATTAAGGTGATAATAATATTCAATAACTGTAAAGTAAATGTCAACTAAGTGTTTGTTGTGTGTTAATTAGTAATTTATCTTAAGATGACAGTGATAAAGTGAGATTGATTGGATTCTTTCTTCTACCCCCATCGGGACAGATTTCGTCCATCACCACGAGTCACACACGAGTCAGTCAATGATATATCTGGGACGTTAGTTATTAGTGTATTAGAGTTATTTTCGTAACATGGTCCAGGGTTCATTGCCTGCCATGCGTTATTATATTTCCATGTGTAGTAAGTTATATATAGTTTTAAGAGTAATTCTTACGGTACAGAGTACATTGCATGCCTGCCGTGACTATTCCATTCTATGAGTGATTCTTTCGATTATTTCTGTGTATAATCAGCGAGTCAGTTGAGTATTTAAATTCTGTGATCATTTCTATTCAGTATTATTAATTCCTATATAGTTTCTATGCCTTGTTGGAACTTATCTCGTGTACAAGTGTTCAGTTTAGGTTCAAGTGTAGTTCTAAGGCAAGTTCTTTATAGTTATAAGATTAAATTCAATTTTATTCTAGTTCCAAGGGTAATTCTTTAAGAAGAAAATTCGTCATTATTTCTAGTGATTTCTGTGATTTATTTAATTCATATCTTGTGGGAAAATTAATAAATCCCGGTTAAACTTTATAGTTATCTTGTCGTTTATTTGCCCCATTCCTATAGCATTCTTTATTCTCCTACCGCCTGGCCAGAGCGAGGAAAGCTAAAAAGATACCAACAACATTATTATTTTTTTGTGTTAATACTCGTTAATCTTTCACATATTTTATTCGAACCGTTACACCGGTGGGATAAATGTGTGAAGGATAATTTTCGAGGTATTACATCTAGTATTTTTTATTAAATGTTTTGCAGAGTACGGCGACCATCATGAAAAGTGTTGCCAGATCTACATGACATCATTTTCCTAACTTGTTTACCTCAATAATTCTCTGTTTACTCCTGATCACTGACGGTCTTTTTGGTATTTTTTGTTCTGGTAGAACTTTCCCTGTTTATTCATGAACAATATTTATATAATATCCCTATGTGGACTTCAATATTACCTAAAACCATTTCTATGCATCTGGCAACACTGATGATGATAAACAATATAAGTCAACATAGAGACTGTGTATAATATTAATATTATTAATAGAAATATATGATTACATGAGATATAAAAATATGATGTTGACATTATAATAATTCCTTCATAATTATATATATATATATAGATATATTATATTTATTATATATATAGTTTTATAATAACATTATAACAAGAGCTCATTTGACAATTCCAAAGATTGACCAAAATAACAAAGCAGCAAGCAGGTTCAACATTAGGCCAAGCAATTACCATTCAATACTCCAATAAATTGGAGGTAATTCAAAATTCAGCTTTAAAGATTGACGTGGGAGCATTTAAATCCTCCCCAGTCACATCCCTTGAGGTAGAATCCTCCCCAGTCACATCCCTTGTCCACACATATACTATACTTGTCCACACATACACTAAACAGTAATTGTTGAGCGTTGGACCATAATCAGGTTTGGACTGAAGGCTTGCAGATTGCAATGTTTTATAGTGTTTTTTTGGAATATTTGCCACAACTCCATTTCGAAAATTTTACTGTTACCAGTGTTTATATTTCACTATTACAAACAACTTTTCTATATACCATTTCGGTCAATTTTTACAAGTTGCCACAACAGGATTTCACTGGAAAAAAATATATTTCCTATGTACCAGTCCTGTAGGCTTGAACTCTTTCAGGATCTGGTGACTTACTTGTTTTTGATTCTTGGAGTAGTAGTGTTGTTGTAGTTGATTATTAGGTAGCGTAGCAGACGTGGTGTTCAGGGATTAATGACTTCTCTGTTTCTTAATTGAGACTTAATTTATTATACAATTATCTCTATACACACAGGGAATTATATTGATGTGCCTTTGTCTGATATGGTATTGTGTCTCTCTTGGTGGAGACAAGTAGCCCTAGGGAGTCAGTCTAAGTATCCTATCTTTAAGTGTATGTCCTCTGTTTATATACATTTCCAAATAGTTGACATTAGTAACCATTGCCTTATTTCCAATTTGAAAAAGGGGAGGTCTAGTATTTAACTCCTCCTTTATGTTTAGCTCCTCCTTTTGTTTAGCTCCACCTCCACTTCCTCTCTCTCTCTCTGTCCCCTTCTCTTTCCCTACTTTCTCTTTTGTGAGGGAAGTACATATCCTGTATGTCCTGGACTTGGAGAGATTAATGGTGTAAGGTTGGTGTGAATGGTCTAAGGTGGATACAAGTAGTTTAATTGTGTTTTGAGTGTATGTGTGTGTGTGGGTGTGTTCGACTCGCAGCTGAGAAATCAGTGACCCATTTTCCTACTTCCTGTCCTTCTTCCTGTTTGTGATTGTACACAGCTTGAACTACCTGCCTCCTTCTTAATGGCTTTGAAGGAAGGTGTACATCGCTCAGTCCGCTACCACGTCTGGTCTCCAGGCGTAATGCTTTATTTAATAGAAGACCAGTTTACAAAGGTTGGTAGGGTAGGACTACATAATAACTAAAATACATGTATTGTAACATAAAAATAGACATTAAGACATTGGCACACCTTAAACATAAATGAACATAGACAGTATCATCAATTCATGAATAGAAATACATTGTTACATAAAATTTCATCTTAATATTAATGTGTTTAGCTAGATGCATGTTATTGTGTGTATATAAGCTAACCTATGCTAAAGATTCACATTTTAATAAGGGGGAAGCCTTGTTGCTATGATGTGGCTGTGAAATAACAGCTATTATTTATTTTTCCATAAGATCATTCAGTATACGTTGATAGAGTTCTCTTATGCAATACAAAATATGACGGTAGACTTTCCTATATAAAAATGTTATAGTATCTACCAGAAAGATAAGACATGGGTTTAATAACATTGGTACCAAGTTTCTTTTTTTTTCTTTTTTCATCAATATATAGAGTAATCAAATGATATTAGAAGGATGTTTGATCCCTAGTCTCCCTGAGTAACTTAAAAGCTTCACTTTTTCTGTAACAATTGATAATTGGGAGATATTAAACAAGTCGACATTATATGAAATATATTGAAAGGTGGAAGAGATTATGATATGTTTTCTAGCAATTATATATATATATATTATATTTTTCAATGTAACGATTCCCTTGAATTGTATTTATTTGAGTCTGCCTCTCTACAGTAGCCTTAATCCATGCCATGTGTAGGGTGATTAGGGTAATATATTGTTAATTGTCTATCAGCAGGTAAGTATAGATAGTGGAAATTAGAAATTTGATGATAAAAGAGAGGTTTGATTAATGATAGATATGAATGTACATGCATATAGTGCTTGATTTGATTCAAAGCAAGTGTAGATTTCGCATCTTTTGGAGAATTAATTGCCAATAAATATGCAGGACAAATATATAAATGAAGACATGCAACATGGTACTTGAGGAGTGTGTGTCATTGATGACATCATCACTATGTATAATGCTTATTGGAGGAAATTTGAATATTAAAGGATTATTCCTATTTTCATTGGGAATTCTTGAAGTGCGTAGCTTTGAATAATATTTTACCTTCTATGGGAATAATAATGAGTATATAATCTTGTGTTAAAATACTACGCATGCTTGTATAATAATATTTCAAGTAGGTGTATAAAAGATAGTTAGTAAGATGGTATTTCACACTGATTTTTTCTTTGCATGTCATAGGTATTTGAGTGGTATTAATTATAAGTTGATCTTACTTTACCCGCAGTAAATACTTTCCTTTAAATGGTAGTTTTTCCTCTCGAAGTTCCTGTACTTGCCATACAGCTTTCTGCCCTCTTGCAGAAATAAATAGAAGCCAAATCTTATATGTGATTATTTTCTTTTATTGGTAATGTAAAGCTCTATAATTCGTATTTAATTTCTGTGCAATGATTTGTACACTAATATATACAGTAGGGTCCCACAATATGCGAGTTCGCAATATGCGATTCGCATAAGATGCGAGGACCCCCAAATAATAAAAATTAATTATTTTGATATGCGAGAATGACCATAAAATGCGAATCTGAGGCTCAAAGTAGGGTAAATCCGAGGAGTTCCTTAAAATACGAACTTTTTTTTTTTAAATGCGAGCCGTAGGCGGGCGTTCGCACAGTGTTGCCACTTTTGAAAACAGAAATTCCCACAGATTTTACATAAAAATGCTTCAAACTATTTTTAATTGTTCACAATTATTTCATGTGAAAAGTTAGAAAATTAATAAACTAGGTGTTGCCCTTTTTGTCTGTACATAACAGATTAATAAAATAAAGGAATTCTTTCCTACATTTCAGAGAAAATAGTATGGAGGAGAATTGTTTTCTTTCAAATGCCTAATGAGCTCATTATAATAATTAGCCTACAGGTCACCACTGATATTAGATTCAAAATAAACAGTTAATCATTTTCATATCAGCTGGAACATTTCATTCCATCATTTACATTTGTATTTTATATTAAACTTGGTGCATCACTTAAAATTCTAATGTAACCAATACATCCTCCTCGGGCACATCTTCATTGCTTGGAAGAATCTTTGCCCAAAAATGTCTTACCATCAAACTGTGTTAGATGGTAAGTTTTCTTTGCAGCACTCATTATATCAATGCTAATTCAAGTGTGGATACCAACTGACTAAAGTTACGACAGCGGTAGAGGCCTCTGTCTCCCTCCTCTGTCACTCTGTGAGGACAAGCTACAGTTAAAGTCCGTTAATCCGACCACGGATACTCCGAAAATCCCAATAGTCCGAATTTTTTAAAGTGGTAATAAACATTTCAATTTTGATGTCCGAGAGGCCTATGTGGGGATTTTCCGGGTGTATCGTCACATATGCCTACATGATTCGCGTACAGCTGGGCCATCCACACTCTCCCACCTATTATGCGTACCTATGCGCAAATTAATATTAAGTGGAAGTGATTTTTCAAAGAAAATTACCAAAATTAATGAATACAAACTAAGGAATGTCTGAGCACGAATGAAAATTCAATGAGCTTTAGTGATAACTGAAATTTCCACCCCACTGTCACTCATGCTGGCTTGATCAGAGCCTTCTAGAAGGTGCTGGCTTGATACACGCGTGATAAACCTAACCCCTTTATAGTGAACAACTTCTCAATACGGGCATTTTTCATACTTTTAACACATATCCCGGTACAGACATTTGATATGGTGAAAAGTGCAAGTGATTGTATGAGAAAATTACAAAGAATAATTAATATAAACTGAGGAAATGTGTTTGTATGAGTAGAAACTCATGAATTATTGGTGTTAACTGAACTTGTCAACTCGTCACGCACTACACACACGCTATTAGGTCTAACCTTTTAGAATGAATAACCTTTATAAACATTCATTTTCCATACTTTGGGCTCAAGTTTAGAATTATTTTAGTTACTAGCTGTGTATGGGAACCAGAGATACGAGTGAAAGCACACATAGTTTTGAGAGTGAGTGTACAGACAGACAATCAGTCATACTCATCAAATTTAAGCCCTCGGGTATCTCAGATCTTCTGATAACTCGTCAAGGGTCTCTCCTCAATTGATCCGAAATAACGAGGGTTTACTGTAATCCTATAATGTGTGTGTTTCTTTTTCCATATCTGTAGGCCTATTTGGAGGTCCAACCAATAGTCCGAAAAAATTAATAGTCCGAATGACCTTCAGTCCCCTGCAATTCGGATTACAGGACTTTTACTGTAGTTCCTGTTTTAACTTGTGTTTACATACACACACACACACACACACACACACACACACTCATTTTTCACAATATTCTTAGCATTATCTTAAAATTCCCCCTGTACATAATCCCACTAGAATTTAAGGTAAGGGAAAAATTGCATTTTTTTTTTTTTTATTGATAGTGTGTATTTTCTCATTTTCATTTATTAATATATTATTTTCTGTTTGTATGTGACTGAAATGTATGGTATCATGCCCCAATTACCTTTTTCAGGAATTATTACCAACAAAATTGGAACTTTACGGCAATTTTTTGGAGCAGATCGACCATAAGACGTATTTCCCATAGGTTATGTGTATCGTAAGATGCGAATTCGCAATATGCGAGCTCGTCCATCGACCATAAACTCGCATATTGCGGGACCCTACTGTACCTGTTACACTAACTTACCTTGCTTTGCAATGTCTTGTCTCGTAACCCTTTATATTATGGGATATGCTTGTATACCACTATCTAAGCAGTACCAACTAGTGCTCATGAAATTTCATTGAAAAATTATCAAAACCACGCTCTGGGCTGTGGTGATGGCAATAGGCCATTATATATATACTTTTTTTTATAATAAACGAGCAATATTACCTTAGTCGCTGGATTCCATTTGGTTATTCCATTTGTGTGATACCTGTCAAACAAACTAGTGTATCATGAAATACCTGTTGCTGTAACCACTGTTCAATGGGATAAAATTTGTAAAACAATTTAGATATATCTTGTAAAGAGTAAGAAATTGTGATCATATCATTTGTCACCATTATTTTATTTATTTACCTTTTCTTTTCATCTGCTTGTTAATAAAATTGTAAACGAGAGCTCTCGGGTTTAAGACGTCATCTGTACTACGTTGTGTTCCTCGTTCGAGCCTGTAGCTGCTGAGAGTATAGACATAAAAACCGTTATTTATATAGGTTGATTTGGGCCATATCTGTAAGAAGAAATATTATATTTCATAGAAAACCGATCGGATTTATGTTTGTAATTGATTATTTTATTATATAGTATATAGTAGGGATAATATTACTAAGAAGAGGAAATTGTTATGTCCCAGTAATATGGATTGGTTTTATTTTGGATGGTTTTCGCGCTTTACCAATCTCTTTATCCTGTTTACATATACAATATCAACCGCCTGGTAAAACTATTCTTTATTATAAGTTTATTACCTACTAAAGATATTACTGTGTGAAGTTTTAAACTTCGATCGGGTACCCGTATTATTTTATGTTATCACCTGGAGTGAACATTTGAATTATTTGCTTTATTATACCGGCGATTACGCATTTTATTCCTGCAAGCCCGTAAATTGCTTGTGTAGGCGATTATGTATTTTCTTCCTTGCAAGCCTGTAAATTGCTTGTGTAAATTTCTTGTGTAGGCGATTACGCATTTCTTCCTTCTTGCAAGCCTGTAGTTTTCTTGTGTAGGCGATTACGCATCTTCTTTCTTGCAAGCCTGTAGATTTCTTGTGTAGGCGATTACGCATCTTCTTTCTTGCAAGCCTGTAGTTTTCTTGTGTAGGCGATTACGCATCTTCTTTCTTGCAAGCCTGTAGATTTCTTGTGTACATCATGATGAATATGTTGAACTGCAACTCACTGTTGTTCAGCGAAGTTGTCCTTGTTGTAGCATGGCTTCTGTGTGGCAATTGTTATATCATGTAATTATATGAGAGACGTTTCTTGTACGCCATTTTTGATGAGGAGTTTTTCCTTTTATTTTCATGTTTTGTAGTGTTTATAGACTGTCATCTTGATGCAGTCTTTCCATGTGGAGGGATTTTCATTGTTTCTGTGCCACCAAGTACTTGTAGTATTTTACGGTTTTGCCGTTTTTGTTAACCCATTAGCTGCTGGGAGATATGGGGAGATATGGTTATACAAACGTTTGCTTTAATATAGTAGAAATTAGATATCTTCATAATATCGAGACATGTATATGGGCATAATAATTTGGGATTTAATATATGTGCACTTACTTTTTGCGGTTTTTATCATAGTGGTGCCGCCACCAAATATCTAGAAAATGGTTAACCATATGTAATAACTTATTTGAGCCCTGATTTGAAATTAGTTAGGAAAGTATATCTATTCCTACTACGTCCCCTGATTCGTCCAGGATTAGTTTCCTGTCATGGAGCATTGCATGTTTCGCACTGAGCGATATATGTGTTGTATCATGTACCCTTAGTTTATGTTAATTGCATATTATATGGAGATTGGTTTGATACCTATTTCTCCCAGGATGTCATGCTGCATTTTGATAAATGGGTAATTAACACTGAGGGAATCATTATTTAATGTATCACTTTTAATTGGTTTATAAGTCACATTTACTAAGTTTTCTGAATAGAATCTCATCATAAAGGGAAAAGATATTTAAGTGACTGTGTAAATTTCGTCCATTATTTTCATCCTCAGAGTTAAATAATGTCTTATTATATGTTACCATAGAAATTGCTAATGTTTATGAACCACATTAAGTAAAAGTCCCTGAGTGACTTTGGAACTAAATGACAAGATGATTGTTTAAGGGATTTGTTATTTTATCTAATCATCCTGGAAGATAGTTAATATCAATGTGAGAGAAATTCCTTAATGGTTAGATAATATCTGGCTAATTTTTCCGCTACGGTTTGAGGTTATAGTAAGCCAAGAATATATTCACGATTATTTGTAAATGATAGCCTACTACGATTTTCTAAAAGTACGAATTGCCCCTAATATTATTTGCTAACTTTTCCTGGTCCGCTATAGAGTAACGAGTTTCCTGTGCATTTAATATTCTTTATGCATAAGTACAGTACATACCTGATATAGACTCTTAGCTATCTTTTACATAAGTACAGTGCCTAAGCCTACTGAAGAAGCATCTGTACACATTGATATTAATAAGATAATGCATATTTTGAGAATGCAAGAATTGGAGCTGACATTAATTAATATTTAATAATCAAAGCTCAGCTTATTTTTCTGGCATCCATACAAATCTGTAACTCTCTTTAGGAGATTATTTTAGGGTGCCCGTTAAATGGGAAAAATTATTTTCAATTATTATATATGAACATAAACCCAAGAGTGATTTTACGTTAGTTGACTTTCATTATTCGTATTTTATCCTCTTGTGTATGGAGCCTAATGGTGGTTAATGTATAACCTATAATTATTATATCCTGGTAATAAAATGAAACATGGATATTTAATTTTTGAGGCCTACCTAATGTAACTCTGTAGAACCTTCCTTATTGTTACTTATGGTGATTGTACCTCTTTAGAAAAATAATTAAATCGACTAGCTAAGTGACGAATACGTGATTAATAACACTAACATGAAAATTGAACATATGCTGATATGTGGATGGAGCATTACTTAACTCAAATGGTCTATGATTGTATTCATAATAACCATGGGAGTATTAAATGTAGCAATGGAGTGACTTTCTCTAATGCTACTTGCAAGTTTCCACTGATCAAGTTGAATGTGTAAAGGAGGGAGGATATATTTATATTTAATTGTAGCATTATATATTTTCTTGTAAGGAAATACTGGTCTAAATTCACCATTACTTTTTAAACCAAAAATATTTGACGGTTAAAAGGGGGTTTAGAATCTTAATAATACTCTCATCCAACATTTCATTTATCATTTATAACTTTCTGCCTAGTATGAGGTACGGTAGCCTATATGCTTATTTATTAATAGGTTTTTCCTAAAAATTTACCAGGTAGGGCAATCGCATTCTGATCTGTGGCTCAGGACATTAATAAAATTATCACGATAAATTGGAAAATCTCGTCTAATAATAATGTTTCTAAGTAGCTCCCTTATATGACTATCAATTTATTCTATTCGGTTGGAACCGATATAATATTTTCTTGTAGTATTTAGTCTATCTTCCATTTGTACAGATCACATAATTATGTTCCTTTTCTTTACATGATTATTGGTAGATTCTTTATTAAGATCAGTGACCTTTTCACTGTCTAGCTTTATGAATGTAGGTTGTAATCCCCGTATTTTATTTATTTATTTATTTATTTTGGTTCTATTAGGATAGAACGGTAGTATGTGGCTGTACATGATATGGAAGATTTACCTTCAATGTATGGACGATATTTGGAGTTACTATATTATTATATTATTATATTATGCAGCAATGGCCTTTATGATAATGGAATAGTTTCCGTTTTATTTTATTTTTTTCAATACATATATTTATATATGGGTAATATTATATGGACTTTTATATTGGCCTGGACAATCCTGTATTAAAATACATTAATACCTAAAATGTATTATTTTATGTTTAGGGTTTATTATTATGGGTACATGGTTAGTTCCCTTGTTTAACCGTACAGGAAGGGTTTAGTGTCCCTAATACCTATGGTTTATTATTTGTCATGGTTGACAATTCTATGTCACCTGATCAATCTTAGTTTATAAAAGCCGCTGGGGACCTAACTTGCACAATTTGTTAAAGGAATTATCCAAGAACAAGGAAACTGCTGCTCCTGTGTCTATCATTAATAGAGTATTATATGTGATACTAAGACAGGGATTAATATTATATTATCAGTATTTACGACAACAGGGCCTACAGTTTTATTTTCGAGACTTTTGATGCCATTTAATATTGTGGTGGTCTCGTTTCATACATCATGTTTCGATTGTGCAATCCCTGTTTCTTTATATTAAGGATCATGTATTCATCTAAGGAATACGAATTTGACTCATGTGAATGACAGTATTTATGTTTAGATTTCCCTTGTTCATTTCCTATAGATTTATCAGTATAATATTCACTGGTCATATGCTTATCTTCGTTACAATGTTTGCAACGTTTTCCCTGAGATTCCCCTTGAGTTATGGTATCAAAATTAAAATTCCTCTTACCCATGGATTGAGTAATATATAATGCATGATGTATGATATGAGATTCCTTCGAATTTAAATCTAGCGACTCTGATGATGCAAGTGCTTTTGCTAGTTCCCTTGTATTGCCATTATTTGTTTTAATCTTTCTTTGAACCCTTGACAATGAATTATGTAATTTACCATCCCCAAAAACATCAATAAGTGACTGTCTGAATGTGGCATATGACGTTAAATTCTTTGGATCAGAAAAAGCACTTGTAGTTAACCTATAACTGGCTGGACTATTTGGTGCAATATGCCCTCTTACTAATGCTATTTTATGTTCGTCCTGCTCTATACTCGCTTTGCAAAATACCTTCTCCAAATGACGCAAGAAGAGATGAATCCCATATTTTGGATTATCTCCCGTATAATGCTTTGAATGATAAATGGTGGTAGGTAAAAGTTTCATTGTTAGCATCGTAGAGTTAGTGGGATCAGAAGCTGTTAGATGATGAGCAGAGACGATAGGAGATTGTAGAGGAGTAGTCATTGTTAGAGACAATACAGGATGATATTAGTAGACAGATTGAGTTTTTAATGGGGTTATGGTTGGAGAAGAAGAAAATGTACTCGTATGTGTTGGCACCACAACGAGACTTAGGGAGGCAGGGGAATCTAGCTCAATGGCTAATGAATCATTATCAGGGATATTCGAAGTTATTGTGATACCTTTGTATTAATGGGGGAGAATTCTTTACTTTGTTTTAATTTGGCACTTCTTTTCTTTCTTTCTGGGCTGTTAATGAGGAACCTAACTTTTATCCTAACATGTTCGTAGACAAGTGAAAAATAATGTAATGTAACATGTAATGTGTACCTACTTTTATTACTTTATTGCAACGATGATGACGACGAGTTGACGTCTAGGTGTGGTGTTGTGACGAGTCTTGAAGTGATGAGTTAGTTAGCTCGCACTCTAACACACTAACAGTCGTTCTTGGAGTGAAGATGATGAATGTTGACTTGCCTTTTACGAGAGAATTTACGTAACAAGGTGTCAGCTTGGAGAATGGAGATGATGAAGTGATGACGTTGTCCTACGTTCCAAGGACGCTCGTGTGATGAAGTGATGACGTTGTCCTTACGTTCCAGGGACGCTCTTGTGGTAGTGATGAAGGGATGGCGTTGTCCTTACGAGAGAATTTACGTACAGGGACGCCTGGGGTAGTGATGATTGATTGTTGTGAAGTAGATGAGGTCCCCTTGTAGGTCTAGTTGCAGTTATGTTGAAGTAGGTGGCTCTTGTAGGTGATGAATTTGTGGTTTATCTTCCTCGTTTATAGAGGTCGTGAGAGTATATACCACTTGAAGAAATTACTCGAGAGAATTTACAAGTAAAAATCTTCAACTTGTCCTTGAACTATGTTATTTACTGTACTCCCTGGAAGTCAACCCTTTGCAATCTTGCTTTCTTGCAAAAACACCGTTGCGACCAAATGTACCAGTCCTGTAGGCTTGAACTCTTTCAGGATCTGGTGACTTACTTGTTTTTGATTCTTGGAGTAGTAGTGTTGTTGTAGTTGATTATTAGGTAGCGTAGCAGACGTGGTGTTCAGGGATTAATGACTTCTCTGTTTCTTAATTGAGACTTAATTTATTATACAATTATCTCTATACACACAGGGAATTATATTGATGTGCCTTTGTCTGATATGGTATTGTGTCTCTCTTGGTGGAGACAAGTAGCCCTAGGGAGTCAGTCTAAGTATCCTATCTTTAAGTGTATGTCCTCTGTTTATATACATTTCCAAATAGTTGACATTAGTAACCATTGCCTTATTTCCAATTTGAAAAAGGGGAGGTCTAGTATTTAACTCCTCCTTTATGTTTAGCTCCTCCTTTTGTTTAGCTCCACTTCCACTTCCTCTCTCTCTCTCTGTCCCCTTCTCTTTCCCTACTTTCTCTTTTGTGAGGGAAGTACATATCCTGTATGTCCTGGACTTGGAGAGATTAATGGTGTAAGGTTGGTGTGAATGGTCTAAGGTGGATACAAGTAGTTTAATTGTGTTTTGAGTGTATGTGTGTGTGTGGGTGTGTTCGACTCGCAGCTGAGAAATCAGTGACCCATTTTCCTACTTCCTGTCCTTCTTCCTGTTTGTGATTGTACACAGCTTGAACTACCTGCCTCCTTCTTAATGGCTTTGAAGGAAGGTGTACACCTAGAAGGATTTAGTGTGACTACCAGGACCTAACTGGGGCAGACTACCGGGACCTAACCTGAGCAGAATACCGGGACCTAAGCAGGAAAAAATATACAGTAGAAATTAGTCAGACCTCACCTGACCTAACCTAACCTAATCTGGACTGGGACACACTACCGGGACCTAACTATAAGAGGTAACTACTGTTATGCAGCATTTGCAGAAGAAATGGTATATAGAAAAGTTGTTTGTAATAGTGAAATATAAACACTGGTTATAGTAAAATTTTCGAAATGGAGTTGTGGCAACTTGTAAAAATATTCCACTATTTCTTCTGCAAAAATATCTCTAACTCTCCATACAGATATACCTTGGTCTAAGGCCGACTGCCCTGTGAGGGGTAAAACATTATTTCTATCACTCCTCAGAACAAAATACACACAACACATACAAATAAACATAGATGGTTCCCATATCCCTAACCTTCCATCAGTTGGTGCCTGTATTTACATACCAAAACAAAACAAAGCAGTTGCATGGAGGTTGCCGGACACTGCTACTATACTAACAGCAGAACTATATGCCCTAGAACAAGCTCTTCAAGCCACATACACATTCACCTCACCTTGCTCCATTGCCATATTCACAGACTCACTCACAGCCCCACACTGACAGACACTTTACAACTAACTTCATTAGGCCTAACTCACACACACACACTGACAGACACTTTACAATTAACTTCATTAACACACACACTGACAGACACTTTACAACTAACTTCATTAGGCCTAACTCACACACACACACCGACAGACACGTTACAATTAACTTCATTAACACACACACTGACAGACAATTTACAACTAACTTCATTAGGCCTAACTCACACACACACACTGACAGACACTTTACAATTAACTTCATTAACACACACACTGACAGACACTTTACAACAAACTTCATTAACACACACACTGACAGACACTTTACAACTAACTTCATTAACACACACACACACTGACAGACACTTTACAACTAACTTCATTAACACAGACACTTTACAACTAACTTCATTAAGACACACACACACACACACACTGATACACGCTTTACAATAACTTCAATAACACACACACAGATGCTTTACAACTACAGTACTCAATAAGAGGGAAATTGTGTAATACTTACTGCATAATTAGCTACTGTACAAGAGCCATTATTTTAAGGGATAACCAGCTTACCTGACAATCCCTATCCAAACAGACCAGGTGCGTACGATCTGTTCAAGCACAACTACAACAACTTGAGTGACGAGGTGAGCCAGTTCCTGTGCGGTCCACGGCATACCAAAGCAGCACATCCTACAGCTTCCCGACCAAGTTCTCAACACGTCAGTACTCTACTTCATCCCTTTCACTCTCTCTGGTTGGTCACTGTTTCTTTCTTTCTCTCTTTATTTATATTGTTTAATTTTCTTGATTTGTTTCTTTATCATCATGGCACTGTGGTTATTCAATCCCATCACTCTCTGGTTATTTCATTATCTTTCCCTCTCTCTCTCATCTTCTTTGAACTCCATTAGGCTATAATAGTATACCCTTCACTATCACTTGGCTTATCCAACAAAATGTTTGCGTCACTCTCTCTGGCTCGGTTTTGGTCAGTCTCTGTTTGTTTGTCTGTCCCTCTATATTTATTTGTCTCAAGTTATCTTTGCATTCCTGTACAGTAATTTTATTTTGTAATTGTTCAAACTAAATAGTATGTCGGTATATGCTGCTTTTACTTACTGCTTAATTTGATTTTTATGACTCTTTCAGTTTCTTGTTTAGATCTGTACAGTATTACATTTTCATTACATATATTGTTTCATTTGTAAATCTGTTAAAGCCATCATTATCTCTCTATTTTCCTTTCATACCTTCTCGAACCTTTCTCATATTGTCTCACTTCCTTGACCTCCTTTTCTGTATCTGTGTGTGTTAGAGCTGCTAATTTTTTATGCTATTCTGTTTAAAATTGAATGTTTGTTTTTGTGTGGATACTGTATTAACAAGTCTGTTAGAGTACAATTTATAAACTAAAACACAGCTCTATAAATTTATGTCTAACATTTTCACCCTATCTTTATAGATGAAGATATATCCAGTAATGCTAGCTGGTTAGCCAGTTCTAGACATGTCAATCATTGCTTTTCTTAAATACTTTATGTAATGCATTATACAGTACTGTATAATATATACAATACAGTATTCAGTCTGGTATTCTGTTCCTGTAATTCACCAAAAATTTCCACAGCTTGTATGTTGTTACATATTACAGTAAAGTACAGACTAAAGTATGACTCCTATATTCACAGGATGGGGAGTTTATTAATCACAGTGAATCTTTACAACTTTTACAAGTTTAGCTGTAGACATTTAATGATGGATACAGAAAAGGTGACTTGAAGTGGTGCATTTTCTCCAGTTGCTATATTTTACATTCTTTATTTATAGTAGCTCATCACCATTAAGTAATTCTGCACGCTTAAAACTATCGTATCATAATTTCGTACCTTACCCAAAGAACCGTACTGTACTAGTATGAAAAAGTAAGATTTTGTACCGTAATTTCGTACCCAATATTGTACCAATGCCATAAATTACATCTCTAAAATTAATCAATTATATGAACTACCTCTGTAAACCGTTCCTTGTTCAGACTCAAAATTAAGTTCCTATAATTGTGTTTTTACTTCTGTTATTAGTGAATATAACTGTAAATATACTAATATAACTGTAAATACAGTAAGTGTGTGTGTGACTGTGGAAGAGAGAAAGAGTTTATATAATAGGATTATAGGAGACAATAATTTTTCTCTTTAGAAATGAACTTGCCAATGTATTCCTTTCTGGAACTTGCACTAGGTTACCAAGGGTGAAGGCTGTAGTATATTATTACAAGGCAATGAGGCATACACCATGATAACTCAAGGCTAAATTAGAACTGCAATTATTTTTTTTTCTGTTAGCAGGTGCAGTAGTATGAACTTACATAATGGACTATACTTGTACACATTTTCCATATTTGTCTTGGAATCAACTAAAGAAATTAACCAATAAAACATTAAGAGGAAATACTAAACAGACGTCAACTTAAGCTTTGCATTTGATTAGAGGACTCCCGAGTCACTGGACACGAACTGAACACTACAGCGACAGTCTACGAGTAGACGACTGTACAGTGTACACACACACACAGTTATGCTGCATATCAGTTTAGTTAGATATTAGGTTATTCTTGACAGGACAGTGGAATGTATATTCAATTTTTTATATAGTGCGAAAAGGGTACGAAAAAAGTACAGAAAAGGCACGAAAATATAACGTAATTTCGTACCGTACCGTACTTAACAAGAATTATCGTACCGTAATTTCATACCGTACTTTTAGATTAAAAAATCACATACCGTACCGTACCATACCGTACTGCCACCCTTGGTTGTCATACAGTTGTGTTTGGTGACATTGTTTGCTGTTGATTTTAAGTGAATACAAAACTAATATGGATGGATGTTAAAATTATTTGTTTGTTTACACTGCAATGCTCATTTTACTAACCAAAAACAATACATGGGATTATACAGAGCGCTGGGACAGATGCTCTCCCCAATGGTGGCCTGTATGTAGGTCACCTCCACAGACCCACTCTCCTCCTCCTCCCACCACTATCCACCTTGCTAGCAGGCCCCATCTTCTCTTCCTCCCCCTAACAGAACCCTACTTATCAACCTTATCCCAACATTGTTCTCCTTGAAAGTAGACCCTCTTTCCTCCTCCTCCCCTTCCTTACACCTTCCTTTTTGCTAGCACCCACTTCTCACCCTACACCTCATCCTTTAAACACCATCCTCCTTAGTTTCATACAAGAAAGCCTTACAGCTTTAATAGGTGAAATTTAATTCATATATAAAAAGGCTTTAATATCAGTAATAATGATAGGTTTATGACAAGGTAGTATAGGTATTATTAACAATAAGTATTTAAGTAGTATAAGTAATTCTACTGTAATTATTTATTCAGTACCATAGTATTTATCTAAATGAAAGCCGACACCTACGTTATATGATGTCGTAGTTTACTTTGTAGTGTTTAGTTCTATGATTAACTTTGTTTAGCCAAGTTAGTGAATGAAGATTGAATGTATTATGTATGATTTGGTCCTTTCTCTTAGAGCCAGTAAACTCACATTAATTTTACAGTTGTAGTCAGTCTTTGGTTTGAGTACAGTAACTTTATTAACTCACACTTTACAACTAACTTTAATAACACACACACTGACAGATGCTTTACAACTAACTTCATTAACACACACACACTGACACACGCTTTACAACTAACATCTTTAACACATACACACACAACCAGACACACCACAAAACCACCTATTACACTGTCCTGACCTAACGAATGTCGTGTTTTTGCTGTTCAAGTGTCAGCTTGAGGTACCAAGCGGGCTTGAAGCAAGCAGTATCGGACAACAAAAACAGACCAGATTATGTGGAGCCGAACAACTGGCTTGCCGAAGGTGCTGAACCAAAATAATAGCCGAAAAATGACCATTTGACGGAATCGTCATATCATAGGAAAGCAATAAAAGGGTTAATATTAAATTAAATTAGGAATACATTTTGGCAAGATTTAAAATAACTACAAAGAAGGCCAACTGATCTTCAAATAAAATCATCACAAATATAATATAGGTACCCAGCCTCATATCTCGAGTTTAGGTGGAGGGAAAAAAACAACAAATTGGACACTCTTAATTAACTTAATTATTAGTGAAAACTTGATGGCTATTATATCAATCTTCACAAGTTGAAATTTCACCGAAATTCCATAGTTAGGTAAACAATCAATAATTAACTGAGTAACCACATTTTTCTTTAATAATAAATATTATTTACATTGCAGCAGTGTAAGTACTGATAGAAAATCGTAAGTAGGCTACTGGTAAAAACAATTGCAAGTTTGATTACTTATAAATAATCCTTTAATTAAATTTGGTACGTCTTCAATAATAATATATACAAAAGTTATCCAAGCAGCCTATACCTCCTTAAATAATACTACAGCATCTTATTACATAATTATTTTTGTTATTTGGTACTGATTGCAAGTTACATGCACTAATTATTAAGCCAATTTCCATTATCTGTCGGCCATATTGTTGTCATGTGACCAAGCGGGACCAAGACTGCTCCCAAGCAGGTTTGCTTTGGATTCGAAGACGGCTTGCTTTTAACGGTTACCGCTTGGCATGGCTTGGTATCCAAGCATCCAAGAAAAACAGTACAGAGCAAGCTCGCTTGATGAAAAGTAAGCGAGCCTCATGTCGCTTGGACAGCAAAAACACGACACTAATATAACCTTACCTAACCTAACCAAACCTTACCTCACCTACCTAACCTAACCTAATATAAATAAACCTTATCTTACCTGACCTAACCTAGCCTTACCTATTTGGTCTGACCTAACTGGATTTTTGGTACTACAGAATATTACAGTAAATGTTCAAATGATGTAAGACTGGTATTGTTATTGTTTCAGATAAAGAAGTAACACTGTAGTTGGCAGCCCTGACACCAATACCTTGTGTGGTTGGCAGCCCTGACAACAGTAATAACCAAGTGGTCATATTGGTGGCAAAATAAAGCTGTGTTAGTGATGGAGGTGGAAGAAAGTGACACCATCAATGTTGTCAGAGAAGAGAAGTGTAACAAGTTGGTCTGTCAACATTGTGGTCTAAAGTTTAGTATGAAATGCCATCTCACTCAGCATTTGTTGACTCATACTGCAAAGAAAATGTTTATATGTGATGAGTGTGGTAAAGAGTTTAGTAGGAAATCTCACCTTAAGAATCACATACTTATACACACAGGAGAGAAGAACTTTGAATGTGAAGAATGTGGTAAAAAGTTTAGTAGGAAATCTAGCCTTAAGAATCACATACTTTTACACACAGGAGAGAAGAACTTTGAATGTGAAGAATGTGGTAAAAAGTTTGTGAGAGATGTTCTAAAGACACACATACTTATACACACAGGAGTGAAGAACTTTGAATGTAATGAGTGTGGTAAAAAGTTTAGTACGAAATGCAGTCTCACTCGGCATTTGTTAACTCATACTGCAAAGAAAATGTTTATGTGTGATGAGTGTGGTAAAGAGTTTAGTATGAAATATAACCTTATTGAACACATACTTATACACACAGGAGAGAAGAAATTTGAATGTAATGAGTGTGGTAAAAAGTTAAGTACGAAATCTCGCCTTAAGAGGCATATACTTATACACACAGGAGAGAAGAACTTTGAATGTGATGAGTGTGGTAAAGAGTTTAGTATGAAATCTAACCTTAATGAACACATACTTATACACACAGGAGAGAAGAAATTTGAATGTAATGAGTGTGGTAAAAAGTTTAGTACGAAATCTCGCCTTAAGAAGCATATACCTATACACACAGGAGAGAAGAACTTTGAATGTGAAGAATGTGGTAAAAAGTTTGTGAGAAAAGATATTCTAAAGACGCACATACTTATACACACAGGAGTGAAGAACTTTGAATGTAATGAGTGTGGTAAAAAGTTTAGTACGAAATCTCACCTTAAGAATCACATACTTATACACACAAGAGAGAAGAACTTTGAATGTGATGAGTGTGGTAAAAAGTTTGTGACAAAGGATGATCTAAAGAGACACTTACTTATACACACAGGAGAGAGGAACTTTGAATGTGAAGAATGTGGTAAAAAGTATCAGACAAAAAGTGATCTAAAGAGACACATACTTATACACACAAGGGAGAAAAAAAAGAACTTTAAATGTGATGAGTGTGGTAAAAAGTTTGATAAGAAATGTAACCTTAAGGATCACATACTTATACACATAGGAGAGAAGAACTTTGAATGTGAAGAATGTGGTAAAAAGTTTGTGAGAAAATATGTTCTAAAGAGACACATACTTATACACACAGGAGAGAAGAAGTTTGAATGTAATGAGTGTGGTAAAAAGTTTGTGACAAAGGATAATTTAAAGAAGCACATACTTATACACACAGGAGAGAAGAAATTTGAATGTAATGAGTGTGGTAAAAAGTTTAGTACGAAATGCAATCTCACTCAGCATTTGTTGACTCATACTGCAAAGAAAATGTTTATGTGTGATGAGTGTGGTAAAGAGTTTAGTATGAAATTTAACCTTAATAAACACATACTTATACACACAGGAGAGAAGAAATTTGAATGTAATGAGTGTGGTAAAAAGTTTAATAGGAAATCTTGCCTTAAGAATCACATACTTATACACACAGGAGAGAAGAACTTTGAATGTAATGAGTGTGGTAAAAAGTTTGTGACAAAGGATAATTTAAAGGAGCACATACTTATACACACAGGAGTGAAGAACTTTGAATGTAATGAGTGTGGTAAAAAGTTTAGTACGAAATCTTACCTTAAGAAGCATATACTTTTACACACAGGAGAAAAGAACTTTGAATGTGAAGAATGTAGTAAAAAGTTTAGTATGAAATGTCTCCTTAATTATCACATACTTATACACACAGGAGTGAAGAACTTTGAATGTAATGAGTGTGGTAAAAAGTTTGTGACTAAGGGTAATTTAAAGAAGCACATACTTATACACACAGAAGAGAAGAACTTTGAATGTGAAGAATGTGGTAAAAAGTTTAGTATGAAATCTAGCCTTAATAGACATTTAAAAGTTCATACAAGAGTATAGGAAGTTGAATGTAATGAATGTGATAAAAAGTTTTCTGGCAAATCCCAACTTACGTTGTTTACACAAAACTGTTGACACATGAAATAAAACATTGAATGTAAGCAGTGGCAAACTATGACTGCTCCCCTCCCCCCTAAACATGATTATATTGTAGGTATATGGTGACAAGGTGAGTATTCAGTGTTCCCAACATTGGTGACAAGGTGAGTATTCAGTGTTCCCAACATTGGTGACAATGTGAGTATTCAGTGTTGCCAACATTGGCGTAAAAGTGACTCCTTTAGGTGGTAATTCACTTTTGGTACATTGGAGTGCTTTGATTCCTCCAAAGTTTGCCAGGAAACAGGACCAGAAGAGAAAAAATAGTGGTATTCTACTGTTGCTTGTACAGTTCTACTATAATATAATATAATATAGCTTGTAATAACTGCAGAAATGTTGAAAAAGTGTGTGTGTGTGTTTGTGGAGTAGATGTTACTGATATTGTAAACCCTTAATTAATATACAATGAATAAATCCAGGCTTGGTGTTATTCATCACCATACACACTGAGTGATTTACTCACCCTGTGTTAAAAAGATAGTGTGTGTGTGTGTGTGTTCCCAGACTTGTATTATCATTACAATTCTCACCCTGTGCTAAAAGGTTGGTGTGTGTGTGTGCCTTGGAGGCAGGGAGAAGTGCCAGAGGACTGGAGTAGAGCCATAATTATGACTGTATGGGGAGTAGGGATGAGTATGGTAGCTATAGTGGAAAAAGTCTTAAGCCTAGGTCACACATTCCCGAACTGGAGTCCGAATGCATCCCGAAGTGACTTCGGGATGCATTCGGGCATGTTCAGAGAACTTTTTCAAGGTCAAGTTTTCATCGGTATGTATTCGGTATGCATTCGAAACGCACTTTCGAATGCATACCGAAGTCATTCCGAATCGAAACCGAAGTTTGAAATTCAAAATATAATGTGTTGTTTTCGTTCCGAAATCAAACCGAATGCAAACCGAACCCCACCCGATTGCCAACCGAAGTCTGACAGATTGTATAAATAGTTGGTGTACACTATATTGTTACTATTATATTATATTATATTATATTATATTACTCTCTCTCTCTCTCTATCACTATTTATTTATTTATTCTGTGTGTGTATGAATGTATTATTCTGTGTGTGTGTGTGTATGAATGTATTATTCTGTGTGTGTGTGTGTGTGTATGTATGTATTATTCTCTGTGTGTGTGTGTATGTATGTATTATTCTCTGTGTGTGTGTATGTATGTATTATTCTCTGTGTGTGTGTATGTATGTATTATTCTCTGTGTGTGTATGTATGTATAATTCTGTGTGTGTGTGTGTATGTATGTATTATTCTGTGTGTGTGTGTATGTATGTATTATTCTCTGTGTGTGTGTTATTCTGTGTGTGTGTGTGTATGTATGTATTATTCTCTGTGTGTGTGTATGTACTATTCTGTGTGTGTGTGTGTATGTATGTATTATTCTCTGTGTGTGTGTATGTATGTATAATTCTGTGTGTGTGTGTATGTATGTATTATTCTCTCTCTCTGTATGTATGTATAATTCTCTCTCTCTATGTATAATTCTGTGTGTGTGTATGTATGTATTATTCTCTTTGTGTGTGTGTATGTATGTATAATTATATGTATGTGTGTATGTATGTATTATTCTCTGTGTGTGTGTATGTATGTATTATTCTCTCTGTGTGTGTAAGTATGTATTATTATCTGTGTGTGTGTGTGTGTATGTATGTATGTATGTATGTATGCATGTATGTATGTATGCATGTATGTATGCATATGTATGTATGTGTATATGTGTGTGTATGATGCTACTCCCCCTCTCTCCAACGGCCAAAATTCAAACCGAATGCAAACAGATGCCATACCGAATGTTCCGAAGTATTCCCGAATAGTTTACGAATATATCCCGATCTCTCCCCGAAGTTTTGCCCATTCCGAATTGGTTCCGAATGTTTCATGCAACACCAAACATTCGGGAAGCTTTCCGATTCAATCCCGAACTTTTGCAAATGGCCCTGAACCATTCCCGAACACCCCGAATCATTGCCCGAATCATTGCCCGAATACAAACCGAACACACTTCGGGATGAATTCGGACTCGAGTTCGGGTATGTGTGACCCTAGTATTAGTGTGACAGGGAAGGTGTATGGGAAGGTTCTTATTGAGTGATGACTGAAGTAATTGGGAATAAAGTTAGGCGGGGTTCAGAAAGGGGAGAGAATGTGTCCACCAGATTTTTACAATAAAATCAACATTGGAGAAATATATTGGGAAGGGTAGGAAGCTGTATGCTGCCTTTATGGATGGATAAAAAGGCATATGATAGGGTTGATAGGAGAGCTAAGGATTTATGGTGTTGGAAGGCATTGAGACCTTTTATTAAGAATCAACAGATGTACATCTATACATACAAAGAGGTAGGAGGCATAATAGAGGGTTTTCACTCAGCTGATTGACGTGACGTCACGATATAAACATCCGCCATGTTGGGAGGCTGGCAGGGTTGACATTTGGTATTTTTCATTACCAAATCGGGCCCAATATAGTAATGAAAAATCTGTTTGGTAATATGTAATTTGATTTGGTATTGGATCTAAAAGGTGAATTGTCTGATATCTTGTAAATTAACTTCCAGTACAGTAAACCCCCGTTTTTCGGGGGGGTTACGTTCCTGAAATCCCCGCAAAAGGCTAAAACCGCGAATACTCATTCCTGAACTGTATACTTATTGTAAGCTGTGGGTTATAATACTAAATGACTTGTCTTTAATGTTTATTGGAATTCCTCTCTGTAATCCTGTGTGTGGATACTGCACTGGACTCATCATCACAACACTGTACCACATCTTGCCGGTCCGCCACCGTATCGCATCTTCTGCTACACTGAATAATATGAACATCCTTGCTGATACGTAAGATTCAAGACTAGGTTATCATACAGAATACACAGCTTAGGAAGCTTTAGATTAGAATTGTGTTGAGTTAAAATTATCTTGCTTCCCTAATACATCCCCATGTCTTGTTTTATGTCAAGAACACAGAATCATATAATAAAAGACGTATTAGGCCTACACATGTGTCTGGCAGCAAGGCATTGCACAAACCTGTACTGAACCTGTAAGTTCCCTCCACTGGCTACCTACCGCTAAACTCCTTTGGTTTTATTTATGCATAGCCTCAGATTATGGCGCCCAGTTTGGGAACCACTGCTATAGACTCATAGAGGGTATGTGTGTGGTGCATGCCGTTCGTCTCTGGTGAGAAATTACGTATCACGAGTGTACAGCTAATAAATGTATAATCAGCACCAAGAGTCAGACCTCTTTCACACTAGCGATATATCTGTTCCAATGAACCTTTGTATTATTACATTAATAAATTTGTCGGCTACAAGTTTTTAAAACTGTCTGAGGGTTGGTCAGCATGCTCTGGCCTTCTTTAATTTGTTGCATACCTTTGCAACGAAAACTTCCAATATCATTCAATTTCACGTTAGAAGACAGTCCAAGGAGTGGCAGGGTGATGTTGAAAAGATATACCTTAGACTCCTAGTAGTATCTAGTGCCAAGATAACCTAGATAGCCTAACAACATAAGGAAAGTGGTGCCGTTGCTAAAGCTATACCGCGATAGTAATCCTAGTATACAACACCACAGACCCAAACAATAACAATAACATTAAAAACTTCCAAAAGTAAACAAACACAGGCAGGAAACCAAACGGAGGAATGAATGTTAGTAATATATATATATGTTAGTTAACATAGAGTAATATTCATATTGACAAAAATTAACGAGGAAATGCCATAGAAGAAAATAGTCTTAGGGTCTAAGTTAAATTAGTGGGTAGTAAAGGTAGAAAAACCATACGCAATATCGGTACATAATTCATTCAATATTTACCGAAATGACATGCATGTATTAATTAATTAAGAAGTATATAAGACACAAAATAAAAAATAATGCTACTGATTTATGAACAAATGCTTGACTAATACCTAGTTAAATATTAACCTATAAATTTTGTATCAAATAGTAACTTAAGTATAGAGCAGTGATTGGGTGATTAGTTCGTGTTAATTATCCTATTTATTTTGGGGGGTATTTATTGAAAGAATTACTGTTTTGCAGCAGTGTTTCCAGATCCGGCTATGTCCCAGTATTTTGCCCCAGTCATTTATTGTACTTTATCACGATTATTTCCCAGTAGCCTGTCCAAGTTTGGTCCCGGTAGTCTGCCCAGGTTAGGCCCCGGTAGTTTGCCCAGGTTAGGTCCCGATAATCTGATACGGTCTAGGTTAGGGTAGGTAAGGTCAGGCTAATTTCAAAATGCCCCATTTGAATATGCCCTACTAAAAATAGTCTTAGAATGGTCTATATAAGTGGGTTATGAAGGTAGAAAAACCATACGCAATAACGGTATATAATTCATTCAATATTTACCTTTTATTGTTCTGGTAATTATCCAGTATATTGCTGTTTTTTATTATGATGTTTCTATCCTCCTTGGTAAATGTACAGAAGTAACGTTACTCCTGTCGGTAAATATTGAATGAATTACCGTTATTGCCTATCGTTTTTCTACCTTAATTACCCAATTATATAGACCATTCTAAGACTTTTCTTCTACGACATTTCCAAGATATTTTGAAATTAGCCTGACCTGACCTGACCTAACCTAACCTAACCTAGACTAGACTGCATGAGACTAAAGACCTAACCTGGGCAAACTACCGGGACCTAACTTGGGCAAACTACCGGGAAATAACCGTGGAAAAGTACAGGAAATGACCGGGACAAAATACTGGGACCCAGCCAGATCTGGCAACACTGCTGCAAAACGGTACTTCTTTCAATAATCACCGAATCACGCCTCCATCTATTTTTTTGGTATATATATAATCATCTTGAAATGAATGGATTTTATTTTATTTTTTTGTTTAATAGATTCTCGGAATTTATGTAATTTGTTATGGTACTATTTTTTGTTTTTGTAAATATTGACTTATCCTAATCCTCCTAACCCCCTTCCTAATCCTCCTAACCCCAATCCTAATCCTCCTAACCCCAATCCTAATCCTCCTAACCCCAATCCTAATCCTCCTAACCCCCTTCCTAATCCTCCTAACCCCCTTCCTACTCCTTCTAACCCCCTTCCTACTCCTTCTAACCCCCTTCCTACTCCTCCTAACCCCCTTCCTACTCCTTCTAACCCCCTTCCTACTCCTTCTAACCCCCTTCCTACTCCTTCTAACCCCCTTCCTAATCCTCCTAACCCCCTTCCTACTCCTCCTAACCCCCTTCCTAATCCTCCTAACCCCCTTCCTAATCCTCCTAACCCCAATCCTAATCCTCCTAACCCCCTTCCTAATCCTCCTAACCCCCTTCCTAATCCTCCTAACCCCAATCCTAATCCTCCTAACCCCCTTCCTACTCCTTCTAACCCCCTTCCTACTCCTTCTAACCCCCTTCCTAATCCTCCTAACCCCCTTCCTACTCCTTCTAACCCCCTTCCTACTCCTTCTAACCCCCTTCCTACTCCTCCTAACCCCAATCCTAATCCTCCTAACCCCAATCCTAATCCTCCTAACCCCCTTCCTACTCCTCCTAACCCCCTTCCTACTCTTCCAAACTCCAATGTACCGTACTAAAAGTATACTGGACTGTACCAAGGTTTTGTTAATATCCTTCTTCTTATCTGACGTACTGTACCTACCCTCTCGTGGATATTATTATTAATTTATATTTTCTTTTACTCTCCATTTAAGCACATTTAGAATTGTGCTTCACTTTACACTCAGTCCCTAAGTGATTTGCTGAGTCTGTGTTGAAAGTATTGTGTGTGTTTGTGTGTGTGTGTGTGTGTGTGTTTGTTCTTACCTATTTGTATCTTTACAGAATTGAGTCAAGCTCGTAATGTCCCAGTTCTTAAAACCCAATTATCATATCTTTCTTTAAAGTTGTGCAAAGTTATGTACTTGTATGTGTGTGTGTGTGTTTGTGTGTTCTGTTTTTCATTACCTTACACACTAACTAACTAATACCATAGAGATTTAACTAACTAAATGATATACTGTGCCTAGGTTAGAAGGCTATATATATATATGTATATATATATATAATATTTGTTAATTTCATTCACCTTGTTTGTATTACAGTACAGTATATAATTATTGACTCTTGAACTTTCAGAAAGGCCCGGGTTCCAACCTAAAGATCAAATAGGCTAGGTTAGGTGTACAATCGGGGTCAATAATAATCATCCATATATGGGTACCGGTATTTCAAACAATTTACTGTGTAATGTTTTCACATTCACATATGATGTTATTGTTTTAAGTATTGCGTAGCTGCTTGTATTAAATTAAAAGATGGTAGTTAACCTGTGTGTATGTGTGTATGTTATTGTTTTAAGTAGTGTGTAGCGGCTTGTATTAAATTAAAAGATTGTAGTTAACCTGTGTGTGTGTGTATGTGTGTGTGTTATTGTTTTAAGTAGTGTATAGCTGCTTGTAGTGAATTAAAAGATGGTAGTTAACCTATTTATTGAAAAGTTTATCATCTCAGGAACAGAGGAAATCTGTCAAACTCTTACATGAGTTACCCCTATATGAATGACTATATATGACCGCGACTGTACGTGTGTGTCATGGTGCGATGGGGGCACACGGTGATTGGTGTGGTGGTGGTGGTGGTGACAGGGGGAGGAGTGGTGGGGTCCTTGCTGCTCTGTTACCGGTGGTACCTGCGCCGACACACCAACACCATCGCACGCACGTTATTGGCGTGGCGAACCCGGAGGATTGTGAAGAGCGCACTGAAGAGGATTCATATTGTGGAGGATGAGGAGACGTGGGAGAAAATACTACCCCTACTTATCAGGTGTGTGTGTAAAAATAATAATAATAATAAACATTTTATTTAGGGGATGGTAGCCCGAAAGCTGAAAATACACATAATACAATATAATTAATTAATATGAAAGTGTGTGTGTATTCTTACCTATTTGTATCTTTACAGGATTGAGTCAAGCTCGTAATGTCCCGTATTTTAAATCACAATTATCATATTTTTCTTTAAATTTATGTGTGTGTATGTGTATGTGTGTGCTGTATTTTGTTGTACAGTTAGACACATGAATGGGTGGTACAGTCCAAGGGAAAGATGGTCAATTTTTCCCCCCAATATCAAGTTCCTTAGTGCCAAATAGGAGACATAAGGGGCAGAAGTCAGTATTGAGGATGGCGTGTGTGTGTGTGTGTGTGTGTACCTTAGTGCCAAATAGGAGACATCAGGGGCAGAAGTCAGTACAGTATTGAGGATGGTAATAAAAAGTAAGTACTGTACCTGATAATAGACACTGGTTACTTAAATAGGACAAGTATCTTTCACCTGTGCTGTACCCCTCATTCATGTGTCCATCTGTACACTCGCAATCCAAAATTTGTATCCAGGCTTGCTTCAAGTAGCCTGACTGAGTATTTAAGCGAGCTCAAGCAAATATGAAACAGGATAAGCGTGTAATTGGTTCTGTAGTTTGTCTGCCAAATTATTCAAAACTTCAACAAGAATTGGATAAAAATTTTGGATTGCAAGTGTACAGTTGCCAAAAAAGATATTGCGACAAATCTTGATAGAACTTTTACCCTAGTAATATCCACAACTATTTGTATATGGACTATAAGCATGTATAACAGAAGGAAATACAGTATACATATCCTTCTGTAATACATACTTATAATCATGTATAACAGAAGGAAATATACATATCCTTTTACATACTTATAATCCCTACAAAACAACTATGGACATTAATATATTGAATGTTGTATCATTAGTTGTCACAATACCTTTTTTGGGCAACTGTACATAGATAGATAGTTGTATTATTATTATTATTACTATTATTATTATTATTATTATTATTATTATTATTATTATTATTATTATTATTATTATTACTATTATTATTATTATTATTATTATAATTACAGTATTATTATTTTTATTACTATTATTATTATTATTATTATTATTATTATTATTATTATTATTATTATTATTATTATTATTATTATTATAGTAATGCCTTATTTAGCACTTGTTGGTATGGGTGTGTAGTGTAATGAGTCGGTGTACAGTATTATTATTATTATGGGTGTGTACCATATTGTGTGTATTGAATGTGTGTACCATCATTATAAATTGCACCACCCATGAACCCAGTGGATAATGAAGGTTGACTTTACACAGATCAATTACAATGAGGAGACATGGATCTTTCACACACACACACAAACACACACACACAGGCACAAAAATAAAAAAACTGGAAAAAAATAAATTAACGTTTGCTGAGAATAGAGTACACTGTGCAGTATAATATAATATGATATAATGTTTCTGCAACACAGCCATGTAGATATATTATAAAATTTTAAACTCTTCTTTTCAATGTTTTTGACAAGTTCAATCAATTCCTTTTTTAACCACTTAGCCGCGGGCCTTTCTCCCACACTCACAGTCACTATGTAACAAACAATATATTTGACGGCTAATAGCTTGTAAACCACTCACACTACATGAATAAAATGGTACAGGATATTGAAGTACAATCCTTTAGCTGTTTCCTGATGTACAGTTGCCCAAGAAGAGATTGCAACCAAATTTGGTGGTGTGTGGCAATATCTGGTATTATATCAATGGATCACTCAGAACCTACAACCCTTGTATGGATGGATGTTATTGGTTTCATCCATACAAAGGTTGTAGGTTCTGAGTGATCCAATGATAAAATATGAGTGTTTACTTTGGAGCAGCTGCCAGATATTGTCACACACCACCAAATTTGGTTGCAATCTTATCTTGGGCAACTCTACTTGTGAAGACTAAATGGACATCTGTAGGATGGGAAGCCACCTCATAATGACATCAACTAAAAATTCAATTTTACACAATATTTATATATCTAAGTAAGTTTTCACACTCTGATTTTGTTATAAAACATTTCAGAATCACATTTTTCATCACAACAAAATGAAATATAATGTCACTGTCGTTTTTATGAACATAGGCTATATCGTAAATACTGTACAGGAAAACCGGAGCTCTGGAAACACATCCTTCCACCCTCACTTCTAGTTTAACACTGACAGGAGGTGGGTGGCTGGACTATGGCTACTCCTTACCAGACCAAAAAATCAGTGTTGCCACCTGAGACAACCATGTTATGGGGCGAACAATTTAAAAAACTTCTTGAACTAGAATTCGCGTCACCTGCGGTTTAAGGGTTAATCGTCGTTTGTTTAGTTGGAATTATGGATTAATCAGTATGGCTGGAAATTATGAATACAAAAAATTATTTTAGATTTTGAAAAAAGAATTGAAGAAACCGAGTCTGAAAAAATGGAATCACTCAGACTTACAGGTCAAGTAAGTCATAATCATTCTTAATTTACACCAGAGTGAACACAACACACAACACAACCACAATGCGGATGCCTGTCCAGGATGCAACACAGCCCCCCATACTATTAAATACATTATTGAACACTGCAATACACACAACCACACTCACCAACAACACAACACAGCACCCCATTCTATTAAACACATTATTGAACACTGCAATACACACAACCACACTCACCAACAACACAACACAACATACACGCAACCACACTCACCAACAACACAACATACACACTCGCCAACAACACAACATACACACAACCACACTCGCCAACAACACAACATACACTCTCTAATAAAAGCCCTGTTCAGGCCATGACCTTCCTCGGGGGCTGCTCAGCCAGACACCTTGACCAACTCCAACAACAACAACACTCACCCTCACTCTTGAATACCACACTTTATCTCCTTCTCAGTGCTGACACTATAATAGATATATTCTGCATTTGAATGTCTGCTCCTACTCCCAAGGTTTCCAAAACTAGGAAAGTGATGAGACTGAAGACAAGTTCTGTTTCCTTACCAGGGTTATATATATATATTGTATAATGTTTGTGCCTCCATATATAGGCTATATATATACTGCATAATAGTATAGTAGTAACCTGTTGCTTGGAACAGTGTGGAGGAATTGGTGGCTTCAGTCTTACCATCACTAACAACAACACTAATAATATAACACTAGTTTCTACAGATGTGAAAGAACATGTGATTTTGATTATAAAAGCTTCTGTACACATATACTATATATTATTAAAGAATTTGTTTGGGTGTGAAGAGTAAGATAACACTTCATAATTTTTTTTTTTAAATAATGTCCTTGCAAATACTGTACAAGCAATATTATGTATGTAACTATCTATCTATCTATCTATAGTTCTGACACCTAATTCCCTCCAGGAACTCAGTCCAAGGGGATGGCTATTGCAGTAGAGTTTCCAGTTCTCCCTGTTCCAACACTCCCTCCTTACTTGGTCAAGCCCTACTCTGCCCCTCACATTTCTCTCCTTCACATACTCTTCCGCTCTGTTCCAACACTCCTTCCTTACTCCCTACTCTGCCCCTTATGTTTCTCTCCTTTACATACTCTTCCGCTCTGTTCCAACACTCCTTCCTTACTCCCTACTCTGCCCCTTATGTTTCTCTCCTTTACATACTCTTCCACTCTGTTCTCCTGCCTAACCGGCGGTCTGTCTCTCACACCAGGTGCCACAACTTCACTCCCATACACCTTCACAAACTCCTCACCTTGCATTCTCTCTTGAGCCCCACTAACCAGCCCCATGCCACCCCCAGTGAGTCAAGGCGTGAGGGAGCTGTGGGTATGGACTGTGAATGGACCAATACACACAGTCGGCGTAAACCAGTGGCCTTACTACAGCTGGCAACCTGCTCTGGACTCTGTGTTATCATTCGCCTCTCACACATGCAGTCTAATATACCACCATCTCTTAAGGTACTGTAGCCTTCTCTTTTTGTCTGTACACTACTCATTTTATCTGTACTGTACTGTACTCATTTTATATTATGTACACTACTCATTTTATATGTACTGTACTGTACTCATTTTATATGTACGCTACTCATTTTATCTGTACTGTACTTTTTTTTTTATCTACACTACTCATTTTATATGTACGGTACTCTACTCATTTTATCTGTACTGTACTTTTTTTATATGAACAGTACGGTACTCTTTTTATCTGTACTGTACTTTTTTATATGTACTCTTTTAATGAATACAGTACTCTTTTTATCTGTACTGTACTTTTTTATATGTACCCGGTACTCTTTTTATGAATACAGTACTCTTTTTATATGTCCTTTTTTTTTATCTGTACTGTACTCATTTTATCTGTACTGTACTTTGTTTATATGTTCTCTTTTATCTGTACAGTAGATACTCAATACAAGGTGCATATATGGTAATGACAGGAAAAGAGGAGTGATGAAAATATGTCCTTGCACCCTCACTGTTCAAGTAATACTGACTGGTGGTGGCTGGTGAGTGGGCTAGTAGGGGGAGTGACTACAAGCCCACAGTCAGTGTTGCCACCCAAAACTTAGTACCATAACTTATGGTTCGGGCAATTTTAAAAACAAAATTGGTTTGATGAGAAAACTCGTCACCCGCGATTTAAGGGCTAACACAGACTCAATAACTACGGTAACTATCTTTGTAACACAACCTCAGTACAATAAGTCACTATCCTTTTAACACAGCCTCAGTACAGTAAGTCACTATCCTTTTTACACAGCCTCTGTACAATAAGTCATTTAGCCTCGTTAGTTTGTATGGTAATGAATAACAGAAGGCTGGGAAAACGTGTGTCTGTCTTCAATGGGTGACTGAATGTTAAATGTAGAAAATGGTGGATACAAGTACAGTACTAATTTTTTCATTGCATATCCAGGGTGTACAGTTGCCCAAGAAAAGACTGCAACCAAATTTGCTGGTGTGTGGCAATATCTGGCCGCTGCTCCAAAATAAACACTGGTATTTTATCAATGGGCCACTCAGAACCTACAACCTTTGTGTGGATGGATGTTATTGGCTTCAACTACATTTCTGAAACTGATTTGCTATATTTCTAAAACTGATTTACTACATTTCAGAGGTTGTTAGAGGATGGTACTATACTGAAGGTGGGCATTGCAACCCTTGATGATTCCACACTGCTGCAAACTGATTACTGCCTCAAGGTACAACCACCCAACCCAACCTAACCTAACCTAACCTAACCTAACCTAACCTAACCTAACCTAATCCAACCCGACCTAACCCAACCCAACCTAACTGATTATTGCCTCAAGGTACAACCTAACCTAATCTAACCCAACCCAACCTAACCCAACCTTGCCTAACTTTAACCCAACCTATCCTTGGGGGGGGGGTTTGGGGGGGACGGTAATAGGGGGACATGTTAGGTGGTGCGGAAGTAGGAGGACAGGCTTAGGGGGAGTTAGGGGTGTGTGGGAATAGGTTACAGGCTTTCTACCACCAACCCCTAAGCCTGTCCCCTATTCCTTCACCCCCCCCAATCCCCCCCTCCCCCAGTTTCCCCCCCCCCAAGCCTGGCCCCTATTCCCGCACCCCCCCAGTTCGCCCCCACCCAAGCCTGTCCCCCTATTCCTACACCCCCCCCAATTCCCTCCCTCCCCAAGCCTTTCCCCTATTCCCACACCTTCTTAAGGTGGTAATAATTCTTTTTCGTTTCATTGGAGTGCCTTGATTCCTCCAAAGTATACCAGGAAACAACTGGACCAGAAGAGCAAAATGAATGTTGTTCTGTTGCTTGGAATAGTATGGAGGATTCACTCGGTTGCTCCAGATTTACCGACACAAAACCCAGGAAAGAGGAAACAGATTTACCGACACAAAACCCAGGAAACACGAAACAGATTTACCGACACAAAACCCAGGAAACACGAAACAGATTTACCGACACAAAACCCAGGAAACACGAAACAGATTTACCGACACAAAATCCAGGAAATAGATTTACCAACACAAAACCCAGGAAACAGGAAATAGATTTACCAACACAAAACCCAGGAAACAGGAAATAGATTTACCAACACAAAACCCAGGAAATAGATTTACCAACACAAAACCCAGGAAAAACTAAATGATTTACCAACACAAAACCCAGGAAATAGATTGACTGACACAAAATCCAGGAAACAGGAAACAGATTTACCAACACAAAACCCAGGAAACAGGAAACAGATTTACCAACACAAAACCCAGGAAACAGATTTACCGACACAAAACCCAGGAAACAGATTTACCAACACAAAACCCAGGAAAAACTAAACAGATTTACCAACACAAAACCCAGGAAACAGATTTACCAACACAAAACCCAGGAAACAGATTTACCAACACAAAACACAGGAAACAGGACCAGAAGAGAAAGAACAAAATAATGTTGTTCTGTTGCTTGGAATAGTATGGAGGATTCATTCAGTTGCTCCAGATTTACCAACACAACACAACAGTCCCTCTACTACAGTACCTTGTCTCAATTAGATAAGGGGGAAGTTTTGTGTTGGTAAATCTGGAGCAACTGACTGAATCTTCCAAACTTTTGCATGATACAGAACAACATTATTTTTTGTTTCTCTTCTGTTCCTGTTTCCTGGCATACTTTGGAGGAATCATGGCACTCCAATGTACAGTTGGACACATGAATGGGTGGTACAGCCCAAGTGAAAGATGGTCAATTTCTGCCAATATCAAGTTCCTTAGTGCCAAATAGGAGATATCAGGGGCAGAAGTCAGTATTGAGGATTGTGTGTGTGTGTGTGTGTTCCTTAGTGCCAAATAGGAGACATCAGGAGAAGAAGTCAGTATTGAGGATGGTATGTGTGTGTGTGTGTTCCTTAGTGCCAAATAGGAGACATCAGGGGCAGAAGTCAGTATTGAGGATTGTGTGTGTGTGTGTGTGTGTGTGTTCCTTAGTGCCAAATAGGAGACATCAGGGGCAGAAGAAAGTATTGAGGATAGTGTGTGTACCATTATTTTTACTTCATGTGAGCCTGTTTCCCGGCATACATACTTTGGAGGGATCAAGGCACTCCAATTGTACACAGTTGACCACACATGAATCTAGTACACCTCGCTACTTGTGAGATACCTACAACAGGAAGGAAATTGAGCAAACATAAGTTATATGTACAGTAGTTTGTTGACAAGCAGACAGTAATAATACTGTACTGTCTGCCTGTCAACAAACTACATATATACATATTGTTTTCACTTTCCTTTCTTTTGTAGCCACATCACGAGTAACGAGACCTACAGTACCATCCTGTTTGTGTGGCCAACTGCACCAAAAGTATACTCAACCTTTTTTTTTTTTTTTTAGTTAAAATATCTTGCAATGGGAGAGTTTTCAGTATTTCATAGTGGGTAGTAGCCTATCTATTGGGTAGGACATTGGAGTGCTCTGATTCCTCTAAAGTACAGCCGAGCCCGAAACTTGGCGACCACATACAGGTACTTAGATGTCTATGTCATTTGAGGTGGTAACATTTATATAGGGAGGAATCAGAGTAGGTGGAACATAGTAGAGGGACATGATATAATATTTCACCTACAATAACACCTTCCCCACACAGTGTTACCAGCTCAAATGACATAAACATTTGGGGACGTGGTCGCGAATTTTCGGGCTCGGCTGTACAATATGCCAGGAAACAAGAACAATTTAACAAAATAATTATATTGTTTTTCTTACTTTGATAAACAGTACTGTCGTCTTAATTATTATTCTCCCATAAAGCATAATTATGGTATGGTTATTCCTTACTACTTTTATTATTATTATTATTATTATATTGAGTTGGGATGTTGGTGTTCCCATGATGGGGGAGGGGAGTGAGTGGAAGCTTCCTGTGCTGCTGTTTGCTGACGATACAGTACTGGTGAGTGAAATGAGTGGGAGTTGCTGGGTCTGGTGAACATGTTTGGAACTGTGTGCGAGAGACGGAATTTGAAGGTAAATGTGGGAAAGAGCAAAATTATGGTCTTTGAGAGAGGGGCAGCCACAGACTGTGAGGTGAGGTTAAATGGCCAGGTTATGGCGAATGTCAGCTCATTTAAGTATCTGGGCAGTGTGATGAGTAAGGATGGAGGTTTGGAGGATGAGATGCAGGAGAGGGTACAACAGGGCAAGAGGGTTGTAGGAACGCTGAAGTCAGTGACAAGGAATAGGGTGATGAGTATGGAAGTGAAGAAGACTCTGCATGACAGTGTTGTAATCCCAACACTGACATATGGGAGTGAAGCGTGGACGATGACAGAGGCACAGATCAAGAGTGAGAGGTGTGGAAATGAGTTACCTGAGAAGCTCGTGTGGAGTGACATGGAGAGATAGATTGACAAACGAAGAAGTGCGTGAACGATGCAATGTGGATGTGGATGTGCTGGAGAGTGTGAAGAGGAACACCTTGAGGTGGTTCGGTCATATAGAACGTATGGGGAGCGAGAGATTGGTCAAGAAGGTGTATGAGAGTGAGGTGGAGGGATGGAGAGGAAGAGGCAGACCCAGAACCAGATGGAAGGATGGAGTTAGGAGGTATATGAGAGAAGGAGGCGTTGGATGGGAGGAGAGATGCCAGTTGGCAAGGGATAGGAATGCATGGAGGCATTTCATTTGTGGCCACCCCCCCGGGGATTAAGGCATCTGGCAATAGATAGATAGATAGATAGTTGGGTGTGTTGACTTGAGACACCTGACTGTTATATGTATTATTATTATTATTATTATTATTATTATTATTATTATATTAAATTTGGGTGTGTAGACCTGAGACACCTGACTTGTTTTTATTATTATTATTATCATTATTATTATTATCTGTTGAGTCAGGTGCGTGGGTGTGTAGACCTGAGACACCTGGCTGTACAGATAAAGGAAGGCCCTGAACAACAACACCATCAACACCACCACCACCACCACCACAGCCAGGGACTAGGCCTCAATGCCTTGTCCACACGTCACCTGGGCCTCCAGCTGGACAAGGACGTGAGTGTACGCACCAGCGACTGGGACGCCCACACACTCACCGACAGACAGGTGGGAATGGAATTATGTATCATTGTACTGTTGCCCAAGAAAAGACTGCAACCAAATTTGGTGGTGTGTGTCAATGTCTGGCAGCTGCATGAGCTGCTCCAAAGTAAACACTGGTATTTTATCAATGGATCACTCAGAACCTACAACCTTTGTATGGATGGATGTTATTGGCTTCAGCTAATTACATTAATTATTACAAAGGTTGTAGGTTCTGAGTGATCCATTGATAAAATATAAGTATTTACTTTGGAGCAGCTGCCACACACCACCAAATTTGGTTGCAGTCTTTACTTGGACAATTTTACAGTTGAGCAAGTAGAAAGCGCAAGAAAAATGTGGGTGTATACGATAATATCTTTCAGTTCTTTGTAGTAAACTCGGGTATTTTTATCAATGAATCACTCAAATTCCAGAGCCAATGTAACGTGGAACATGATTGACTGAAAAAATGTTGAGTGCTTGTACACCCAGATGTGGCCATATACACTCATAATTTACTTGCACTTTTTACTTGCTTAACTGTACTTGGCAATATTTTTCAGTTTTTTTTTTAAATTAAACCCTGGTATTATTATCAATGAATCACCAAGACTCCAGAGCCAATGTAAAGTGAAATGTAACTGACTGAAATTTTGAGTGGTATGCAACATGTGGCCATACACTCATATTCTCATTATACTTGCTCAACTGTACAGTTGGCAAAAAAAGTATCAACGTCACCCTTACATTGAAATAATATTAAAAAAATGTACATGATAAGGTTGGTACTTTTGATGTGTGTCAGCTCAGTGTTGCCATATTTGAAATCTGTCTCGTTACCAAACTCTTCAATTTTTATTACCAAACTTCACTTTCCATTACCAAATTATTAAAACAAGAGTAATATAATATTATATAAGTATATGTAGTTCTGTAAGTTAATATAAAAGACAGCAGATAATGTGTAGTCAGGAATACCAACACTACATATCACTGTCCAAAAGGGTGGTGGTGATACTTTTTTTTCCGACTGTACACATGAAGCTGGTATGCCTCAACTCAGTACTTGTGAGGTACCGTAGCTACAACAGGAAGGAAAGTAAGCAAAAGTTATAGTTTGTTGACAAGCAGACAGTAATAATATTTTACTGTCAGCAACTTACATCTTTTTTTACTTTCCATATTTCTGTAGCCACCTCACAGGTAACGAGCCATATCAGCTTCATGTGTGGGCAACTGTACAATCGCAGTCAATAATAATCATCCACATATGGGTATCTCAAACAATTTAATGTCTAATGTTTTCACTTTGATTGAATATTGAGTAGCTGCTTAAAAAAAATAAAAGATGCTACTTAAACTATTTATTGGAAAGTTTACCATGTACGGAAATATTTAAGAATAGAAAATTAGTGATATACTTTTTGCCCATGCTTTTGAAAGGGAAGATGTTTATTTAAAAATACCAGCGTCAGTCTCTGGCTCCCTCGTACTGTGTGTACCCCCCTTCTTTATTGTGGGTGACTTGTTGCCCCCAACCCTACACCCTACCAACCAACACCTGCCTTCACCATGTCAAAGGTTGAGCGTAAGAAGAAACACAGTCACACACACTGAAGCTCCAGGTGATTAACTAAAGGCTACTAGGCAAATTGTCTTTATTTGTACTGTACTTGTACTTTTCATCAGTACTTGTACTTGTCCACAAGTACTGGAACATGTACTTGTACCCATGCCTGGTGTGTACTTGTAATATACAGTACAAAGAGGGTTTACAAACAGTGTAATACACACCCAGTAGACCAATGTAATATTAAGATTAATTGTATTGTAATTTGAACCCACAGGTGAGATATGCTGCTGCTGATGCTGTGGTTGGTGCTCACCTCCTGCTGGCCCTCAGTACACAGCTGTGGGAGGCTCAAAGTGGAACACCCTCTTGTTACCCTTTATACTCAGCTCTCCCTCAACCACCACTACTCCCTCTCATCTTGCCTCTACCACTCTGGCACTCCCACCTTGCCACCCTCCTTCACCACACCTGCCTCCCATACATTGACCGCAGCTTCAAAAACTCGTCAAAACAAACATGTGAGTATGTTTTGTCTCGACATATTTGTTTTGTCTCATGTGTGTGAATAGATGTACAGTATGAACTAAAACTTGTCTAGCCATCTGAAAATAGGTGTATAGACTGATTGATTGAGTAAATTAAGAGAAGTGCATTGAGATACAGTAGGTTCACATATTGCGTGACAATTTGGGAGACAGAGGGACTCTCGTAATTAAAAATTGCATAGTATAAATACATGTTAATATGGAGAAAATAACTTATGGGTGGCCACTGCCTCACACTGACAATTTACAGACATCTTATAAGCCAATATGCAGGGTACAGTACAGTATTTGTAAGTTGTGATTTGATTATGCATCACTGTAGTAATGAATATAAGTTGTTACCCTAGATATAGCAGTGCAAAAACACATTAGAAGTATGAGATGGGGTTCCAAGGTGGCTGTTCCCCTCAAGGTCACACCACCACTAACTACCGTCACCACCCATCACACCACCACTACCCTCACCACCCACCACACCACACCAATACTACCCTCACCACCCACCACACCACACCAATACTACCCTCACCACCCACCACACCACCACCACAACACACCACCACTACCCTCACCACCCACCACTCCCACTAGCACTTCGTTCAGTGTCTCATTCACTTTCTCCATAAACCCTTTAAAGTGTAGGATGGATTACAACTGAAGCATTATCATTGATCTTTTGTTCTGCCTGTTGTTATATAGGTAACGAGTGGGAGACTGACTCAGTGAGACTGTGAGATGGAGAAATCAGATGGTGGAAGCATTTGTTTTGTTGGTTATTTGGACTTAACGTCTATTGATTATTATATGTAATGATCATTATATTTATAGAGTGGCAGAGCGTATGTGTGTGATTATGTGTGTGTGGAGTAGTGTACGTGTGTGTGTCAGGGTGTGTGTGTGTGTGGAGTAGTGTACGTGTGTGTGTGTGTGGAGTAGTGTACGTGTGTGTGTGTGTGGAGTAGTGTACGTGTGTGTGTGATTGTGTGTTGTGTGGAGTATTGTACGTGTGTGTGTCAGGTGGTGTGCGTGTATGTGTAAAGTGTACGTGTGTATTGTGTGGTGTCTGTGAGAGTGTCTGTGGGGAGTGGCTGGTTGTAGGCTTGTAGAGTGGCTTTAGGGGACAAGGGGAGCTGCTGGTATCACGCGGAAACCTGATTAAGACGCTTTTCAGGGAACAGCTGTGGATTTGAGCCACTCTTGGCAACAAAAATTATTTCTGTAGAAACATTACGCACAAGATACGTAATAACAGGTGCTGATTCAGGATTCATCTTGCATCAGGTGAATCGCTCATTAAGATCACACTCAATAGGTGAACCTACTGTACAGCCATATATTTCTTGCACTTTCTACATTCTCAACTGTACACTCCTGCCCAATAGTCCTTATTTCCGGCAATCAGTTTCGAACCTTTACATTCATTTGCATTTTCTTTTTCTGGTTGACACTGTAGCAGCAAGGGAAGTAAAAGCTGGCTGTCTGAGTTAACTAACTTATGGGTGAGAGTGTACAGTTGGCCGTGCTTCGGTGAGGGCCACACAGCGTTGTCAACAACTCTGGTCGAGATAATAATCCCAAACCACCAACTCAAAGCAGTTACTGGTGGCAGTGAATGGAGCTGAAGACTATAGTCTGTTCAAAACTTGTGTTCCGCTGGCCTCTTATGCTTAGATAGATAGAAATAGATAGATAGATAGATAGATAGACAGATAAGAGATAGATAGAAATAGAGACAGATAGAGATAAATAGAAATAGATATAGATATAAAGATATAGATAGAAATAGAGACAGATAGATAGAGGAAAATGGAACACAAGTTTTGAACAGACTTTAATTGTTCAGGGCTACCATCTCGGCCAGAGTTGACAACACAGACGTGCGGCCAACTGTACCACAAATATAGTACCCCCTTAAACATATATTATATTGCTTTTACAGAGACAATTCCAATGATACAGTCGCATTCAATAATAATCATCCACATAATGGTATCTCAAACTATTTACTGTCTTATGTTTTCACGTTCACATATGTTATTGTTTTAAGTAGTGTGTAGCTGCTTGTAATAAATTAAAAGATGGTAGTTAACCTATTTATTGGAAAGTTTATCATCCAAGGAACAGAGGGAAGCTGTCAAAACTCTGACGTGAGTTACCCCTATATGGATGATTATATTTGACTGCGACTGTATATGTCCTTCCTGTAGTGAGCAATACAAACAATGAATAAGTATCAGTATCCACCACTTCATTTTACACTCAGGCATTCATTGAAGACCACCCAATGTTTTCCCAGGCTTCTGTTATTCATTACCATACACACTAAGTGGTCTACTGAGCCCATGTTAAAGGGATATTTTGTCAGATTTTGTGGCATACAAACTAGAGTAGCTCTAGTACTCTATACCTCCATTGAATGCATTGAGTGGGAAAATGTATGTAGGTTAAGGGGATAGTACAGCAGTGGTAAATCTGGGGCACCTGAATCCTCCAAACTACTTCTCACAGTGGGACACCTATATTTGTGTTCATTTGGTCCTGATTCCTGGAATACCTTGGAGAGATCAAAGCACTCTTAATGTACAGTTGCAATCCACAGTCCCTAACCCGCCTGAGTCGAATCCCGAGATCTGGAGCAGGCAGTTTCTGGACGACCCAAGCTATCATGAGGTCACACACATTTCGAACCAATAAAGGCTATAAGTGGGCTGTCGTCTAGAAACCGCCTGCTCCAGATCTCGGGCACTGATTCGGGTGGGCTAGGGATTGTAGATTGCGAGTGTACTAAAGGTGTATTACCCCTTTCATTATTATAAAACATATCTGAGGTCTTACTAAAATGTGTATGAGATTAAAAGTAACCTGTGGATTATTCTGCCAATGCAAACCTATTCACAAAGTTATTAGGAAACGGAGATGATTTGGTAGATTGATTTATGCCTGGGACTGTACAAGGATTAGAAGAGAGGGATTATTTTTTGTAACACACTTACAACACTTATACATGTCCTGAAACTATATATATAGCACTGTTAGAATGGTTAACAAGTACAATAGATTTCGCTGATTTGTATATATTTTTTTTTTTCCACTGCAGGTCATTCGTTTTCTGACAGAGCAGGAGCTTCATCAGTTGTTGACAAGAGTGTTGGTGGAGAGAGTGTTAGGTTAAAAGATGGCAAGGAGAGAGTGGCTGCTACACAACGATGTCACCCACTGCTAAAGTCACCCCTGTATGACAATTGTCAGTTGTTAGCACCAGATGGATCACCACTGTGTACATGTGACACCAAGAAGGCTGAATGGTATATAGCTCGTGGCCTTGGCAAAGAAATCTCTAGGGATCCCTTGGTTGTGCAACTCACCTTTGAGCCAAAAGGACGACCAGAACCGGGCCCAGGGGATGACATGTATTATGTTCAAGAGAGAGAGAACTTGTGTGTGGTATGTGGGGCAGAGGAAGGGTTGGCAAGGAAGAGTATTGTACCACATGAATACCGGAGATACTTTCCTGCCATACTGAAGGAACATGCCAGTCATGACCTATTACTGTTGTGTCCTCCTTGTCACCAGGCTGCCAACCTTTATGACGTCTCCTTGCGACAGAACCTGACCGAAGAATGTCAGGCAATTCTGAGAGATTGTTCACAGAGTCGAATGAACATTGACTCAACACTCATGTCAGTGAGGAGTGCAGCCCGTGCTCTGATAAAATCCAGGGCAAAATTACCTTCAAAAAGAATACAGGAACTAGAGGAAGTGGTTCAGTGTCACTATGACTCCTTGAATGAGGCCACACTACAGGCTGCTGCTGCCTTGGAGGTGCGTGTCATTAATGAGGACCATGTGCCACACGGCTTTGCAGTTGTAACAATGTACCAGCGACAGGGTGGTCTGGTTACCCTGGAACATCGCTGGAGGTCCCACTTCCTGACCACCTCACGCCCACGGTACCTACCCAAGGACTGGTCACCATCACACAGACACCACAAGTTACAGGCCTTGGCTGCCTCTCTACCCCCTGGACACCTTGATCACACAGTCTATTCTGCTTTACTTACCGGCTCTGACACTTCACACAACACTGCTACTTCTTCATTGTAGCACCACAACACTACTTTTTCATTGTAACACCACACCACTCTACTGTATATTCGATCAGTGATGGATCATGCAAGCCCTGCCTGGGCCTCAAACCTCGCTGAGATTCATCACAACACCCTTCAAACCATACAGAACAGAGCCACAAAGACAATCACAGGCTGCGCAGCTACCACACCTACAGACCACCTACACTATGAAACCAAAACCCTTGAAATTAAGGATCATCTTGACATGAGAGGCACACAAACACTTGCTGCAGCCTCTACAAACCCACACCATCCACTACACTACATGGCACAACACCCACACATGCTAAGGAACATCAAAACAACACCCGGTAAAAGATACCATACATATATACTATAATCTCTTACACCATGCCCTCCCCCCTGCAAACCAATCTCCAGAAACACATCCATACTCAAATCATTCATCAGTCCATCCATACACTAAAAACAACACAGTTGCATGCATGACCTCCTGACATCCATCCATCTGAATCCTCCCTTCCCCATGAGGACAGAGTCCACCTGGCCAGGGCCACCACCCGGCCCTTCTGACATATCAGAAGAGGCTGGTGGAGCCATTGCGGATACCTGTCTGGGATGCAACACAGCAACCCATTCTGTTAAACACATTATTGAAGACTGCAACGCACACAACCACACTCGCTAACAACACAACATACACTCTTTGAGGGCACTGTGGAAAAGCCTGGTTCAGCCCATGGCCTTCCTCAGGAGCTCGAGGCTGCTCGGCAAGACAACTTGAGGAACTTCAACAACAACTTTGGAGCTCGAAACACAAATCCTAGATATTACGTAAACTCTAGAGACCCCACTGAGATGAATATTCACCACATGTACTCATCATATTTTCAGGAAATTAATCTTAAATTTTGTACATCCTTTATATCTCTCTCTTATAAGTACATTTTCAAAATACTACTATGGGTTTTAGAGCCCATTAATCATAGTTTTTCACAATTATTTTCCAAAGTGATTGCTATATCGGATTTATTCATTGGCACAGTGTACAACACACCTCAAACCAATTTTTAGCAATGTAGTGCAATGGCAAATGTTAATTATGGCATTTACTCTTACTTTTCCTCCTCCTTCTTGTTTACTTCCCCCTCCCCTGTTTGTGTGTCCACCATTATGCTGATCTTTATAGTGTGGCTGTTAATGAGCTCAATTTAAGTATGACTATGTAACTTTGTAATTTTAATAACTATTGTGATGGAATAAAATAATTCTGACTTTGATGCCTACTCTCATGCAGCCCAACACCATTATTAACATGTGATAATGAGGGTCACACACTTGTAATAATGTGTGTAATAATGAGGGTCATAACTTGACAGATATGACGACACGATTTTTGCCGACTGTACAGTGATGATAAATATAAAGTAGGTGATTCCTCCAACTGTTTCAGGCAACAGGACACCATTAATATTATTCATCTGGTCCTGTTTCTTGGCGTAATTTTGAGAAATCAAGAATAATTTCTTCTTTTGTATTTCAGAAAATAGCATGTAGAATGAAGGAGTAAATTTGTGGCACCAGTAGCCTTCAGTTTTCTGACAATATGTTTTGTCTTTAGGATAGAAACAAAGATACAAACAGAAACACTAAGACGGTGCTTCTTTACAGGTTTGACAACTACGTACAGCAAGTATAACTTTAATCATATGATAGAATACAGTACAGTCGCAACCAAAGTTTCGCCACTCCCTTAGCTGCAAGAAAGACAAAGTCAGCATAAAAGATAGGCTGAATGATCGTACAAACTGGTGTATCGAGTTTGTAACGAAACAAGATGAGGTTTACTTTCTACAACCAACAAACCAGAAACTATGGAAGGTGAACCTCAGCCTGTCTCGTTACCAACTCGATACACCAGTTTGTCTGATCGTTCAGCCTATCTTTAACACCGACTTCGCCTAGATTCCTGCCAGCCAAGGGGCCGGCGAAACATTGGTTCGCGACTGTACACTCTATACGAGTCTAACATATTATACAATGTCTATAATACAGTACACTCACAATCCAAAGTTTGAATATTAAATCTACCATAACATACAATCATATGATAGAGTGCAGAAGACACTATAACATATTATACCAAGTCTAAGGTACAGTCGGCGGCAGAAATCCTGTCGCCTCACCTGCTTCACGGAGACGCACAGTGTTCATGGACTCGAGAAATACGCATGTTTTCTACACTTAATATCTCGAGTCTATGAATATTGCCTGCCTCAGTGAAGCAGGAGAGGCGACAGGACTTTTGCCGCCGACTGTGTACACTCGCAGTCAAAAATTGTGTCCTGATCCCTTGGCATGATGAATCTCAACTATAGTCGAGCTTTGATGATTCTAACTACTGTGTGTTGTAGGGAGACGCACAGTTGTTCGAATCTTCAAAGTAATTCGTATTTCCAGGGGATCGGGACAATTTCTGACCGCCAGTGTACGGTACACGTTCAATTCAAAGTTTCAACACACGCATGGCAAAGTCAATGCCAGTGTTTAAATTTCGCAACTTGTTGGCATGTCTGCATTACTGACCTCACCAAGGAATTCAGGCTCATTTTAAAGTACCGAGTCCTACTCCTTGCCATGAATGACCTCTTACCAAATAAACTTTTAGCATTGGAGTGAACTTTACTTTTATGAATACAGACCCTGCTCTGACGTCCTGTCGACTTTAGGGTATCGTAAGTTTGTATTGGGGTGTACAGCCGGCAGCATAAATTCGCGTCCATCTCATGTACAACTTTAGTAATGATGGATGTGATTGCTTGAAACCATAATACAATACTACCACTAGAATCCTCCTGTGTGATATCCAGTTATATATGATTTATACAAAACGTTATAAAATTCCATAGAGTGTTGAATTACCCACTGTTTTATATATGTTTATTTAGTTAGGAAAGGGTAACTTTGCACATTTGATAGATACCGATATCAATTGAACATTTTGGAAGCGAAGGAAGAGTGCATCTACACTCTGCACAAGAATTGCAAAAGCCTCGTCTACAAGGCTATTCCCAGCTCGTGGGAAAAGAAATAACATGAATTACGTCTGTTAAACTTGTAATAATGGGTATTACCACCAAACTTCAGTTTCCATCCTTGCATACCGAATATATTATGGGCAATACATTGGAATTACTGATCCCAGTTTTATTTGATGTAATCATTAAAGAGGCCAGATGATTAAAAATTGATAGTTCATGGTGCCGTCACTTCGATTAATTAATATCCTCAGTTCTTATGTAATTATTCCTCAAATGTTAACGAAGTCAGTAAGTTAGAGAATGTTGTTCACAAATATCAGATTGCTGAGTTTAATACCGGCGTAATGAAAAGGGCTTTGATACCTATTATATCATATTATCATGACATCTATAAACTGGTCAACGTGCATGAAATATGTTCCCATATCATGATATCCTCCATTTATCATCTTAATAGTAAATCAGCAACTGATTTATCGAGCAATACTGTACAATGTAACATTCTACACCATGAATTATAGGAAATTAATACATCAGGAATCCCTTGGTGCCTATGTTACATCCGCATGAACACAAAATTCATTGCATACACCTTATTGTTTCATTGTCATTCGTTTCGCTCATCGTACAAGCCTGCCAACCACCATATCCATCTCTCTCTCACTAGTGAGTGCTTCAGATGTGTATCTCGGACCGAAGTTTGTGGTTCACGACTGGGAGAGGGAACGCTGACAACACTGTAGGGGCCCTCGCGGCAGTGGAGCCGGCTGTACCTCAAACTCATCAGTCTCTTGCCTCAGTCGACAGAAGACCAGCACAGGTGATAGACTAAGTCAAGTGATATATATATAAGTGCAATTATGCCCAGCAACTGTGCTGTATACGGATGTAACTCTAGTATCAGGAAAAAGGGTGAAGTAACTTTTCATCGTTTTCCTAAGGCTGATGATATTAGAAAAAGATGGGCTCACTTTTGTAAAACACATGACAATATCAATGTCAACAATGCCTTGATATGCAGCCTGCATTTTACAAGTGATGATTATGTAAAACACTTATGCAAAACCATCCAGGAATGTATATGGCATAAACACAGATAATCAAAACGTTGTATTGCTGGACATGATTAAAACTGCACAAACAATGAGAGTAAATGGGAAAAATTCACTGTACCAGTTTCAGAAAGGATTGCTCATATCATCCCAATCTTTGTCAAAATTGTATGAATATACTTAAACTTACTTATGATTTCGGCGTATGCATTCTTGTGTCAAGAAAAGTAGCTATGTGTTTGTATGAGAGAGAGAGAGAGAGAGAGAGAAGAGCGGAGAGTAGTGGCTGTAAAACTTAATTATATTAAGGCATAAGCGGTCTTAACCTTAACTTGTGGATGTGAAAGGAGGTTTATGCATGATCGTGATAAAAGAAAAAATAGTTATGCGATTTTATCTTATGAGAGATAGAAGACAGAAAGAAAGAGAATATATGCAGGGAATGAACTGAGGCAAGGAGAGCGCTGGGCTGCTGTGGTACACTTGACGTCATCACTCAGCCACGCTCACTCTGGTGAGCCGACCAGCTGGTATATATTTATTTATATTATATGCCTTGCTCTTACCCTTGCCCCGATCCCTGCAGTTCTTGATCACCACTGTCTGCAATGTACCCTCGCCAGGCAGTGCTGCAGGATCACCAGGGACATCTTTCTCCGACAGCAAGGGTTGCATTGGTGCACTGTTGTGAGTGCCCGGTAAATTTGGATAGGAAGACACATCACAGATGCAACAAGTTCGTCAATCCCATGTGTCCTCGCCATCTGTATCCTGTCTGTGGTAACTGTATCTAACAGGTGAGTGTATGTATATTACTGTTTGTGTTTCATTGATTTATTTTAAGTCATTTGAAGCATAATTTGCCATACTGCAAGTGTTCAAAGATTTTTTATTTTTACATACTGAAAAATTAACCCTTTATTTGTTCGTCTCCCAAACAGATTGTAGACAAGCTAGAGGATGGCTGGGCATAGTTTTAAGTTAGGTTATAGGTTTATATTAATTAAGAATCAGTGTAAACTCATCAACTTACATAGATAAAAAATAAACTAGTTTCACAAGTATCCCACTAACCATGCATTTTCCCAGAAAGTTAATTAATTATTTTACATATTATTATACAATATTCTTACAAGTACCCAAAGTAATTATATATTTGGCAGACAAATTAGGTCAACTATAAAAGATATATTGACTAAATGATTATTGAAATCATATAAATTATATAATGACTGAATCGAGAAATATAATTGGTTATTGAGTGTTGCAATCCATTCCTAGATACTTACACATTGATCAGGGGACAGTTCTTTTAGCATCAGTTAGTTACAATAGTCGTTTCCAACTAAAGGAGGAAATTCGGTGTTGGTAAATTTGGAGCAACTGAATCCTCTAGAGCTAAACTATGCCATGCTACAGAACACTATTATTTTTGTTCATCTGTGGTCCTAAAATATATCCTAGCATACTTTACTTTGGAGGAATCAAGGCACTCCAGTGTAACAAAAAAGAATTACAACCTAAAGACAGAAAATAGCTCATCTCTCAGAAAATCAAAACCCTGCAGTCCTACAATCAGATTTGTCTGTGTAGATTGTAAAATACCTGAATAGTGGATAACGCGGAATATAAAATAATTATGCTTTTATGTACTAAAGTAACCTGAAAATTTTCACAAAGCAGGGATTACTAAAATAATTAATTTTTCAATGGAAATAAATCGAAATAAGTAATTGTTAATGGAATTATTGGAAAAGCGGGCATTGTCTGAGGTAACATATATAGTTTGAACATTTCAAAGCAACATACATTTACTAGCATTATCAAGTAACAATAAACGATATAATTCGCAAGTATTCATTTAATTGAAAAATGATTTTGCTAATGCAGTGGAACTAATATAAAAAAAAGCATTTTTATTCATGAGTATGACGGTGAAATATAAAGTACTTTTATAATGTATATATAGAACGGTATACACAAAGACATTGCAAGTTATTTGCAGTTCGTTAAAGAAAACAAAGTTAAGCCCGTGTCACACGAGAGATATTTTCTGGCATCTTTTGGTATTTTGCTACCAACTGATGCCCGTACTGGTAGGAAAAAGTGCGCGTGTAGTCACACTGTGGATTGGTCTACCCAAGGCCAAGAGATATACTCTTGGGTCTACCATCATCTTCCACTGGCGTCTTCCCGAAACCAAAACAAACTATGGACCAACAGAGACGACGTCGTATTGCTGCGCTTGACCTTAATTTGTGTGTTCTGGCACATTATATGCCAAGAAAGCGTCTCTGTCATCAATTATTTATATATATATCTTACCTCTTTATTATATTATTTCATTATTATTCATTATTATTATTAGTAGTATTAGTATTAGTTAGAGAGTGAGTGAGTGAGAGAATATTATTCTCTCTCCTCTCACACACACACAGTCGAAGTCACACACACTCTCTCGTTCCCAATTTTCAGAGAGAGAGAGTGTGTGTGTGTGAGAGAGAGAGCAAGCAAAATACTGAGAGAGAGAGAAAGCAAAATACTGAGAGAGAGAGAGAGAGAGAGAGAGAGAGAGAGAGAGGGAGAGAATGAGTGAGCAAAATACAGAGTGAGAGAATGAATGTGTGTGTGTGAGAGAGAGCAAGATACAGAATGAGAGATTGAATGTATGTGTGTGTGTGAGAGAAAAAAAAATACCAACCAACAACAAAGAAATAACAACAGAGAGAGAGAAGAGTGTGTGTGCGTGTGTGCGCAGATAAGGCCATCTCCCTGGGATATTCTTTCTTGAGGGACTCGGCAAAATTCTTATACACTGATCTCTTCAGTGTTTTTTTTGCTATAGCCTGGGTTTATAGTGTCCCACAAACATCTGTTTTGGTGATACATCTCACAATGAGATGCTACAACATCCCTGGACCAACCAAAATTTGCCATTTATCTCGATAGTGAGGAATCACTCTATACTGTGTGGACTGCGGCGTCGTCTGCAGCTCCTGTATGTACTGGTGGCAAGAAGACGAACATGCGCGTCTTCCCGTTTACTACCAGTACGAGCAAGGTCAAGGTCAAAGTATATATACTATATACTTTTTTTTTATATATGAATGAATGAATGAATTGAATGGCGGAAGTAATGCCTTCAAAACGGCACTCCCTGATGTGATTTATCTTTTCTTTTCTTGCAGTCTGGGTCTTATTTAGGGTCTTATCTCTTTCACTTTTCTTGTTCTTATCTGCCAAAACTTATAAATTCCTGTTTTGTTTTCCTCTGTTGATTGGTTGTTGAAAAGAACATTGCCCATTACCATATCCTCGTCCTCCTGGTATGGGCGTTGCAACGCTGCTATCTTATTTCTCTCCTCATCATACGCCGGGCAGTACATCACAAAGTGCTTCAGATCTTCTTTTTCACATCCGCAGATGATACACTCCGTTGCCTCATTCTTGAATCTTTTTCTATCTTCCAAGTTCAAGTTGTTAGTTCTACATCTGAAGAATATTGTTGATGCTTCTCTGTTGTCATACACTCCTTCCTGTCCTCCTATCTCTCCTCTCCATTTCCTGTACAACCTCAGACTCGGTTTTTCTTCCAGTGCTTGCCTCCATAATGCTGTGTCCCACACTCTCACTTTTTCTCTTATTTGATTATTTGATTCCATGTCGCCCCTCACGTTGATTAATCTCCTATCCTCTAATAATCCCTTTATCCATCTACTTTTCTTTCTTGTTCTCATTTCTTCCACTATTCTTTTAAGTAACTCATTTTCTCCTCTCAATGCATATTGTAAGTATTTTATTCGCCCCTCTGCCAGTCTTGCCCGCATGCTTGACATCCCTATCTCTCCCCTCAGTGCAGCCTCTTGTGCATATCTGGGCGCTCCCAATATCTGTCTACTAACGCTATTCTCCAGTCTCTGCAGCTTCTCTACCTCCTGTTTAGTAAAATCCAGAATATTTGACCCATACAGTATTGCCGGGAGAGCTACACTCTTCCAAAAAGTCTTTCCTATTAATATTTTTGAGCAACTCCTAGCAATCACTGAATAGGTCATATTTGACATTTTTATAGCTTTTTCTATCATTAACTTTTTATGCATTTTAAAACAGTTTTTACTATCATTTATTGTGAGACCCAAGTATTTAATCTGGCTGTTTACCCTTATCCCTGATATTTCTTGTGGTTTCTCCTTCATGTTAAAAATAATTGCGGAACTTTTTTGCCTATTAATTTCCAAACCACATTCTCTACTGACTTCTATCACCACTTCTATTATCCTCTCTGCACCTTCTACACTTTCTGCTAACAACATTCCATCATCTGCATAGAACAGTGATGGTATCCTGAACTCTTCATCCTTATATCCCTCATCCATATTTTCTAGTTTTTGCATAATTTTAAATGTCACAAGTTTAAATAAGGCAGTTGAGCCAGTGCATCCCTGTCTTATGCCGCTCGTTACTGGTATCTTCAGCTCTTCGCTCTCCTCATCAAGTTTCACTCTTGTAATGTCTCCCTCGTATAGTTTTGTTATAACTTCTATCATATCTCCCTTCAACATATACTCCATTAATATCTCTATCATCTTTTCCCTCCTAATACTATCAAATGCCTTCGTGTAGTCTATAGATATTACTATCAGCGGTTTCTTCCTTTCATATGACCTTTCCATGCAGTACCTAAAAATAAGAAGATTATTTTCTATCCTCCCTCCAGATGTGAACCCAGCCTGTGTGTCTTTTCCCAGCCCATTCCTTTCAATATGTTCCTCCAAACTCATCCTTATTACTGCCATCGTGAGCTTGTACCCAATATTTGTCAGTGCAATTGGCCTCAACTCATTCACCTTTGGTTTCCTATTTTTTGGAATCATCACAGTACTGGATTCCCTCCATCCTTCTGGGATATTACCTGTTTCTAAGATATGTTTCAGCATGCCTACTAATACCTTCAACAAAGTGCTGCTTTCAAGAAAAACCTTGTAAAATTCGGGTTTTATCCTATCTGGTCCTGCTGCCTTTCCTGCCTTCATCTTCCTTAAACACATTTTTACTCTGTCCTCATTTATAATGTCATCTTCAATAAATGTTATTCCGCCTTCTATTATTAGTGCCATTTCCAAATGCTCCCTTACCTCCTGCCTACAAATATCCAGATGTTCTATGTTTTCTCCTACTTCAAGTCTCTCCACTCCTCTTGGTCTATCCACTCTATACTGTTCTCCCCTCTCTATTTCTCTTCTCCTAATCTGTCTTCTTTCCTCATAGTCTTGCCTCTTTTGTGTATTCCACACTTCCCTTACTCTGTTGTCATATTTACTGTATATACCCCTCCAGAAATTTTCCAATTCTAACCTTACCTCGCTTTTATTCAACTGTTTTCCATCTTCCCCATATAAGTTATCCATTAGGTTAACTCCTACTTTTTCTTGTTCTCCCTTCAACTTTCTTATATATTTCCAGGTGTTTTTACCTCTACTTTTGTCCTCTTTGATTGCTTTTGTTATTTTTTCTTCATGGATAAACATTTCTCTTCTTATTATCATCTGCACTTTTTCTTTTTGTTGCGTGTAGAGCCTTTTCCATTCCTCCCTCTCCTCCTCATTATTTGCATTCCTCCTAAATCTGTTTCTTCGTCTTCTCTCCTTAATCTCATTTCTAATTTCCTCGGTAAACCATGCAGGCTCCTCCTTGTTCCCCTCCATCGTTTTTCTCCTATATCTACTTTTAAGAGTTTTGTTCGCCGTATCCCTTATGATATCCTCTAGTTCTTCCATATTCTCTATCCTTCCACCTGACACTCTCTGCTCCAACTCTCTCCTGTATTTATTTAGGGCCTCTTTGTCAGTTTTATAATATTCTCTGATTACCCATTCTCTCCCATTATGGTGTCTCTCCTCCCTTTTAACTTTTATCTGGATTTCCATTAAATTGTGATCTGATATATCAACCAGTTCCTGTTCCTCATCTATTTTCATTTTTATGAATTTGTCATACATTGTCTCTGTTACAAGTGCGTAATCTATGACACTCCTCTGGTTGCCCCGACTCCAAGTATATTCTCCCTCACACTTTTCATCTTCATTTAACAGAATTAGTTTATATTTTTCTAACCAGTCTATAATCATTCTACCATTGTCATCTAACCTCTGTGTCCCTTTAAAACCTAAATGACCATTAAAGTCACCCACTATCATTATTGGTTCTGAGCAAGTATTGTTACATCCTAAAATGGTTTCTATCTCCTCTTTTATTGATATATTTCTTTCCTTATTACTTACACTAAAATAAACCACTATCAATCTAAAGCTCCATCCATTAATCATCCCTTTTACATGTAGCATATCCTTATTTTTTGTGTCTATTTTATTAAGAACTATATGTTTGCTATCCTGATATAGGATCATTAAGCCTCCTCCCTTTTTATCACCACCATCTCTCATTCCCTCCACTATTTGAATATTTTGTTTAAAGGATACATCCCTAATTTTCTTCTGTGTCTCTGTTAAGCAGAGTATGGTATGACCTTCCACTAAATCCTCTACCTCTTTCGATTTAACCTTTGTTAATCCCTGTATATTTATTACTCTAAAATTAATACAATTATCTTTGTTATTATCTTCCTTATTCTTTTCTCTTTGTCAACCCTGGCTTTCTGGGTTCTGATAGCCTAATCTTTCTATTTTACCCTTTCTTATAATCCATCTTCCTCCCTCACCCCTCCTCCTCTTCAACTCCTCTCTGAGTTTAGCATTTTCTTCTCTTTCTTGTTTTGTCATGTCCACTCCTATAATCACTTTATTAACTTTAGGATCTTCTTCATTTTTTAGGTCTCTACTCCTCTTTACTAATTGCCATTTCACTTCCACTTCATTCAGAGTAGCTATCATGGCTCTTTCTTTACCTGTTATAGCTCTCCCCATTCTAACAACTTTCTCCACTTTGGCCTCCTTTACTTTCAGCACATCTTTGAAAACATATTCACATGCCTCTATATCATCTTTTTCTCTTTCTTTAGCTTCCTCTTTTTTACTTTCTGTTACATTGAACATTACCACGTTCCTTATCCTCTTTTCTTTCTCTTGCAATTCCTTCAGGTTTTCAACCACCTTTTCTGTTACCCTTCTAACTATTTCATTCTCTCTTTCTATCCACTTCCTATCGACCTCCTTTATCATATACCTTAATTCTTCATTTGATGACTTTAGCTTTTTTAGTTCTTCCCTCAAATCTGCCATTCCACTTATATCTCCATTCCCAGTTAGGCCAGTTGACCCCCAACCCTTATTTCCTTTCTTCCCATTCCCCTCAGTCGACCCATTGTCTTCCCATCCCCTCTTTCCTATAGGCTTATCCTTCATTCTACCCCACTTACTCTCCAAATCTTCCATTCTCTGGTATATCTCAGCATTTCTTGTTTCCAAAGTTTTCAATTCCTCTTTCATCCTGGCGTTCTCCCTCTTTAGGGCTTCTTGATCCTCTTCATCCTTCACTGCAGGTTTGCAGCTTTTACAAAGCCATGTTTTCTTACCCTGTACCACTTTGAAAGTTGTTTGGTCCATGTCTTCACAGGCCCTGTGCATCCAGTGCCCGCATCCATCACACCCAAGTCCATCGTCGTCTACCCATTTTGAACAGTGTCTGCACACTTCCTTTCTTTCCCGGACTTCTTCTACGCACTTCCCGCATAATATGTCGTCATTTACTTTACCGTTATATCCGCATCGTCTGCATTCCTTCTTCTTGGCTCCTCTAGTCCTCACTCTTCCACTTTCGTCGTCACTAGACTTCATATTTTGCCCAGAAATATAGGTCTGATCATGCCCGTACCATTTTTCACCTCTTCTGCGCATGACGTCACGGGAAGGACTCATTGAGAGGTTCCTGCTTGCAGGAGCACTCAGTATTCAGTGAACCGTGGACCAGGATCAAACTCCCGTTTTCTGTTGATTTGTGAAATATCGCCTGTGTTTTTGTGGAATATCACCAAATATTTTCTATTTTATACTAATAATTTTCTTCCTTTTTGTTTTAATATGCCAACTAATTGTGCAGTGAAAGGGTGCAGGTCCTGTCGAGTGAAAGACAGAAATACATTTTTTCATAGATTTCCTAAAGATGAAGAAACTCGAAAGAAGTGGAGCGATTTTTGCAAAAGAACTGAAAGTTTTAATACTACCACTTCTTACATGTGTAATAAACATTTTGAAGGAACTGCGTATATTAGAAACCTTAAATATGAACTACTTAACCTGCCAGAACCTCCACAAGTGAAAAGATTCATTCCTGGAGCAGTACCAACTCTTCATCCTCCTATTATAGGTAAGTAATATAATAGTATAGTTAAGAAACATTCTCTAACTGCATGAAAATATTAGGAATTTATGATGCGAAATTCTTACAAAATAAATAAGCATATAAATTTCGATTGATTTTATGCCACGAGGCCAACTATATGAACATGTAAAGAATTTTGGGTGCAGCCTCAATTAATTAAGGTGCAGCACCTTGAGTCAGTTTAATTACACCTGCCTCAGGGGGAAGGATCAAGTGTTGCCATCAATGTGGGTTAAGAAATGTATGAATAACTATTCTACCAAATATATCATCATAAACCGACATCCTCATGCACTGTATATATGTAGTGAAAATTCTGTTAGCTTATTAATTCATCAACATTCATACATATGAAATCAGCTTGCTAATAAAAAATAAATAAATGTATAATTGGCGCTATGTGGCATCTCTCCTTCCTCCCTTCTCTCTCTCTCTCTCTCTCTCTCTTTGGGTGAGTAAATGTTTTATAGAAATTTAAACAATTTTAGAGAAACAAAGGTAAATGGGCTAATAAAGAGAAATCTGGAAGAATAAAAAAAAACATAAGTAATGATAAATAATCCTAATTACCAAACTCTAAGAACAGTGTATATATATTTGTGAGTGTTTGCATGTTACTGGAAAATAAGCTTCATAAGTTCTGGTATCCATGATTTTTGGAGCATTTTATACATGAGATCAACATTTGCTACTCATTTTATTCAGTGATAGATAATTACCTTGAGTACGAGCATCTTCCTACCAGTACGGGCATCTTTTCCTACCAAAATACCAAAAGATGCCAGAAAAAGTGTCCGTGTGACATGGGCTTTAGGCTTACTTACAGTTGGCAAAATTATAGATTACATTTATATATCAAATATTTTTATCTATTTCCTTACCTATCAGTAGTAGTACTCAGTACTTAAGGGGGTGCGGGAATAGGGGGACAGGCTTGGGGGGTTTTGGTGGGTGCGGGAGTAGGGGGACAGGCTTGGGGGCGTTAGGGTAGGTACGGAAATAGGGGACAGGCTTTTTACCCACCCCAATTAACCCTGTCCCCTGATAGCTTTATCTCCATGTTGATCATACGTATGCTTGTGACATATTGGATGTTTTTATGAACACAACTTTTCTTTAGGGCAACCCTGTAGTGGGGTATTTATTGCCTGTAGTAATGTGGGCAATACCTTAAGGGAATTGGTAGGCCTACCCCTTCGACCACAGCCATTCCCTCTCAGTTTTTCAGCTGTCACTCTTTTCTTTCTATTTATTTCCTATTTGCTGTCCTACCTCTCTATCACCTTCTTCTGTCGCAATATGACATCGCTGTTGTGGCGCTTAATATCAACTAATTGGTCAACTTTTAGGACAATTTTGATAGTACATTGGACCATAGATGGAAATTCTCATGTATAACCTCTGGGATGGACATTTCAATCTCTCCCCGAGCCAAAATAATTAATAGCATCAAATTCATCCTTGCAAGTGCAACTTCTGGGATGGCCTCTTCTTTATCCCTCTGCACTGGAATGTTGTAGTTGTGGAGATGTAGGTGGAATTGGTACAATGACCCCATGGATACAATATAGAGCCATCATACTGGTACCACGCCATCGTCAACACCAATACAAACCGATAATATTATACCTCCATGGGTGGCTGTCAGTCATCATCATCATGTAAAGAAGATGCAATATTAGATCACTTTGTTTTATTCTGCAGAGAATATATAGATATCAGGAAAAAATATATATGATCTACAACATCCATATATAGAAAACAAGGAACACATCATTGGAAATTTCTTATTTAATACAGAAAACCTAGAAAAAGCGAAAGAAACGCTTATTAATTAATGAATTTTAAAAAAGACAAGAAAAACGAAGGAAACGGTGAAAACTAATCAAAAAATTAAAAAGGAGAGCCGTTGGAAAGGCAAAATTTACCCGATGATTCGCGGCGACGAACATCGCACGGTATAATGACTAATTTTGACTATAGAGAGGTATGCGACTATTTACTATGCGTAGGGCGAATCAATGTCACTTAAAAGTAACATTGGGGCGAATATTATTGGAATCACGGACTCGCTCAGCCCCTGCCTGGCTGTCCCTCCCCCCCCCCCCCCTGGCCCTGTTGTGACGTCACGTGATCAAGTAAACAAAACAAAACATCCTTGGTGGTTCTGCTGGTGTGGTAGGTGTGATCGCCCTGCGTTTTTGCCTTAATTTATTTATCTATTGACTCATTTGTGCATCTAATTTATTTCTTATGGGAAAAGCAAGAGTCTGTGCAGTATTTGGCTGTACACCTGCTAAGAATAGTAATTTAAAATATCATAAATTCCCCCAAAATGCAAACCTTGCGAAAGTGTGGTTGCACAAGTGTCGTCGGCTTGATAAAGTTAATACTACAACTGCCGTCATTTGTCAAAGACATTTCAGTGCTGCCCAAAAGTTACGGAATTTAAAAGTAGAACTCTTGGGTTGTGAAATTCCACAAAATGCGAGAAATTTAAAAGAAGACGCAATCCCTGATCAACTTCTGCCATTACCAAAACCCCAGGATGTTGGTCTTCATGTACAATGTAAAGGTAAATTAAGAGTACTTGATATTTATTGTATCTTGCTGCAAATAGGCTTAAGGGGGTGCGGGAGTTGGGGTGTGTGTGTGTGGGAATATGGGGACAGGCTTGGGGTGGGTAGAAAGCCTGTAACCTATTCCCGCACCCTCCTAACCTTCCTCCCCAAGCCTGCCCCCTACTCCCACACCCCCCAAGCTTGTCCCCTACTCCCGCACCCCCCAAGCTTGTCCCCTACTCCCACACCCCCAAGCTTGTCCCCTACTCCCGCACCCCCCAAGCTTGTCCCCTACTCCCGCACCCCCCCAAGCTTGTCCCCCTAAGTGTAAATTTAACATATGCTCAAACTGATATGAGAGGTGTAAGCTAACTTAGGCATAATATCAATATAGAATTCAGTAAATTTACAGAAAACCTGGGTTCACTATATTGTATATTTTAGTTTCATTTATCAACTTTTAATAACACCTAACTTAGAATTACTTATAGTTACATTATACAGGATGAATATCAATTTGTTAGAGTGTATAGAGAAGAAATGTCCTATACAAAGATAGATATAAAAATCTGAGCCTGCACTCACTTGCAAGATGCAGGGCGAGTTATAATAGCAGTCTAAATTTGGTATTATTACAGAATAACTGGGTTTTTTGGCTAGGCTTGCACAGTGTTACCACATTAGGCTAGGTCATGGGAATTTGCCCAGGTCACTTTACGATGGTTTACACTGGTTATACCCGGTAGTTTGCCCAGGTTAGGTCCCGGTAGTTTGCCCAGGTTAGGTCCCGGTAGTTTGCCCAGGTTAGGTCCCGGTAGTTTGCCCAGGTTAGGTCCCAGTAGTCTGTTGTGGTCTAGGTTAGGTCGGACTAGTTTCCAAATTATGTTTGTAAAACGAGACATTTCCGTGAGAAACACCATACAGTATATGAAAAGTGTCTTAGAATGGTCCAAAATAGTGGATAATTATACTAAAATATACAATATAGTGAACTCAGTTTTTCTGTAAATTTACCTTAAATTTGATAAATTTCACCCAGTTAGGAACCAAAGTTAAATATGATTTGGTAATTCTTCATAAGAGGTCCACTTGGATGGTTCCCATATTTTATACATTTTCATGCATATTTTTACTTGTTTTATTGATTGTTGCCCATAATATTTAGAGAAGATAACTTTTTTACCCTTACTTGACCTAACCAAACCAGGACCAAGGCAGACTACCGGGACCTAATCTGGGCAGACTATCTGGACCTAACCTAGGCAGACTATCTGGACTTAACCTAGGCAGACTACCGGGACCTAACCTGGGTAAACTACTGGGACCTAACCTGGGCAAACTACTGGGACCTAACCTAGGCAGACTACTGGGACTGTCCAATATTAACAATGGCAGGAATACACTAGACTTTTCGATATGCTATTATACCAAAATAAGTGCAACCTCCTCTTAAACTCATTACACATGAACATATTACATTGTCCCCTTGTGAAATATACACAAATTGTAAATGTTTGCCACGTGGACCTTCTATGCAGATATACCCTATGACTAGTTTCTTCTATGGTATTTCCTTCGCAAATTACCAAGATATTCAAATGGGGCATTTTGAAATTAGCCTGACCTAACCTAACCTAGACCGCATCAGACTACCGGGACCTAACTTGGGCAGACTACCAGGACCTAACTTGGGCAGACTACCAGGACCTAACCTGGGCAAACTACCGGGAAATAATCGTGATAAAGTACAGTAAATGACCTGGGTAAAATACTGGGACCCAGCTGGATCTGGCAACACTGCTGCAAAACTGTAATTCTTTCAATAAATACTTTTTTTTTTTTTTTCAAGAATATCTAAAGTCTATTAATAGGACTTTGATTCTGGTAGACTTTGGTAAATTTATGCCCTGTTTCCCTATTCGGTATTTCTACAGAAAAGCTTCACATTGATATTTGTTGGTGAGAAGATTAATTAAAATTGTTACATGTACAGTGGACAATTACCAGTAAATACAGCTATTGATGTGTCTACTTTTCAGACTCCTGGCGAGAGAGTAGAGCTGAAAGGAGAGATCTGAAAAGGATGATCCCTTCCATTTTATCGTCTGGTAATTAACATCTTTTATACGCTTTAATGGATTTTTGCCTCAAAGCATTTTTTTATGGAATAAGATATTATTCAGCAGATCATCCCTTCTTTATTTACATGTCTCTATTACCTTCATTACCTAAGCCTGTTGTAATTTATATTTTCACACATGATTATGCCTTTTAACATACCGTGGAACATCGCATCGCATGGAGGGTAAACAAACAATAATCACTGGTCAGTTGTCTGGTAAGTTAATAGAATTAATTATATGTTACAGTAGTTATGAGTGTATAAAGACGATGCCTTCCTAACTCTACAATAAAAGGTGGGTATTGTTTTCACCCGTAAATGTGTGAGTATTGTTTTCACCCGTAAATATGAAGAAAGATAGGTATTGTCTTCTGTAAATATTGAAAGAATTACGATTATTCCTTACGGTTTTTCTACCTTCATTACCCACTAATTTAGACCATTCGAAGACAATTTTCTTATGGCATTGCCTACACAAATGCCTCATATCCAAGATATTCAAATAGGGCATTTTAAAATTAAGCCTGACCTAGACCGCATCCGACTACCGAGAAATAATCGTGGTGGAAAATATGCATATAAGTTCCACGCGGCAAATATTTGCTATTTATGTATATTTCATTATGGAATAATGTTACATGTTCGTGTGTAATGAATATAATTGGCGGTTGCACTTACCTTAGCCAAATAACCTTTCGAAAAATCGTGAGTGTAAGTCCAGCGCGGTGATTCAGACCAAGTCCAGCGTAGCAGTATAAGTCTACGGTGTCTATATTCTAATGCACTAGCCTCATTGCATTCACTGCATTCTCATGATGAAATAGTTCCGAACTAACTTCACAGAATTACATATAAATGCAACTCAATCTGTGGTTACATGTCAACGCTACATGCATTTTAACTACCTTTATTATTCTTAAAGTCCAGTTGTCTAATATCGATGTTATATTTAATTTCCCAGAGTTTTTCATTTCATTGGTCATTTTTTATACCTTTATATGTATTTATACGCTGTGTAAGAGGACATTGCTATGTCAGTAACCAGTCCACTTTTAGCTTTCATCAAACAAAGTCGGACTTGTATTTACTCCACCTCCATCCACTTATCTTCATATGGTACACCCATGTCGGTATGTAATTGTTATTGTTAACATTACTGTTTATTAATGTTAGTTAAGAGTATTTTCACGTATTTCTTCTTTGTTAACGTAAACGATCGCCTCTTAATAGAAATACGAAACCCAAACTGAATATCCCTAGTTAGATAATAACTTAGAACCGAAGGATCGGAGAATGCGAGGGTTAGGACCGGAGGATGCTATGTTAGGACTGGAGGATGCTACGGTTAGGTCTAGGTTAGGTAAGGTTAAGTTGGTTCGACTGGTTTTAAAAATATCAAGTGGAAATTTCCTAGATTTTTGAGTACTGTATTTTTGTAGTGCCAAAACTTGGCTCGGATTTTCAATTTTTCGACATTTAGCCCTCCTGAAAATTGAAAAACCCAAGCCAACTTGTCCCGAAAGTTGGCTCGGATTTTCAAATTTTCCACATTTAGCCCTCTTGAAATTTGAAAAAAAGAGCCAACTTTTGCCAAACCTTGGCTCGGATTTTCAATTTTTCAACATTTATGCAGGTCAACAAACTACTATAAAACCAAAATAAACTAATTTACGTTTTTTTCCCCACCCAAAACCCCCGATTCCCAGTGCTCTCCCCAATATTGAAGGGGTTAGGGAATATGCATAAACCAAGTGGTTTCCAATCAATAATATGGTCACTAATGATAAAACAAGTAAAATTAGGTAGAAACAACTAAAAATACAACAAAAACACGTGGAACTTTTATGCAGAATTACCATCGTGGTAAAATACAATAAATGACCGTGGCAAAATACTGAGACCTAGCCTGATCTAGCAACACTGCTACAAAACGGTAATTTTTTCAAATGATACTATTTTCACCCGTAAATGTGAATAAAGGTTATTTATTGAAGAATTGGAATTATTATAGAAGTACAGTGAAAGCTCCTTTATCCGGCATTCTGGTAACCGGCAACTTCCCGTATCCGGCATTTTTTCATAAAGATAAATTTCGCCAAAAAGAGCTGCCACGCTCACCCGCTCAGAGTGAAGAGTGACGAGTATTAATAGTGAAGAAAAGTGTACTGTACTGTTACTTTACAAATGTAAATACAGTATTACAATTCGTATTAAGCATATTAAATGCATATAATAATTCGCAGACAACTCATGACTGAAATGAGTGGTCGTCATGTGTGGTGGTAGTAGGGAGAAGGGGGGAGATGGCGCGTGATATCGTTTGTTTACATTTTATTATTATGCATACTCTGGTTTTTCTTCTCCTTTCTCTGTTCGAGAAAAACCTTCCTTCTTGATATGGAAGGATATGGCCTACCACTATACCAACTGGAACTTAACTTCCCTATACACTGTACAGAATTTACCATACATTATGTATGCATAATTCCAACAGCCTGTAATGTAATATGATTAAATTATAAGAATAATTTTTCTTTAGTGACATGAATACCAGTTGCAGATCCAAAAATAATAAATTAAACATTACCTGTACACCTTTGTGCTGCACTGGAGGCTCAATCAAGCTGACTCCTTGTGTATCTTTTCTGTGAGTTTCAATTGAACTAGATATAGACAAGTTTTCTGGAAAGATGAAAAAAATCTTACTATACCATCACATGTATATTACAGCTTCATACCCCTACTGTACTTGATTCACAAGAGTGATTTATATAAGTTTACTTTGATAGATTAAATTTATGGAATATGGATTGCAATACTGCACAGTACTGTATTTACTTCCAAATATTGATACTACAGTATAGTAATAACAGAGAGCATTATATATATTTTAGTACACATACCGTATCATGTTAATACAGGTGTATAATATATTAGATACTATAGTACCTAGTGGTAAAATAAGATATTATTCCAATGAACAAACTCACCAGGAATCTTATCTTTCTCATGTGGTATTTCTTGAATTTTTATTTTTCTTGCCATCACCATATGGTTTTCAGTCATTGGCTGAAGCCTTCCCTGACACTCAAACTTGTGTGGGATAACACCTTCCTTGAGGAAGGCTTTCCCACCCATCATTCTCATATACAAGTAGTTGGCAACATCATGTTCTACCAGAAGAGAACAGGAAAATATTGTATTGTAGGTTATTCTACAGGATTAAAAACACTGGAAGTCATTATTATTAAGCATTCAAGCATTTAGGCTTCCCAATATTGTAACACCTCTTTAGTTTGAACTAAGTTAGGTTAAGTTACGTCTGTTTGGGTCTCTCTGATTTTGAAATGCATCCTAACTTACCTTACAGTAGTTAAAAAAATATTTTGTTAGGTTACCTGTTTCATGCAATGATATATATATATATATATATACACATACACATACTATGATGCTCATACTATGATGCTCATACTCCATTGAGTTAACTACCTGCACCACAGTAACATCACAACTCAGTCACATAGGCCAAGCCCCCACTCTCCATCTCATCCCACCTAGCTGCCACTTCCACAACCTATAAGCCCTAATTCCATATCATTCACAGGTTAATAATTATAACCTATGCATAAAATCAATACATTTAATACTTTGTTACATCAAAATGATCTTCACAGCAGTAACATGCATGTTGATTCATAGGGAAGTCTCGTCTAGCAGACAGCCACCACTGTACATACTGGTACTGGTACATATATATACATATACTGTACATACTGGTACACATATACTGTACATACTGGTACACATATACTGTACATACTGGTACACATATACATAGGATATATATACTGTACTAGATAAGAATAGGACATACATAATTGAAGTATTATGGACAGTACAGATAGTATATGTAATGGTCATTGTTATTTTTTCTCTCGCTTAGGAACAAAGTCAATGAAGAAGTCGAAGAGTAAGGTTGGTCCATCAACCTCTAAGTGCAGTGAGGAGGTCGACCCATCAATACTTACCAGGAAAAGAAAGTTATCACAACACATTTCTTTTCATCAGCTGCCAGAATCTGCAAAGGAAGTGTATGCCTTTAACACACCTATATGTATATAATACTAGTGGAGGTACCCAGTGTTGTCTGGGAATGATGTACTCTGGAGTTTAAAAATAGTCGATATTAAATTTATAATATGTGAAAGCATTTCAGTCTTGTTGCGTTAGTTAAAATTATTCCGTGATCTCAGGCTGCTTGCCAGTTACCATTCCTACATAAAGATATAGTACATTTGTCTTTTCAGCTTGAAGGCTTGAGACAAACTGAATTTCCAAATATCCTTTTTGCCTTCTTCAGCCCTAATGGAAAATTTCCATTAGCACTGTACAGCCATGGGTGATAGTGGTTGGCCAGGGTCCAAGGAGTGTTGGAGAGCAACTGAACGGAGTTAGAAAAAGTGAGTCTTCTAAACCTCTCTCAACGTTGAGAATAGTTTGGAAACTTGACTTGTTCCAATTCTGTCTAGTTGCTGTCCAACACTCCTTGGACCCTTTGGTCCAACACTATCCGGTCAAGCTTCTGTTCGAGCGGTACATTTGGCGTGTGATTTTAGCAGCTCAAATGGAAAATTTCCATTCAAGCTTTTCTTTGTGGTTTTAACTGATAGAGTATTTGATATTTCAACGTATTTTTACATCATGTTACGTCATAAAAATCTTTGCCGGTGGTGCTGATTCAGTAACTATAACCTCCTATTTACCTATTTGCTCAATAGGTGCTGGAATGTATATGTCAAGTTGGTGATTAAATTATGGTTATAAGTTGAAGATATGATTATTATGGTCTTTCCACTAATACAGAATATTTTTTATTATAGGATGGATAGTGATCCCTTTGAGTTTATTGATGTGACGAAACACTGCAGCGACTACGATATGTTGGAAAAAGAGAGGACGAAAGTTAAAGTTGAACAGTGCAATGACAATGAGAAGTTGGAAGAAGAGGGGATGAAAGTTGAAATAGAAGATTACAGTGATGAGAAGTTGGAAACAATGATAAAAGTCAAAGTTGAACAGTGCAATGACAATGAGAAGTTGGAAGAAGAGGGGATAAAAGTCAAAGTTGAACAGTGCAATGACAATGAGAAGTTGGAAGAAGAGGGGATGAAAGTCAAAGTTGAACAGTGCAATGACAATGAGAAGTTGGAAGAAGAGGGGATGAAAGTTAAAATAGAAGATTGCAGTGATGAGAAGTTGGAAGAAGAGAGGATGAAAGTCAAAGTTGAAGATTTCAGTGATGAGGATGTGATAGTGAAAGTGGAACACAATATTGATGAAGATGACAAAAATGAAAGGTTAGTACAGAACAGGTGCTTAAGCTTTTTCAGTAGGAACTAATTGTTATGGAGCAATGTTTGTATTATAGTAAGTTTTATGTTCTCAGTCAACAAAATATTTCCAGACAAACCCTATAAATATTACTACATTATAATACCACAAGTAATTCTAAATTTGTCTGTCTGCCATATTCCTTGACCTTTGTAATTGTGATGACCACAATGTAAATATTAACATGATGGTGGTGGTGGTGGTGAAACTTGTCCACAGTCCAAGTGGTGGTGGTGAGTAGGTTGTCCACATTGCAAGTGCTGGTGATGTGTTTAAATAAGGTGTGGGTCATCTAGTAGGACACAAGAGAAGTTATGGGGCCATTTTTACAGTCACCTCCGAATGTTAGAGATCCCATCCCGCCCCAAGTTAGTAGTTGGGGGCGCAAACACAGTGTTTCACTTCGACAGTCGTCGGTACCCCTTTACTAACATAGGGACTCGTGTCCTTAATAATTCAGAAGGGTTGGCAATACTGAAGAGCCGCAGTTAGTACCACTTTCGCAAGTGTAGCATCAAAACAAACGTTTTCAATCTGGCCGTGTCGTCTGTACCAGTGTGGAGTTACGAGAATTCAGTGTTTATTTCATAAGAAGCAAGTATTATATACAGAATGGCAGCCAGGCAAGAAAAAGGACAGCCTTTAACCTATGAACAAAAGCTGTATTTGGCGCAGCTAATAAAACAAAATCCAAAAATCATGGATGAAAGCACCGACCATCTTCAGCTGGGTCAGAAAGCAGCTGCATGGGAATATGTGGTAAAGGAGTACAATACTGCCTTTCCTGTTAGCCAATCCAAGTCGACTCAGCAGTTGAAGAGAGCTTGGGAAGATATACGAAACAGGTAAGACATGTATAGTATGTTTTAGGTTAAATTTAACCCAGTGTTGATGGAAGTTTGAGATGGATTTCTCAGCATAAAAATTAGCCCAAGCCTGTGTGAGTGGCTAATATTGTAATATAAATGGTGGGTTAGTTTAGGCAGAGGATAAAACAACAGGTAAATTATTATGATAAATGCAATTAATTCTGTTTGACCTTCAAAATAATGGTTTGAAAGAAATTACGATAAATATTGAATGAATTACCGTTATTGCATACAGATTTTCTACCTTCATTACCCACTAAATTAGACCATTCCAAGACTATTTTCTTATATGGCCTTTCCTCCACAAATGTCCCATTTCCAAGATAGTGTATATTCTAATGGGGCATTTTGAAATTAGCCTAACATAACCTAGACCGCATCAGACTACCGGGATCTAACCTGGGCAAACTACCGGGACCTAACCTGGGCAAACTACCGGGACCTAACCTGGGCAAACTACCGGGAAATAATCATGATAAAGTACAATAAATGACTGGGGCAGAATACTGGGACCCAGCCAAAAATGGCAATTCTTTCAATAAATACCGAAATGACAGTAGTGAAAAGTATATGTGGATCTTTCTTCACTTAACCACCATTTATGTCTTCCATATACATTTAAATTGATTAATAATACAGATAATAATTACAAAAACACAGTAAAATATTATTGAAGTATGAGTTTTTAATGAGAAATTTGTAGATGCTGTAGCTTGATAGTGTTGCAAAGTGTATAGACAGGTTGCCTATCCAGTATGACATTAGTATATTTATCAAATTCTTATTGTTGACAGAGTTAAGAAGACAAACAGCAGCTACATCAGAAAGTGCCATAAAACCGGTGGTGGTCCTAGTCCTACTCCACCAAAACTTGATGAGCTGACTCTTCTGGCGGAGTCAGTTATGCAGAATGATTTGCAGCCAGATCGAGTACAGCTCGACTCAGCGGATGTTGAGAGCGGTCTGGAGGGTATAGACTGCACTGTTGGTACAGATGGTACACTTCAGTTTGAGGCATCCGATGGAGGTAAGAAGAATTACCCGGTATATAATAGTATTACCCTAAATTTATTAATACTTCATGCTATCCCATAATGTTTCAGTAAATACCACAATGTTCCTATTGATTATCTCTGGGCTTTTGACTGACATATTTAGTGGTCTGTAATTGCATCACATTTTAAAGTGCTGTCAAAGCATACCATGTACTGATCCATTTTTCACAAGCTTAGATTTTGCACCAATTACATTTGTATTTAGTAAAGCACATGAATGTTTAATTGTATATTTCAGAATTGGAGGAATTAGGACTTGCTTGTATCGAGGAAGAATTACCAAGCCTGGTTGATGAGGCCGTGCATGGACAGAGCAACAAGAGCTGTACCACTAACAGCACCACAACTGCAACCTCCAGAGCCTCCAACTTTACAACCCCATCGAGAGATAGTTCTCCTGCGACAGTGAGTGGATGTGTTTCAGTAAAGAATAAAATACAAAGAAAAAGAAAATTATCAGATGGAAAGTCTGAGGCAATTAAAAAGCTGCGCCTTGAACAGGCTGCGCACAGAGTACCGTCGATGATACCGACTACCGAGGCGATTGTAAACAAACACATCATGGCGGCATTTACGAAGAAGGACATGGAGGGAAAGAGAACAAGAAAGGGTAATTGGTCTCCCGATGAGACCAAATACCTTGTACAACTGTATAAGGAAAATGCAGTGTACCTGAGAAGCGATTTCTCTTCCCCTGGTTGTACTCACAGGGGGAAGTTAGATGCTTGGGACAGCATTACAAACCAGCTCCATGAGGCATATCCAGATTCAAATCGCACAGTCAAGGAATGCCAAAAGAGATGGCAGACAATTCAAAGTGCTGCCAAAACAAGAATTGCAAGATTTAATGAGGCATTGACTGGTACAGGTAAGAATGTTTAATTGTTATTGAAGTAATTGATCACTTTGTAACTGGAAACCTTGTTTTATTAAGCTTTCACCAATATCACTTTTGTTGTATCCCAAAATGATCAGTACAGTTATTTATTTGGTATGAATCTTCCTTCTTAACAAACCAAAACGGAGACTGACCCAGTCTCAAATATGGCTATATACAGGTTAGGTTAGTTTAATTAAGCCATGATGAGAAATATATACAAATAAAATTTGTAAAGAAAATATAATATAATGTAAAGTAGCATTCTGTCAATCTGATAAAATATATTATAAAGAATTAATTTGAGCAAAAAAAATTAAGCTTTTAATAAGAAGGCTTCTTTCCATATGGTTGATCTAATATTAACAAAAAAAAAATTAAACCATTTATGGTGGCCCTCTTCATACATTATAATAATCACAAAGTTCTATATTGTAACATATATATACAGTATATATATTTTTCCAAAATATAATGTACTGTCCCGCTTTAAGTAAAACCATATAGGAGTCTCAGCCATACTTCTCCTTTTCACTGCTATGAGCTTATTGCCCCGCTTAGACAATTTCGATATCATATCCTGTGAAGCATTCCAAGAACGTTTTCAATTTCATTTCTGCCATAAGTCCCACATTCCTAAGACATGCCTCCAATAATTATAGTAGTTTTGAATCCTATTTAATCTGTATTTTTATTGTTTAGGTGGTGGCCCTGCAACTCCTGACCTGGACGAGCTGGACCAATTAATAGCCGACATTTTGGGGAAGCAAAATATAACGTTTGCAGGAGTACGAGGCAAGAATGATCTCATGACATTCCTGCATGAAGCAGTGGAGCAACAACCAAGGTATGAAATTTTTTCAATTTATTGATTTATTTATACATTATTTACAGTACAAAAACAGTCATTTACAGTACACACACACATCACCCCTTGTTCTCTCTCGGGGCGACAGAGGTCGCCGAAACGTTTGGAATAAAAATATTTCGTTTACCAGTTTGGGTTTTATTACTTACATTCATGATCACGTCAGTGTTATTTTCCACCCATTATTGTTCCAGTGTTTTTGTTTTGATCACAATGTTTTCAGGTTGTAAATGCAGTACATAATATATGCATAAAAAATGCAATATAGTTATCTTTAATAATTAATTAATACTTAAAACGATAGACGTGCTCAAAACAATGTGAGATCCTTAAGGGAAATATTAAGTTGAATTAATATTAACTACCAAACCTTTCAGATGATACAAATACTCTTTCTTGTGAGTGAACAGCTGTCCATAAATCACAACCCCATAACAATTTCTGTACCTTACGTAGAAGTTATTAATTTGGTATGAATCTTCTTCCTTAACAAACTAAAACAGAGACTGACCCAGTCTCAAATATGGGTATTTACAGGTTAGGTTAAGCGAGGATGAGAAATATATACTAATTAAATTTGTAGAGAAAGTATAATACTGCTATGAGCTAGTAGCGGCAACCTATATGTACACCATTGATCATATTCCAGGTTGACTATTAAATATTGCTGCATGATCATGTTCCAGGTAAGCTTTCAGATTAACTATAACACTTCATATACAATATTTAACAGTCAACCTGGAATATGATCAATGGTATACATATAGGTTGCCGCTACAAGCTTATTGCCTCACTTAGACAATTTATAAATCATATCCTTTGAAAGTTAAACAAAATTAAATGACATTTCACCTGAGGTTTGACACTTGACAAATGTTATAACAATGTCATGTAAGGAATTGAAACTATAACAAAGTAGTTTGACAGATGATTTATTAACTGAACATTTTTCTCATTTGTAGTGGCACTAATGATGATGCAGAGGAAGTCCAGGAACTGCCAGCGGAACACACTCTGCAAAGTGAGAGTGAGCCAGTCCACCTGGAAAAGAAAAGAACATTTGAGGACACTGTGCAAAGTGAGATGGACATACCATCTAGGCTTATACCTCAGTCCAGCAGTACCTTTATGCTGTTGGACGAGGAAGAGACAAGCCACGTTGCGAAAAGTAGGAAGTTAGAGATAAAACTATTAGAGCTAAAAATTAAAACCGAGGAAAAACGCCTGTTAGCAGAGGAAAAACGCCTGTTAGCAGAGAAAAAACGTATTGAGGCGTTCACGGCACAGAGAATTTATTTCAAACAATTAATAAATGATAAAACCAGTATCTCTCTCCCATCTAATGTAAATATAAATCATGATTTATTATAATTTGAGGTTTGATGTGGGAAAAGTGCCATATTAAGGTAATGTATTTGTACCTGAAAAAAATGTACCATTATTTGATGCAATAAAATAATTAAATAATAAATGTCAGTCACCCCAAATTGAAGAACACTGTTAATTTATACTTTCCCTAATACACTTAGCATAGACATCATTGAATCACATATAACTCCAGATCAAATTATTTATTACTGTAATGTATGAACAGAAAAGTTACTGTACATTAACTGATAAACCAAATGGTTTGTTTAATTTGTTAATAACAAAACATACTTACATGGCAATATACAGTAGGTGTGGTAATGGTACATCATTCATCATTGCTGTAAATGAAAACAATTGCTGTAGTTAGAAAAAAACTATTACTATATATATATATCTCAATAATGTTACTAAAATTATTGGGAAAATACATGCAGCAGACCTACATAAATTGATAATCATGACACATGCACATATATTAAGATTTAATAAAGTGATTATGAATGTTTGGAGAATCAGAACAACAAAGGCCATGGAAAATATGATTACAAGATAAATATGACACTAGATTTATTCATGTGTTCTTATACTGTACAGTATGAATATGAGATATTATAACATGACTAATAGCTCATATTTATACCAAAGATTTTCAAACTTACTTGAAATGAAGGTTAACAAATTGATCCCTGTACAGAAGACCCTCACGTGGCCGTGCAGCAGCAGGTTGTGGTGGTGGTTCTAATGGTTGTTGGTCATCATCCTCTTCTCCATTGTTGTAGTCCTCTCCAGCAGGTATACCAATGTTCCTATCCTTACAGATGTTATGTAGCATGGCACATACTTCAATAACCATGCACACCTTTGCTGGAGGGCTGACACGTATCTCTCCATGTAGCACATGGAACCGGCGCTTTAACTGGCCAATACCTCGCTCCACGACACTTCTGGTTTTCTTATGGCATCTGTAAAAAATAAATGGACTCTATTGTAATTTGTAAATATAATACAATGGAGCTAAACATATTTCTTTCATAGAATAATTTGAAAACATATTGGATCTCTCACATCTTCTGTTCTATTTGAAAGTGAAAATGCAACACCACTTTTAGTATCAAGGAATATTGTTTGTGCCATAGTACTGTTAGTAGAGATGATGCTATAATTTTAATTCACTGCCACCACAGAGTTTCTTTTCCTCAATGTTATTTTTGGTTACCGTAGGTTAGGTTACCATAGGCAGTGTATTATGGTGGGGGAAATAAAGTACAGTAAACATTAACAGTACTGTATGCCTTCAATATATGATGCTTCAATTTATCATTATTTTTTTTACATAGTGTCAGTAAATGACTTAGTATGTATTATAATGCATAAGCCTGGGAAAACATTTGGTCTTCAATGAGGGACTGAGTGCAAAATGAAATGGTGAATACAAGTACCATACTGTAGTTATTCACTGTATAATGAGGGTCTATTGTACTTGACTAACCACATAATACAGGAAGAGAATACTGCCTACCTGTTGTAGTTGGACTGTGGGCCAGGCCGAGGTCGGAGATAAGGAGTTAGGAGCCACTTTTTACTGGGATAGCCACTATCTCCTAACAAGTGGCATCCATCTGGTAACATACCTCTGCCAAATACAAATCTATTTAATCCACTTTCATTCAGGATTCTTGCATCATGGACTGATCCCGGCCAATTTGCAACAATGTCAATGATTTTGTATTTGGCATCAAACACTATTTGAGTATTAATGCTGTGGTATCTTTTCCTGTTAACATACTCAGCCTCAAACTCCTTCGGTGCAGTAATTTTTATGTGTGTTCCATCAATTACTCCTACCACTCCAGGAAATCCAGCAATCTGCACAAATTCCATTTTCTTTCTCTGGGTTTCCTGTGGAGTGATAGGGAACTTTATGAACTGGGCCAGAATGGGACGAGATGAAAGTGCATCTAGTGTTTCTGTGATGACTCTACTGACTGTCTGTTGCGATGGGCCCAAATCATCACTGTTGCAAAGTTGCATTTTTCCAGTAGCAAGAAACCTTAGTGTTATAATGACCTTCATTTCTGGGGATAGTGCTTTGTTCCTTGCAGTAGGTCTTGCTAAGGTCTCACGAACCAAGTTTGTCACAAATAATATACCCTCACGATCCAAACGGTATCTTTTGATCAGTTCTGCATCATTAAGTTCGTTAAGAACATCTTTTCTGTCACAAAATGTTCTTGGTCGACGCAGTCTAAGTTGTTCTTGTGCAGCCATGATAACAATCCTTATTAGTTCAGTGCGTCTGTACTCAGTAACTCAGACGACTCCGTGTACTGCTTTGTTTATATGTCTTGGCGGGGGTTGGGGGGTCGGTGGCGGAAACTAATTTCATTATTTCTACGGGATCCACACACTTTCGGTTGCTTATGACAAAATCATAAGCCACTAGGATACCCCCGGACCCAGTTTTAGCTAAGACGAGAGTTGTGACGAGACATAAGGATTTATGACTAATTCTTAGGGATTTAGGACTTTTATCCGCCATCTTGAGGCTTAGGACAGAATCATAGCGCTAAGACGAAGACTTAGTGCTTTATAAGTACCAGCCTGGTACTTATAAAGCACTAAGTCTTCGTCTTAGCGCTATGATTCTGTCCTAAGCCTCAAGATGGCGGATAAAAGTCCTAAATCCCTAAGAATTAGTCATAAATCCTTATGTCTCGTCACAACTCTCGTCTTAGCTAAAACTGGGTCCGGGGGTATCCTAGTGGCTTATGATTTTGTCATAAGCAACCGAAAGTGTGTGGATCCCGTAGAAATAATGAAATTAGTTTCCGCCACCGACCCCCCAACCCCCGCCAAGACATATAAACAAAGCAGTACACGGAGTCGTCTGAGTTACTGAGTACAGACGCACTGAACTAATAAGGATTGTTATCATGGCTGCACAAGAACAACTTAGACTGCGTCGACCAAGAACATTTTGTGACAGAAAAGATGTTCTTAACGAACTTAATGATGCAGAACTGATCAAAAGATACCGTTTGGATCGTGAGGGTATATTATTTGTGACAAACTTGGTTCGTGAGACCTTAGCAAGACCTACTGCAAGGAACAAAGCACTATCCCCAGAAATGAAGGTCATTATAACACTAAGGTTTCTTGCTACTGGAAAAATGCAACTTTGCAACAGTGATGATTTGGGCCCATCGCAACAGACAGTCAGTAGAGTCATCACAGAAACACTAGATGCACTTTCATCTCGTCCCATTCTGGCCCAGTTCATAAAGTTCCCTATCACTCCACAGGAAACCCAGAGAAAGAAAATGGAATTTGTGCAGATTGCTGGATTTCCTGGAGTGGTAGGAGTAATTGATGGAACACACATAAAAATTACTGCACCGAAGGAGTTTGAGGCTGAGTATGTTAACAGGAAAAGATACCACAGCATTAATACTCAAATAGTGTTTGATGCCAAATACAAAATCATTGACATTGTTGCAAATTGGCCGGGATCAGTCCATGATGCAAGAATCCTGAATGAAAGTGGATTAAATAGATTTGTATTTGGCAGAGGTATGTTACCAGATGGATGCCACTTGTTAGGAGATAGTGGCTATCCCAGTAAAAAGTGGCTCCTAACTCCTTATCTCCGACCTCGGCCTGGCCCACAGTCCAACTACAACAGGTAGGCAGTATTCTCTTCCTGTATTATGTGGTTAGTCAAGTACAATAGACCCTCATTATACAGTGAATAACTACAGTATGGTACTTGTATTCACCATTTCATTTTGCACTCAGTCCCTCATTGAAGACCAAATGTTTTCCCAGGCTTATGCATTATAATACATACTAAGTCATTTACTGACACTATGTAAAAAAAATAATGATAAATTGAAGCATCATATATTGAAGGCATACAGTACTGTTAATGTTTACTGTACTTTATTTCCCCCACCATAATACACTGCCTATGGTAACCTAACCTATGGTAACCAAAAATAACATTGAGGAAAAGAAACTCTGTGGTGGCAGTGAATTAAAATTATAGCATCATCTCTACTAACAGTACTATGGCACAAACAATATTCCTTGATACTAAAAGTGGTGTTGCATTTTCACTTTCAAATAGAACAGAAGATGTGAGAGATCCAATATGTTTTCAAATTATTCTATGAAAGAAATATGTTTAGCTCCATTGTATTATATTTACAAATTACAATAGAGTCCATTTATTTTTTACAGATGCCATAAGAAAACCAGAAGTGTCGTGGAGCGAGGTATTGGCCAGTTAAAGCGCCGGTTCCATGTGCTACATGGAGAGATACGTGTCAGCCCTCCAGCAAAGGTGTGCATGGTTATTGAAGTATGTGCCATGCTACATAACATCTGTAAGGATAGGAACATTGGTATACCTGCTGGAGAGGACTACAACAATGGAGAAGAGGATGATGACCAACAACCATTAGAACCACCACCACAACCTGCTGCTGCACGGCCACGTGAGGGTCTTCTGTACAGGGATCAATTTGTTAACCTTCATTTCAAGTAAGTTTGAAAATCTTTGGTATAAATATGAGCTATTAGTCATGTTATAATATCTCATATTCATACTGTACAGTATAAGAACACATGAATAAATCTAGTGTCATATTTATCTTGTAATCATATTTTCCATGGCCTTTGTTGTTCTGATTCTCCAAACATTCATAATCACTTTATTAAATCTTAATATATGTGCATGTGTCATGATTATCAATTTATGTAGGTCTGCTGCATGTATTTTCCCAATAATTTTAGTAACATTATTGAGATATATATATATAGTAATAGTTTTTTTCTAACTACAGCAATTGTTTTCATTTACAGCAATGATGAATGATGTACCATTACCACACCTACTGTATATTGCCATGTAAGTATGTTTTGTTATTAACAAATTAAACAAACCATTTGGTTTATCAGTTAATGTACAGTAACTTTTCTGTTCATACATTACAGTAATAAATAATTTGATCTGGAGTTATATGTGATTCAATGATGTCTATGCTAAGTGTATTAGGGAAAGTATAAATTAACAGTGTTCTTCAATTTGGGGTGACTGACATTTATTATTTAATTATTTTATTGCATCAAATAATGGTACATTTTTTTCAGGTACAAATACATTACCTTAATATGGCACTTTTCCCACATCAAACCTCAAATTATAATAAATCATGATTTATATTTACATTAGATGGGAGAGAGATACTGGTTTTATCATTTATTAATTGTTTGAAATAAATTCTCTGTGCCGTGAACGCCTCAATACGTTTTTCCTCTGCTAACAGGCGTTTTTCCTCTGCTAACAGGCGTTTTTCCTCGGTTTTAATTTTTAGCTCTAATAGTTTTATCTCTAACTTCCTACTTTTCGCAACGTGGCTTGTCTCTTCCTCGTCCAACAGCATAAAGGTACTGCTGGACTGAGGTATAAGCCTAGATGGTATGTCCATCTCACTTTGCACAGTGTCCTCAAATGTTCTTTTCTTTTCCAGGTGGACTGGCTCACTCTCACTTTGCAGAGTGTGTTCCGCTGGCAGTTCCTGGACTTCCTCTGCATCATCATTAGTGCCACTACAAATGAGAAAAATGTTCAGTTAATAAATCATCTGTCAAACTACTTTGTTATAGTTTCAATTCCTTACATGACATTGTTATAACATTTGTCAAGTGTCAAACCTCAGGTGAAATGTCATTTAATTTTGTTTAACTTTCAAAGGATATGATTTATAAATTGTCTAAGTGAGGCAATAAGCTTGTAGCGGCAACCTATATGTATACCATTGATCATATTCCAGGTTGACTGTTAAATATTGTATATGAAGTGTTATAGTTAATCTGAAAGCTTACCTGGAACATGATCATGCAGCAATATTTAATAGTCAACCTGGAATATGATCAATGGTGTACATATAGGTTGCCGCTACTAGCTCATAGCAGTATTATACTTTCTCTACAAATTTAATTAGTATATATTTCTCATCCTCGCTTAACCTAACCTGTAAATACCCATATTTGAGACTGGGTCAGTCTCTGTTTTAGTTTGTTAAGGAAGAAGATTCATACCAAATTAATAACTTCTACGTAAGGTACAGAAATTGTTATGGGGTTGTGATTTATGGACAGCTGTTCACTCACAAGAAAGAGTATTTGTATCATCTGAAAGGTTTGGTAGTTAATATTAATTCAACTTAATATTTCCCTTAAGGATCTCACATTGTTTTGAGCACGTCTATCGTTTTAAGTATTAATTAATTATTAAAGATAACTATATTGCATTTTTTATGCATATATTATGTACTGCATTTACAACCTGAAAACATTGTGATCAAAACAAAAACACTGGAACAATAATGGGTGGAAAATAACACTGACGTGATCATGAATGTAAGTAATAAAACCCAAACTGGTAAACGAAATATTTTTATTCCAAACGTTTCGGCGACCTCTGTCGCCCCGAGAGAGAACAAGGGGTGATGTGTGTGTGTACTGTAAATGACTGTTTTTGTACTGTAAATAATGTATAAATAAATCAATAAATTGAAAAAAATTCATACCTTGGTTGTTGCTCCACTGCTTCATGCAGGAATGTCATGAGATCATTCTTGCCTCGTACTCCTGCAAACGTTATATTTTGCTTCCCCAAAATGTCGGCTATTAATTGGTCCAGCTCGTCCAGGTCAGGAGTTGCAGGGCCACCACCTAAACAATAAAAATACAGATTAAATAGGATTCAAAACTACTATAATTATTGGAGGCATGTCTTAGGAATGTGGGACTTATGGCAGAAATGAAATTGAAAACGTTCTTGGAATGCTTCACAGGATATGATATCGAAATTGTCTAAGCGGGGCAATAAGCTCATAGCAGTGAAAAGGAGAAGTATGGCTGAGACTCCTATATGGTTTTACTTAAAGCGGGACAGTACATTATATTTTGGAAAAATATATATACTGTATATATATGTTACAATATAGAACTTTGTGATTATTATAATGTATGAAGAGGGCCACCATAAATGGTTTAATTTTTTTTTTGTTAATATTAGATCAACCATATGGAAAGAAGCCTTCTTATTAAAAGCTTAATTTTTTTTGCTCAAATTAATTCTTTATAATATATTTTATCAGATTGACAGAATGCTACTTTACATTATATTATATTTTCTTTACAAATTTTATTTGTATATATTTCTCATCATGGCTTAATTAAACTAACCTAACCTGTATATAGCCATATTTGAGACTGGGTCAGTCTCCGTTTTGGTTTGTTAAGAAGGAAGATTCATACCAAATAAATAACTGTACTGATCATTTTGGGATACAACAAAAGTGATATTGGTGAAAGCTTAATAAAACAAGGTTTCCAGTTACAAAGTGATCAATTACTTCAATAACAATTAAACATTCTTACCTGTACCAGTCAATGCCTCATTAAATCTTGCAATTCTTGTTTTGGCAGCACTTTGAATTGTCTGCCATCTCTTTTGGCATTCCTTGACTGTGCGATTTGAATCTGGATATGCCTCATGGAGCTGGTTTGTAATGCTGTCCCAAGCATCTAACTTCCCCCTGTGAGTACAACCAGGGGAAGAGAAATCGCTTCTCAGGTACACTGCATTTTCCTTATACAGTTGTACAAGGTATTTGGTCTCATCGGGAGACCAATTACCCTTTCTTGTTCTCTTTCCCTCCATGTCCTTCTTCGTAAATGCCGCCATGATGTGTTTGTTTACAATCGCCTCGGTAGTCGGTATCATCGACGGTATGTCTTGTCCATAAATTTTAGTTACACACAATGTTTTTTGCATTATTCTATGCATTGCATATCAAAAAAGTATAATAATATGCGCTTCATTATTTAAAAATTTATTTTCACTATTTTCCTTTCTTTATTTCCTTAAATTATAACAATATTACAAAAAAATTCTTGCTACATTTAGCAGGTAACTGTTTCATCCGTCTATGATTTTCACCCAGCTAAGTCTCGCATTAGGACGAAGACTTAGTGCTTAGGACAGGAAAGTTATGTCTTCATCTTAACTATGACGAAGTTTAGGATAAAATCTTAAATTCTTTATAAGTACCACCCTGGCTCCCTAACTTTGTTCCAATATTTTGGGTGGTTGGGGTAGCATTCCTCAGAGTTGGTGAGGCGGAAAATGTGACTGTAAGAATGAACAAGACTCCCGAACGAGTTGGGGACTGTTTTACTAACATTCGGAGGCAACTGTAAGAATGGCCCATAGTGTTACCACTGACACAGAACTAGCGAATGTCTTTGTTCAACCTTATCAACATTACAATCACCACCCCAAATACACTGGCCCACAGCCTTCATGGGTTGCACACAATCAAATTTTATTCACTAAAAATATATCTACCTCTTCTAGTATTACCTGCATTAATGACGTGGGCAATACTTTAAGGGTTTTGGCGCCCCTTCGGCCCCAGCCACTAGCTTTTAGTTCTTCAGCTATCCCTCATATCTTTCTATTTCCTTACTGCTTGCTGTCACACCTCTCTATCACCTTTTCCTGGCGCTATATGACCTCGCTGTTGCGGCGCCTAATATCAATCAATCAATTCCCGACGTCACGAACCTGAGAAAAACTGCCACTTTTCACCAGATAAAATAATTGTTAACAACAAAGTTGGGGAAGTCCTCGATCGGTGATCTCTTTCCCGCATGATTTCGGCCTCATAAAAATGTATAATTAGAGGTGAAAAACTTTTCTGATTGCTCTCATTTTTTTTAACATAGGGCATTGTTCTTTCAGAAACAGTGTTATTTTGTTTTATGCCAAAGGTGCAGGTATGAACTAATATAAATGTAATTAGTTCTGCCAACCCCTGTACTATTTTATGCTTGTAATTGCTGTTTTACTGTATGTTGCACACCAATTCTTATCTATGATGTTAATATAATTACTGAATAATAACATCTAAAAGTGCAGATGTATGATGTATCAGTAATTATCGCGGGGAAGATTTTACAAAATACATCTAACTCGGCCAACACTCTGTTCCCCCACTTCCATATTAAAACCGCTGGCGATCACACGCAACCCTTCAGTTAGTGACCCCGGGAATTGAATCTTCTATTATTGGAAGTTGGTAGCTCCTCCTTTACTCTCTCCAGTAGATCTCGGATACAAGCTTTGGAATGCCTGTACCTCTCCAACAATTCTTTGTCACAGTACAGAGCAAATATTTGAATTTGTTCTCTCAACAAACTTGTGTGTCGCCTTCCGTTCACTTCTTCCCAATCTGTTATCTCCTCCACTTCTTGAATGTGGTGGTGATAATAATCAGCCATACTGCAAAGTGTTGGCTACATGATATCCACTCTGTGATGTCAGGGAACTCCAGGATGATTTGTTCAAATAGTATTTTAATGTATCAAAGGTAGAAAATGAATCACAACATTATCATTATACCAAAAGAGAAAACCGAAAATAAGCCTTATTGATGAATACATTAAGGGGCCCTCACACGATCAATTTTTTCGTCAATTAATTGATATCAATTTATTGACGTCAATGAATTGATGGAGAAATTGACCGTGTGAGGGGGACATTGATATCAATTTAATTGAAACAATGTCATTGAATCAATTCATTGATAGATCAAAACTCCTTTGATATTTATTGATGGGTCTTCAATAAAATTGAGCGTGTGTGGGCAAAGCGTCAATATATTGATCAATAATTTAGTGTTTTCCCTTGCAGCAGTGAAAGAGTCGTCATCGTAATCATGGCTGAAAAGAAGAAAGAAAGTGAGCGTAAAATGATGATGGAGATAATCGACGTTTATAGATCCTTATCGGCCTTGTGGAAAATAAAATCCGACGAGTACAGTGACCGGGAGAAAAAGGCTGACGCATATAAAATATTGTATGGAAAATACAAAGAACATTATCCAAATGCTACACTGGAAGAAATGAAAAAAAAAATAAATACCCTTCGCACGAATTTCCGAGCTGAATTGCGCAAAGTGGAAAGGAGTGAAAAATCTGGAGCTGGAACAGAAGATATCCATGTGCCGCGACTGTGGTATTTTGATGCCATGCTCTTCCTTCGAGACCAGGAAACACCAGCACCTTCTACAAGTAGCATAATGGTGCCAGAAGAGAGTCATGAAGGGCAGAAGGAAAACGACACAGAACAGGTAAGTTTTATTAAATTATATACATTTTTCATCTTCGACGTCAACTTAATTTGATATTATAGGTTTTTTATTTAGTTACCTGTTAGTAATAAATTCATCGTTCCGTTTTCAACAGCTTACAAAATTGAGAACATCTAATCCTTTTGTTACTTGCGGCCCCTATAAGTACCACTTCAAAAATTAAATTTTACTAACTACACATTCGATAGATCTGAGTGTTCAGTACTGTTGAGATCTACCAGTAACATTTGTGAGTTTAATCTTATTATTTTCACGTTAATTTCAGTCACTTAATGCTTATATAAAATTTGACATAATAGTCGGAGCCCCAGTCTATGGTAGAATGGTACGAAAATAAATAATTTCGTCGTAGGAATATGCATGTCCAAAAGTAATATGTGTGAAAAAAGTAAACCGTGTATTTTTATAGAACGTTTTTCGTGCAAAATGTTTATGTCCATCAATGCATGTTTGGTAAGTTCAGAATTATTTAACAATAGAGGACAGAAAATAAATCAGTAGCGAAAGGCTTCAGTCAAAGGGCTACACAGTGTTCTGCCACGGTACTTGACCTTGAGTACAAAAATAGTCTCGAAAAGCATCTCTGACAAGGCGCGCAGTATTTCCGGTATTACGCCTCATTGTAGCGCCAAGCCCTTCGAGTTCTGCTTGGGATTCCCTCCATTCTCCAGCATGGATCTCATGATTGGAATCTTCCCAGTCAACAGAGAATGGGCCTATGTAACGCCTAGATTTCTTTCGGAGAAAATTGTGAAGATAACAGCATGTTGTTGTGATAACTACAGCTTTTTCAGGTGATACTTGCATGCTCCTTTGAAATACTCCAAACCTTGATGTTAGAATGCCGAATGCGTTTTCAGACACGCGTCTCGCTCTACTTAATCTATAGTTGAAAATTCTCTGGTGGGACTCCAAGTTGCCACCTCCGTACGGTTTTAAAAGATTGTCACTCAAAGCGAAGGCGTCGTCGCCGACAAACACGTACGGCATAGGTGTAACTTCATTCTCATGAAGGGGTTTGGGTTTAGGGAGCCCCAGATGACCGTCATCAAGGAGTCTTCCGAATTCTGTCACAGCAATAACGCCTCCGTCTGATACTCGACCGTTCACTCCAACGTCTACCATGAGGAACTCGTAATCAGGACCAACGAGAGCCATCAAAACTATACTGAAGAACTTTTTATAGTTGTAATAAAACGAACCAGACGATGGCGGTTTCTTGATGGCCACATGTTTCCCATCCAAAGCGCCTAAGCAATGGGGGAAATTCCAAGTTCTTGCAAAACCTTCGCTGACCTCTATCCATTCATCAGAAGTACGTGGAATCTGCAAGAAACGAAAAGAAAACATATTAAAGTTAATAGCTTAGCTGAAGACTTGAATTTATCGTAAGACTAGTGCCATTTACCTACTGGCAATCAAAATTTACAGGAAAATACTCCAAAAAAAAAACCTTTATTGAAATATTAAGCCTATATTAATTTCCTTAATTAATAAAGGTTATCTGTATTTTTCAGGACGAGCGTTCAGTTGGGCTGGACCAAGGTGTGACTACTACTAATGCGGTTCCTACAGAATCGTGCTGCGAAAGGCCTAATGAAGAGAAGTCAGCCAGTTCGTTAACTGCAGATGGGTCAGTACCATTGACCGGGAAGGGAGCAGCTACGAAGAGACGCAGGGATGAAGCGAAAAAGAACGAGCTTATAACACTCGCAACAAATAGCCTTCTTAAAGAATCGTTGGAAGACGAACACGACATCCAAGGTAAAGCGTGGGCCAACCAACTACGCAAAATGGATCCTATGCAGCAGCTCTTTGCTAAAAAAGCAATCGATGACGTGTTATTCGAAGGTCGTTGCGGCAACCTCAGCCGAAATTCATGTACAATTAATCAGACTAATTCATCTACGCCTCACAGCCTTCCCTCATATGCACATACTTTATCTAGGACTAGTACACCCAACAGCATGCACAGTACTCACAGCTATCCTTCACACATGGACACCTCTCGTGGATTTCAGTCCAACGTTCAAGACGCAAATGAAACTAATTTTGTGGAGGCAAACCCACTTGTACATTATTTTTCAAATTTTACAAATTAAAGCGTAAACCCGTTACGGGATTTTGTGTCCTAGGAAACTTAAAGAATGAATGGAAATCCTTGTTTCGATTATTTTGATTATTAATTCTCGAAGAGAAATGTAAATGTATATAAATGCATTGAAGTTATCACTCAATAACTTTTGCAAAAAGGTTCGTTTAATTTGTACGTTACTTTTAGTATGCAAAGTTGCCCCTTTATTTGAATACACAGTTTTTGAATATAAAGTGTTTGAATTGTATACTCCTACCTTGATGATTTGCTGTTCTTGAAGACATCTTGTGATGGCTCGGCAGGTTTCAAAAACAATCAGACTGATAGTTTGTGGAGAAGTTCTGGTGAGGAATTTCATATCTTCAAAAGAATTTCCAGTGGCTAAAAAGCGCAATGTCATACTGAGACGCGCATTTGGAGAAATGGCTTCTCGCATGGTAGTATTTTGTTTGACTATCATTGGCATCACTAAACTTAGAAGTTCGTCGTAAGATTCGGCGTCCATTCTGAGGAAATTCCTGTAATCCTCTGGCTCGTCGTCCCTTAATTCCCTCAGCAATCTTGTATGTCCTTGTTCCCTTCGACAGAGATACCATTTCTTTACCCACTTACTCCTCTTCTTTCGCTTTGTAGTGTCCAGAGCAAGCACTACTCCAAGTGCCACAGATGCTTTCATCTCGAAATTATGAATCAAACTGAAAATTGAAGTAAAATCATTGACCGTGTGAGGGCACAGTGATTTCCATCAATTCATTGACGTCAATAAATTGATATCAATTAATTGACGAAAAAATTGATCGTGTGAGGGCCCCTTTAGGCTCACGGTCCCATGTTTTTACATTAGCTCGTTTACGGTAGAATGCTTCACAATTCAACCGATCAAATCATCTAGGAGTTCACTGGCATCCCTGTGTCCAATCATTCCTTCATCACCTTTGCGCTGTCTCTCGATCTGCATCAGAAATTCAATCTGGTGCTTCGTTGTTTGAGCCTGAAATGGTTGAGAAGGCTGGCCCACTGTGACTGGATGTGGGACAGAACATTAGTCCAGCACTGTACCATAGGGCAGTGTTAGTGAGTGTACCTATGTATTGTGTACATAGTATATATTATACTAATCCTGTATGTAAATTATTATTATTTTTTTTTTCATGCCTAATGATGTGAAATAATTTCAGGGCAAATAAGTTTGTCAGCGACAAGAATAAAAATCTGTATGGTACAGGTTGGGGTCCTCCAAGTCCAGACATCAAGCTAGATGAGCCAGAACCTAACCCAAACTACAATGACACTGACAATTGGCTAAAAGGTTGGTATTTTTCAATTAAAGTACAGAACTCTCTGGTTTACATATCACAGTTCTGTACTCACTCTGTTATTCAAATCTCATATATTCATACTCGCAAGTATTTCTGATACTGTCTTTTATTGCCAGCCAATCATCACTGCATAGCAACCCTCAACACTTAAACACCGAGTAGCCCAGATTTTTTTTTCTATTAAGTAGTAAATTTAATTATTTATTCATACCTCAACTGGGGCTGGATTTTCAAAATGTGTCTTAACTTAGGACATGCAACCTCATTTGGGATTTATCAATATAAAATTGTGTAGGCAACAAGCAGACGAGATAACAAGAGGGACTTTGTCAACAAGTTGCATGTCCAAATAAAACAACCTTCTAAATTTGGCTTTTAGAAGCCAAAATGCTCTCTCTATTACTACCCTTGTTGATGAGTGCCTACTATTGAAATTTGCCTCTTCTTCATATTTTAAGTGTCCATTGTCTCTAAAAGGCACCATCATATATGTGGTCAGAGTGTAGGCAGAATCACCAAGAAGATGGAATTCCTCCTCAAGTCTACCGTTTTCTAACACCTGCTTCAAAGTGTTGGATTTGGTGATTGGTGGGATAATGGTTGGGTAGCATTGATTACCTAAAGATATTGTAGTAGGCTATAGGCGAATATTGTATAAAGTAATTTATACATAAATAAATAATATGTTGGTGTGAAAAAGAGAGGTGTAAGTCATAAATTTGATATTATGACATCATGGAAGTTGTATAGTGTTCCGTTGAAAAAGGAGAATGTTTTGGTGAGGAGAGTGTAAAGAGAATGGAGGGTCGATCAGCTGATTTGGTGGAGAGAGGAAGGTAGTCAGGAGCTCCTGTTTGTGTTGTGGATTTTGATAGTAAGAAGTTGTTTGTGTGTTGCTGTGGTGAGTTTGTTGGTGGAGAGTTGGGTTGTAGTGTTGTTGTTAGTTATTGGTGTGATACATCCAGAAAAGGCTTTTGTGGTTTTGCAAAGTGTTGGTGTCGGTGAGTTGGGTCAGCAAGGAGTGCCAGCAACATATACATTCCTTTCTACATAAATGAGGTAATGTATAACTATAATAGTGAATTTGTAGTGGCTTTTAGCCACAAAATATCTCTTATTGGTATTAGGTGAACCAGCGCAGCTGTATGCTATAGAGACATCATCAAGGTAGCCTAGGTTAATCTAGTATAGAAGCTACCTGATGTGTTCCGTGACGACATCGGAAATCGAAATCGAAATTCCCGGCGCTAGCGCTGGTAGTGACACCTAGTGGTGGCCTATGGTACTAATGACCCCCTGGTGGCAGGGCAAGGATCCTTCCTCGTTCACTAAAAATGAGAAGTATCGTAAAGAAAGGAAATAGGTTCCAAAAGGGAGGAGGGAGGGTAAAATCTGCGCTGGTTCACCTAATACCAATAAGAGATATTTTGTGGCTAAAAGCCACTACAAATTCACTATTATTGGTATATAGTGAACCAGCGCAGCTGTATGCTATGCGTGAGAAGAGGAGGCGGGAGGAAATTGGAGGAACCTAACTGGAAGGATCGCCCTCACCAGACTTGTTGTTGTTGTAGTTGTGAAGGTCACTCGTAGGAAGAGTCGATGTGGGAATATAGTCTCCCCTGCGACTATGAGTGGGGAAACTCCTTTAAGGAATAAAAGGATAACCAAGAGTTGTGTCACAACCAAGGTATTAAATCGTAAGTCTAAACAAGTGTTGGGTAAAACACTTGTTAGGACGAGATTATGTTTATTGAACTATCTGTATCTAGAAAAACAAGATCTATGCAAGGTTGGATACAAGATATTTGTTTATTTACAAATACATAAATGTAAAAGATGAAGAAATGGTGGTGAGTAATTACAGGATGGGTATGACAGGTGATACCTGGCCTGACCTTTACCCCTCGGGTTACCCCCCCCCCCCCCTTTTCTTACCATGACGTCCCCTGATAGGTGGTGACGTAATAGTAAGGTCAGGGGGAGTAGCTAGAGCTACGCATTGAGTGGGATTCACCGAGTGATAAAGATATCTCGTCTTGGAGGTAGTAGAGGCCCATCCCCTCAAATCCTGTACCCTCTCCATCGAGTGAGTTCTAATGAAGGAGAGTGAGGCAGCCATATCCCTAACGCTGTATGCTTTAGGGGCATGTCCAGGGTCTGCATTATTAATCACTCGGCAGAGAAGGCGAGCGATTGATCTGGGAGAGAGGGGCACACCAGACTTGGAGTTATAGAATAAGTGGTCTAGTGAAGCCTCTCTCGTAGCATCGACATTTTTTTTTTTTTTTTTTTTTTTTTTTTTTTTTTTTTTTTTTTTTTTAAAGGCATGAATTTGGCAGAGTGGGTGAATACCTCCATCCAGCTGGAAGGACGGAAACTCGAGGGGGCCAATTCTGCTATGTGCTTGCTCATTTTTGCTAAAAATGTGGGTGAAGGTGAAATCGTTAAAAAGGTTGAGTTAAAATCTAATGAGGAAAATGAGGGGTGTCGGGTAAGAGCTGCCAGCTGAGAAGCTCTATACTCTGTAGCTAAAGCAAGCAGAAAGAGAGATCTCTGAAGGAGATGGTTTACGTTAAGTGTGACCCCCTCGAAGGTCAGGTAGGTAAGGACACGATGTGGGTATGATGCGGGGTCGTACCTGCCCTAATCCCCATTCAGAGAAGGGTGAGTGGTCTCTCGGGAACCTTGATCATAAACCCAAGGAGAAGGGGGTCTGACAGGGCGGCATGGTGTGCTAAAATAGTCTTGCCCATTGTTATGTTTGTGATAACTGTTTGCTGAGGCTACACTGTAAAACTTCGAGTGTGTAGACGTAGTGACGCTTGAAGCGGTGCAGCTAAACGTGCTGGATAGGCAAGCTAGTCTCAGGTGAAGAGGATGGGACATTGTCTATATCGGAAAAGGAAGTCCTTGTATATCTTTTTGGGCGTCTGTCGAGCCAATCTTAACACCCTCATTGTAATTGACACGTTTGTCGATACGTGCTCCTTGAAAGGGGCGTGTATCCACCAATCGTGCAGGTACAGTCGGCAGCACAAGTTCGTATCATCTCCACTTACGTATGCTAGAGTAAAATTGACATTATGACAATTAAAACCTAAAGAAGGCAGTTCTACCTCACAAATTATAAAAAGCACATGCTGTTAGGATAGAACAAGGGTAGAACACCAGCAAAAATACGCGGACGAGATGGAAGCGAACCTATGCTGCCGGCTGCGCTTGGGAGTGGGGAAGAAGAGGTGAGACGGAGGGTGGAATGGTACGTGCCAGTACTATCCCTTTTGTAGTGGAACCTGGGCCACTGATAACATCTTGGAGTGTTGGGGCTTCAAGAATATGTTTTGAGCGCTCAGGTCGGTCACTAGTCTCGTCCCCTCCGAGTTTACTCGGGTACTGTGACTCGGTGGGACAACAATACCTTTCTCTTAGCTGGTTCCACTCCCCCATTTTCTCCATCTTTCTCTCAAGTGCAGGCTGACTGAGGGTATCACCTAGGGAGACACGTAGGGCAGGTGTAGTGGTGGTAAGGGAAAGAAGTTCAAGTGTAAGACTACTGAGAAAAGAGTAAATTTGCCTCGGGAAAAGAGAGAGGCGAATAGAATAAAATTAATAGGTGTACGACATATGACTACACCTTAATATCACAAATATTTCAAAGAAATAAAATGATTGAGTGAAATGAATTCACCGGAACCGTAACTCATGGACAAGAAGGCCGTGTTTTCCTACCTCCGCTGATCAGTCTTGGGTGAGCCAGACTGGCGCCCACCCCGTCAGTCATCACTGGGGGGGTCATTGTGGGGGTAGGTGGAGGTGTGCTCCATTCAGTGTAGTCTCCCACGACGGAGCTGGTGCCTACTCTGTCCTGTGTTGGAAGGATGGATAGGTGTGCGTGGGTAGAACTGTGTCTGTTGTCTTGCTGGCGAGTGGGTCCTGTGAGGCACAGATATTAATGGTCTGGTCTGTTGAGGAGGGATGCAGCCTACGGGCAAACAGAACTGTTAGCCTAAAAATAAGTATGTGACAAAACATCACATTTATAATTCCCCAAACAGGTCCCTTAGACATAGATAAGTTATCTACGGATAAACAGAACAGTTAGTATAGGAATGTATACTATAAATATTTGGCAAAACATCATATTTATACATCCACACACAGGTACACCAAAATTAGGGAAACTTACTTTGGTGTGACATGTTTAGAAAGTTAGTATAGAAATGTATAAGATACTTATGTGACAAAACATAATAATTATCGTTCCGTACAGAGGTAAACCAAACCTAGGCAGACTTGAGTTGGTGTTACCTGTATAGACCCTTTTAGTAAAGGACTGTATAACTGTGTGGAAACATATTTATAATTCCACACATAGGTACACCCAAATTAGGGGAACTTTGTATAGAACAGGTAGCATAGAGATGTACAAAAGTATAATGTAACAAAAGGTTATATTATCATTCTGCACACTGATACACCAAACCTCAGTAAATTTATGTTGGTGTTGCCTGTACCGAACAGTTAGTATAGGAATGTAGAAAATAATTATGTGATAAAACATGATATTTATAATACCGTAGTTACACCAAACTTAGGTAATTTGAGTTAGTCTCTTGTCACGTAGGTTGGTGAGGCCCGTGTGACGTAGAGAATGAGGTCTGGATTGTTTTGGTGGGCGCTGCCTCCGGACAATCAGAACAAGTAGCACACATTTGTCTAGACTTATGGGAACTCACGTAATACATCCATTTGTAATTTTTCTCAACCCTCGATACCATCGGGTATGAAAAATAAACATAGGGAAAACTGTGTAAACTAATGTGAATCCACAAAGTGAGCAATCAAATTTGTAATACACCTTGTATTATCAAATTAGCAAAAGGATGTAAACCTACTTTTGCGCTGCCTGCTGGTCACACAAAGCAGGTGAGAGTGGGCCTGCCTTAACCACTCCTCTCTGGGCCAGCTCTGGGGTGGCCCTGGCGGCTGTTCGGGTTGCTATCCCTGCCTCCACGAACGTCCTAGTGGAGGCCCTGCAGGTCGAATGGCGCCCTGGCAGCAGACCCTTCTGTCATGGTCGTCAGTGACGGACCAGGACGTCACTGTATAAAATACACAATAAAGACAATGGGTGAATAACATTATATAACAATATATAATGAAATAAAGTTGGTATATAAGTGGCAAAATTTCAGCAGAAATTTGTACTTACTGGAGTTAAAGGCCAGCTAATTCATGGACGCAGTCCGCCAGTCGCCTGAGGTATACACAATAAAGACAATGGGTGAATAACATTATATAACAATATATAATGAAATAAAGTTGGTATATAAGTGGCAAAATTTCAGCAGAAATTTGTACTTAATGGAGTTTGAGGCCAGCTAATTCATGGACGCAGTCCGCCAGTCGCCTGAGGTATACACAATAAAGACAATGGGTGAATAACATTATATAACAATATATAATGAAATAAAGTTGGTATATAAGTGGCAAAATTTCAGCAGAAATTTGTACTTACTGGAATATGAGGCCAGCTAATTCATGGACGCAGTCCGCCAGTCGCCTGAGGTAGTTCCGTCCCAAGGGCATGGCTGCGCCTGTAGCCAACGCGTGGGTTAACTCCTGACGCGCCGAGTCCAACGACGCCAACATCATAGTCTCAGTTTCCTACAGCTGGTAGGACACGGGCGGCTCTAGAGACAGGATGGGAGATAGTAGGCTCCACCCCGACCGACCCCATGCGAGGCCGGGGCAGGTATAGGCAAGCGAAACGGCAGGAGCTGGGGGAACAGAGTCGGGACTAAAGACGACACCATGTCAGACATCGAACGAGGCATGTCCTCCATAGACACAGGTTCGACACCTCGGTGTAGGCTTACGGCTGCGCACGGGTGGCGACGTAATGTCTAAGTCACCTTCTCCTCTGTCTGCTGGGAAAAATGCATCCGAGGACAGGAAGATTTTAGGAGTATCAGAAGACCTATCAACCTTCCATGCCTCGGATGAATTAAGTTTATCTATATCCACCAAGAAGCCCATAGCATCCAAGGTGGTAACAGTAGAGACCTTCGAGGATGACGGTGTAGGTGTGGCAATGGTGCGAGCCTTGTAGAAGGGCACCTGTTCCCCCAGAGAATCCGCCCCCCACTTCAGGATGACATCCTCGCGTCGCACCCACGCATCCGGGTGGTCTGTGTCAGGAGACCACGCCACCTCAGGGGGGGGGGGGGAAGGAGGACAGGGCACCGCATCCTCCTCGCCTCCACGCATGAAGGGGGGACGGGCTCGTGGGGTAGGATACCGCATCCTCCTCGCCTCCACGCATGGGGGGGACGGGCTCAGGGGGTGGGGTGGATGTACGCCACCCCTCCACCCCCCCCGAGACCGGACCCAGACGCCGCACATGGAGCCGAGGAGGCCTGATGAGGTACGGGAGGAAGGGGGGCTGATCGTCGGTGGCGGTGTGTCTTCTTGAGAGAACTGGCCTTGGCTTTAGTTCTACGCTTCCTCCCCCGAGAGTGCCTCACAGAGGTCACTAACTGAGGAGTAGGCGGCCTAACCCCGCTGGGCCCTGGTAACGGCGAGGAAACCGAGGGTAACCGAGCTACAGACTGACTTGTCTCTGGCTGAGGGGGAAATCCTCGGAACAGAGGGTCAGAACTGTCAAGGGAAGGAAGTATATAGGTCAATTGGGCGAGACAAGGATTCTACCCCTTGTGACTCCGAATTGCCTGATGCAGGTTAATTGGGCGAGACAAGGATTCTACCCCTTGTGACTCCGAATTACCTGATGCAGGGTACTGAATTCTTGATAATCCTAATTCAGTCCCAAGTGAAGGGTCAGCCCTTACCAAGACAGACCCATCACGATTTTCACCACCCGTCTCAATCTCGTCAACACTGTCTTTAAAGAAAGGCAGGAAGTTTAGGGCGAGCATCCGGCGTGGCTTCCTTGAACAGACCCACCCCAATCCGCACACCCAATACACGCCATGGGGTCGCGGCAGGAGTAGCACAGGGAGCATGTGCGGAACCATGGAAGTGTCCACCCGTCGCTAAGCGAGCTGAACAGCTAGTCGTAGCACACACAATACGAGTAGACTGAGGAAATAAAATGAATTACCACGTGAAACACGTGGGAAACACAAAACACAAAATAAATAAAATTTGTGCAAAAACACACTCACACAAGGAGTGAAGAAAAATAATTAAACCCACGTGCAAATCGTAACCATAAGGGAACGAAGAGGCAAGGATAAAACGGGATAAAAGAGGACACTCACAAGGGGTGAACGAAATTAAACCCACGTGCACATCGTAACCATAAGGGAACGAAGAGGCAAGGATAAAAACGGGAAAAAGAGGACACTCACAAGGAGTGAACTAAATTACATAAACTCACGTGCACATCGTAACCATAAGGGAACGAAGAGGCAAGGATAAAAACGGGAAAAAGAGGACACTCACAAGGAGTGAACTAAATTACATAAACTCACGTGCACATCGTAACCAGAAGGGAACGAAGAGGCAAGGATAATAACGGGATAAAAGAGGACACTCACAAGGAGTGAACTAAATTACATAAACTCACGTGCACATCGTAACCAGAAGGGAACGAAGAGGCAAGGATAATAACTGGAAAAAAGAGGACTAACCAAGGACCCAAAAACGAGGGTAAAAGCAAGGAGCCCCGAACAAAAGAAATGTTCCACCAGGAAAACCACGTGAAACCGCACCAACACACGTGGAGAACAAAAAATCCCGAAAACGGGAAGAAAATAAAGCAAAAGCAAAATAACTAGCTTGAAACCCAGGTAAATAAAAAGAGGGTCTAGCAGGCAAGGATCAAAAAAGGCCCGAAGGCCAGATGACCCGAACAATATCACGTGCAAAATTAAAAAACAAAACACCAAGTAGAAAACAGAACAGGGTGTGGAAATAGGAAAATAATCCAACAGGAAAACACACTCACTAAAAGGGAGCACAGGAAGTCTCATGGAAAAGGGAGTGGGGTTCAAAAACAAAAGCAAAGATGCAACAAAGAAAGTGAAAGAAACACTAAGTAAAACATCCAAACCAAAAATAAGAACCACCATAGAAAACCATCTGCAAAGCAGGCAAACCACAAGAAACCCGAAATAAAAACAAACAGGAACAAAAGCAGTGCTAACCATAACGAACGAAGCTCGACGAGGAGATGTTGACGCTGTATGTTCCGTGAAAAAGTGAACGAGGAAGGATCCTTGCCCTGCCACCAGGGGGTCATTAGTACCATAGGCCACCACTAGGTGTCACTACCAGCGCTAGCGCCGGGAATTTCGATTTCGATTTCCGATGTCGTCACGGAACACATCAGGTAGCTTCTATACTAGATTAACCTAGGCTACCTTGATGATGTCTCTATAGCATACAGCTGCGCTGGTTCACTATATACCAATAATACAATATTTTGTGTGTCATCTATGTAATCATTGTCAATTTGGTAGCAGAGCGTAGTTTCTCTGATAATTATTTACGTGTGTGTGATATTCCAATATGGCGTCTGTAATTAAAAATCCCCCCGTGTTGGAAAACATAGATAATTATGAACAGTGGAAGGAGGATGTTTTGATGTGGAAAGAAATTGATAATTGGAAAGTTAATGAAGTGTTTGAAGAGGTAGAATATGAAGGCCAAGCTACCATATCCACAAGATGGGTAGTAACAGAAAAGCATATCAAGGAAGACAAGATATTAAAAGCTAGATTAGTAGCAAGAGGATTTGAGGAAGAACATGGGGAGAGTATAACTACAGAGTCACCGACATGTAGTAAGGAAGCATTGAGACTGGCACTAACTTATATACTGATGAAGGAGTGGGTATGTCACTCCATTGATATAAAGGCAGCATTTTTACAAGGTCAGAGAATCAATCGTGATGTGTACCTGCAGCCACCACCTGAGTTTTTCTGTGGCAAGGTGTGGAAATTAAAAAAGACTGTATATGGATTGAGTGATGCTGCTAGAGCCTGGTATGAGACAGTCAAAGATGAGCTAATAAGACTGGGTATGAGAATATCTAAATATGAACCCGCAATGTTTATGTTCAACAAAGGTGACAGTTTGGAAGGTATAGTGTGTATACATGTAGATGATTTCTGTTGGGGAGGCACAAAGCAATTTGAAGAGTGTGTGGTATCAAGACTTAAGAAGAACTTTCTTGTTGGGGCCACAGATTCGGGACAGTTCAAATATGTAGGAATTAATATTTCACAAGATGATGATGGAATAAGCTTAGATCAAGAGAGTTACATAAAATCTCTTCATCAAGTGGAGATAAGCCAGAAAAAAAGCCAAGTAAAGGAAATGTCTTTGAATGAGGAGGAAGTTCACAGATACAGATCCGTTGTTGGTCAGCTCAATTGGATAGGGACACAAACAAGGCCTGATATTTCATTTGATGTATGTTCCTTAAGTATGAGGTTTGGAAAATGCACAGTGGGAGATATGGTAGAGGCAAACAAGGTGGTTAAGAGAGTAAAAACTGACCAAATAAGCATATTCTTTCCAGTACTAAATGGAGATGTATTTCTGGAATGCTACAGTGATGCTTCATTTGGAAATCTTAATGATTGTGGTTCTCAAGGTGGATTAATTATCTTCATATCAGATGGAAATGGCAAGAGATGTCCTATCATGTGGAAATCAAAGAAAATAAGAAGAGTTGTAAAGTCTACTCTAGCAGCTGAAACATTAGCATTATTAGAAGTAGCTGAGAGTGCCTATTACATTGGGAAAATTATGGAAGACATTGGTGGAAGCAAAAAGGTGCCTATAAAATGCCTTGTAGATAACAAGTCGCTCGTGGATGCCTTGAGGTCAATGAAGAAAGTGGATGATAAATATCTTAGGATCAATATAGCCTGTTTAAAGGAAATGTTAGAAAGAAAGGAAATTAATTCAGTGGAATGGGTATCTACAAATAAACAAGTAGCAAATTGCTTAACCAAGAAGGGAGCATCGCCAATCACTTTACTTGAAGCAATAACAAAGTAAAGAAAAAAAAAATAAAAAAAAATAAAGGGAATTTTGTTGGATTTGGTGATTGGTGGGATAATGGTTGGGTAGCATTGATTACCTAAAGATATTGTAGTATAGGCGAATATTGTATAAAGTAATTTATACATAAATAAATAATATGTTGGTGTGAAAATGAGAGGTGTAAGTCATAAATTTGATATTATGACATCATGGAAGTTGTATAGTGTTCCGTTGAAAAAGGAGAATGTTTTGGTGAGGAGAGTGTAAAGAGAATGGAGGGTCGATCAGCTGATTTGGTGGAGAGAGGAAGGTAGTCAGGAGCTCCTGTTTGTGTTGTGGATTTTGATAGTAAGAAGAAGTTGTTTGTGTGTTGCTGTGGTGAGTTTGTTGGTGGAGAGTTGGGTTGTAGTGTTGTTGTTAGTTATTGGTGTGATACATCCAGAAAAGGCTTTTGTGGTTTTGCAAAGTGTTGGTGTCGGTGAGTTGGGTCAGCAAGGAGTGCCAGCAACATATACATTCCTTTCTACATAAATGAGGTAATGTATAACTATAATACAATATTTTGTGTGTCATCTATGTAATCATTGTCACAAAGGACTGTTCCTTAAAACCCTCGCATCATAAACAGAGCCAGGCCAACCGGTCAAGATGTCCAGGATGCGGAGCTGGTGGTCACAGACTGCCTGTAACTGGATACAGGGAAATCCTTTTCTGCAGATGTAGTCAGCTCGATGTTCCGAAGAGCTAGGGATGGGAATATAGGAGCCGTCAATACAGCCCACTACCCCTGGAAACCCAGTACGGTTGAGGAATCCTTCAGCGATCCTTGCTTGTTTATTTCTGTTAGGCCAACAGATTATTTGAGGCAGTACAAACTTCAAAAAAATATTGCATGAAGTGTGCCTTTACTGAGGTTGAAACGATCAGCAACACTTCTGAAGCTTTCTTTCTTCCCCAGAAATCATAGATGAGACAACTTTCTTTTCTATGGAGACAATCCTTGTTGGCAGATGAGGTCGAAGAAGTTGAATCAGCGTCTGCAAATGGAAATACAGTATATTCACAGTTGTAATACACTTGTTTCCCCAATATTTGTATTATGCTATGACCGTTAAAACTGTATTCAGTATGTAATGTGAAACGTTAGAAAATGGTGAAAATTTGTATTATGCCCAAGTTAATGCTATGGAATATTCAACATCATTTACTTCAGTGACCTCTTTTGGAAAGATGGATTTATTAGGTTTTGCTATCGTACTTTTGCCATAATTTGTCCTTTCCAAATCACAATTTAAGTTGGGTTAAGTGAATTTGGCTGGGGGAAACGGGACGCATATTTAAGAAGTCTAACCCAGTACGTGCCACCACCACTTACTGCTGGCAGAAGTGGGAAGGAGAATAGCGCTTGGGTTATAGCCAAAAAAACAACCATGGGATGATCTTGGAAATAGTCTCATTGTCTTTCCCAGCTCATTTTACTTGAAATTGACCTAACAGAACTTAACCTAAACCAGCGCAGGCATGCACTGGGTAAGGGTAAGACATTGTAAATATGCAAACGGGACAGGGCAACCCACAAAGATTTTACCTATAAAAATATTAAAATACCCTTCAGTACAGTATAATCGAATCTGCAGCATCATATAATATTGCATTGCCTTAGGTTATGGTATTTTATATTTGGGCCAGTCTCCGATAATCACATTAACAAATATTGTATTTAAGAACCTCACCTCAAATGTTGCCTTCTGAAGTGGGCCTTAAATTCTCGATCCTTGTACAGAGGAATGGTGTGTTCTACATACTGCAGAACTCTTGTCGGCTGGCGTCGGCTGTAAATATTACACAATATGCATAAGAAGAACATACCCATTAGACCTCTCAATCAAACAATTACCTATTGCATCCATTATTACACAAAAATGTTTAAAATTCCTACCAATTAAAATTAACAATTTAAAAAACCATCCCCCCAAATATGTACTCTCCACTTCATGATGTTCAGAGGACCTCTTTGAGGTTTTTTAAACTAACTTTTACAGACGTTCTTTATATAATCATATAAAGATATTGATGAATCTCCTCTGCAACTGTGGTTCTTTTACAAACCATCTCCGCGGCGCACCACAGCGTTCAGGAAGACCTCCCAAAGTGTCCGCGAGTCGCTCGCCACCCGCGATGCCTTCCTGAACGCAGCCCAGGTTTGAACCCTGGTGCGGCTTTTTCCTTCTTTGATATGAAAGTCCCCTCAGGCATTTTCTTCCAATTAAGACCAGTTTCATCACCATTGTATACCTGGTCCATAGTGTATCCTCCTTTCTCTATTATTTTCATTAATTCTTTGGGGTATGTCTTGGCTGCTTCCACATCTCCACTCCCTTTCTCCCCAGTTATTTTTAAATGATGGAGTTTTTTCTGTTCCTTAACCCCTAAGAACCGCAATTCATTACAACAGCCTTCACCCACAACCGCAAATACAACCTGATTTTTAAAGTTACTCTAAGGTTAGTTTTAGTCTTATAGGTTTGTAGAGCTTTATTTTACACACCAGAATATGCAAACAAAAGTCTTCTATTTCCACTGGTTAGAGTATGGCAGCACACCAAAGTCGGAAAATAATATGACAGTTGCCCCCCCCAAATAACATACGAAGGTATACGCATATGTTACACATGTGTATAATGCTTAGATACATGAGTATGTATACCTCGATGTGTGCTTGCATGTTTGTGTATGTAAAACCAGTATATAAATGCACTGAAATAAACAGAAAATGCAACATACAAGTCATTTTTGCATACAACTGTGCATACCTGTTATAACATTAATGCATGCATGTACAGTGTTTGAAAGTGTGTTATTACTAATGTCCAATGGCTATAAGATCTATGGGAGGCAGAGAGAGGCTAGGGGAGGCAAGGGAGAGGGAGTGTATGACAGGCCATGAGTGATGTTATTGGTTGCAGATAACACACAGTGGGTGTAAATGTACTTTGGCCACACCCACCTACACCAAAGGAGGGGGAAGTCAACCAATCACAATAGTCTAGGGTTACAGCTTCCCTTTGGTACCACTGCTGTGGTTATATGTAGCCCATGCAGTTATTTATGGGCTGTTAAATAAAGGCGTTAATCGGTTTTAAGGCCAAAATTTCTATTAACGCCTTAAGGCGTTAATAGGTCTTTAAGGTTTAAACCTGTTAAACCACCCTTTAGATGCATTAAGACTAGTCACTTCTTTATTCTGGTTCAGTGTGTTGTAATACACCTTAGCAGTTTCGCAAATCATTTTAGAAGTTAAAGGCATATAATATTTCTCTTAGCCTGATTATCAACATAGCTGCTCAATAGTTTTTCAGTCTTACCTCGTTCTAAGGTTGTTGTTGTTGTTGTTGTTGTTGAAGTTCTCCCGGGGCAGAATGGCCTCCTGCCCCACAGACCCCTGGTACACTCTGGTCGCAGTGTATAAAACAAATGAAAATAAAGTAGGGGCTGGCCCTATATGCCTGGGCTACCGAAGCACATCCCAAGGAAATGGGACCAGAGCTTACTGGACCAGGGAGTCTGGGGGCCTCTGACCGCCAGGGAGATTGGGGGAAAGGCTTTGATCCCACAGCCAGTGCTGTGGGCCCAAGTCCACGTTACCACAAGAGCTACAAGTGGGGCCATACCTTCCATGAGACCAGCCCTGAAGGGACCATAAGGGGGAGGGAGTTTACACTGCTTCATGCAAAGGGAAATGCACCCCCGTGTGCTGGTGGTCCACACAGCAGTGGAGAAAAAAAAAAAAGGCCTCCAGTTGCCGTACACCACACATGGATTTTTAATCCATGTGGGCAAATCTCGTCAAATCCACTAGAAAGGTGGTTTTGCACACATTTTTAATATTTGATCTTGCACTAAATGTAGAGTCTTTGTAGCACTACAAAATGTTGTCGCTATTCCTTCTTATGGCTCTGATAGAAGATTCATAACACCATAAATTCGGGCCACCGCACAAACTCTTTTTCCTCATCAAAATCTATCCAGCACTTCTTTTGTTCTATGTTCATGACTATCACTACTCTCTTGGGTTTTGCACCATTCTGTATTCCAGGCCGAGGATTTGTATGGTGAGGTGGTGTGAGAATAGGAGTTTCCATTGTATCCTGGGGCTCACAGGACAGCAATGGTGTCAAGGCTCACTAACTCGCGGGAAACGACTGGCGCTGGGTGGCTTGACGGACTCGGTCTGGTGAATATCAACTTGCGCATACTTTTGAAAGCCACATACTTTTGGTATTTTGGTCTCAATTAATTTCTCCGTCTACTTATAAATAGTCAAGTTAAAGACCATCCACTTGGGGGGAACACTGAATTTACATATTATACTGTATACTAGGCATACATCTCTCCCACCTAATTAGGAAAAAACTTAATATTCCGATATAAACATTTGATATGGTGAAAAGTGCAAGTATTTGTATGAGAAAATGACAAACAATAATGAATATAAAGTTATAAACTGAGGAAATGTATTTGTGTGAGTAGAAACTCATGAATTATTGGTGATAACTGAAATTGTCAACCATCACCCTCACTCACTACACTCACACTATTAGGCCTACCCTTTTAGAATGTACAACCTTTAAAAACATTAATTTTTCATACTTTTGGCTCAAGTTTAGAATTATTATTAGTCACTAGCTGAGTATGGGAACCAGAGATAGTTTAGAGAGCGGGTGTGTTGGCAGACAGTTGTACGCATCAAATTTAAGCCCTCGGATATCTCAAATCTTCTGATAACTCGACAATTGATCCTATTGATCTGAGATAGCGAGGGTTTACTATACTAAAATTCAAAAATAATACAATACTGTAACCTGGGCCTTGCTGTAATTAAACCCAAGCTGTATTGTTTACTTTATATTACTTCTTTTTCAGGTGCTCCTGCCAAGTTATATGATGAAAGTAACTCTGCTTGGACACCATCACTGGAGCTTGGCCATACAAAGACTACCAGGTCTTCAACACAAAAGTCTGCAGGGAGGTATCAGCACGGAGCAATGAGACGGAAGCATACTGCTCATATCAACACAACAAAGATTTTACTTGAACTAAGCATCAGCACAGGTGAGGTACTCTTACATTACATTGCTCTATTTCAGTGGTTCCCAAACTTTTTCTGGTCGTTACCCACTTTTCATACATGATCCTTGCCCATGCCCCCCCCCCCCCACACACACACAACCATAACCCGTTAACTGAATAATAAGAACATCCTTGCTGATACGTAAGATTCAAGACTAGGTTATCATACAGAATACACAGCTTAGGAAGCCTTAGATTAGAATTATGTCGAGTTAAAATTATCTTGCTTCCCTAATACATCTCCATGTCTTGTTTTATGTCAAGAACACAGAATCATATAAAAAAGGACGTATTACTCATGTGTCTGGCAGCAAGGCATTGCACAAACCTGTACTGAACCTGTAAGTTCCCTCCACTGGCTACCTACCGCTAAACTCCTTTGGTTTTATTTATGCATAGCCTCAGATTACTTATGGCCCCCTACATTCTTCTATATGGCCCCCAGTTTGGGAACCACTGCTCTATTTTATTCAACTTTGCTCACATTAGTCATTGTAGACATTCCTGTCGTGTATTGCCAAAGGGTTTTTCTATCTCACAATCTCTCGTAAAGAGAATGTTTTACCTCTGCCTTAACCCTAAATAGATGATGCATTATTTCTTGATGTACAGTATTGAGTAACGAGTGCAAGATCTGGCAAGTTTTATTTTATGTAACAAACTTCAAATTATCCTTAAACCAATTTAAAGATTAATGCAACTTGATTTATCTTTTACTCTACTAAAGTATTTATTTAGATAAATAATGGTGAAAAACAGTTTTTTTTTTTTTTTTTAATAATCAAAGATTCTTTTGAAGCAACTGGGTACCTGAGATAGTTCCATTGTATACTTTATGAAGATACTGTAGACATTTCAGCTTCTTAGTACACTCAGAAGAGGTGTGCAGGAGTAATAAAATCAGTAACATTAGCTTACCTCTAACCTTATCAGGTCCTGCTTCCAAATATGGCTACATTTCTCAATCACCTAATACTACTGCATTGACATGTTGTTCTCATACTTTTCTTTATAATTTTTCTCCTTAGATGATGTTCTTGTAGAAGAAATACCAGAGCAAGTAGAAGCAGTATCAGAACAAGTTAATAACTCATCAGCACGAGAGTCTTCCGTTGCCGCTGATGTTGAACGCCATAGTATTCCTTCAACCTCAAATGGTACACAGACTAAGTTGACTATGGAACAAATAAGGGTGTTGCATGATCAAATTAATTTGGTGATGGCAGAGAAGGTTGCTCTGGAAAAAAAATTACATAGAATAACAATAAATGAGGAGTATTTTGTGGGAGATGATGAACGAGTCAGCTATTACACTGGGTTAGAAGGTTATCATCATATGATGACATTATATTCATACATACAGAAAGATGTGTTTGTGAATGATAATAGTGCGCTCACTGGTTTCCAACAAATGATTCTGACACTGATGAGGTTACGTCTCAACCTCTCTGTGCAAGATATTGCGTATAGGTTTGGTGTCTCTGATGCAACCATCTCAAAAATATTTCTAAAACTATTAGACATTTTACACAGAAAAATTAAAAATAAAATAAAATGGCCGTGTAAACATGAGCTTATGGTGACCATGCCAATTTGTTTGAAGGCTGTATATGGTACAAAAGTAGCTGTCATCATTGACTGCTTTGAAGTATTTCTCGATCCACTTTCGAGTCTTTTGTCACAGGCTCAAACAGGGTCGTCTTCTAAACATCACAATACAATTAAATTCTTAATTGGGAGTACTCCTCAGGGAGGGGTTTCATTTATTTCCAAAGCCTGGGGAGGAAGGACTAGGGATAAATATATCATTGAACACTGTGGATTTTTAAGTCACATTTCACCAGGTGATGTCATTTTGGCTGACCAAGGTTTTGATATTACTGAATCTGTAGCTTTATTGCAGGCAACTGTTGAAGTACCTGCCTTTATGGAAGGAAAAGAGCAGATGAGTGATGTAGATGACCTGAAGGCAAGAAACATTACAAATGTACAAATCCACGTAGAAAGAGTCATTGGCTTGGTATATAAGAGATACACAATTCTGGGAGGACCACTTCCTGTAGATTATGCTATGAAAGTGGATGAGAATAGAATGAGTACTGTAGATAAGATAGCTGCTGTTTGTTGTGCACTAACCAATCTCTGTCCCTCTGTCATAAATGTAGGCTGAGTTAGTGATGGAAATTTTAGCTCTTTTGGCTTTGTTCACTTAAGGGACCCTGTGATGTAGTCGGAAAATTGGAGGTAAACGAGTCCTTTAAACACTGCAACGAAACACCACCTATATGGAAAAAGCTCGTGTCGTGGCCTAGTCAGGAGGAATCTGGAGCCACCAGTTCTCATACACGATCACAGGGTCCTTAAATGAACCGGCTCTGATTAAGAGCCGATTTTCACCAATTATAAATTAAGATGAACATGCTAAGCAATAAATCTTTTTTACAGTTTTAATATATAGTCAGTCATAGGTGTGTTGTGTGGTAAATGAGTACAATTATTCAATTTTCAGACATGTATTGGAAAAAAAATGTATGTATTGCATAGCACATTTGGTTTTAAAGAGATTATAAACTGATAAATTATGACACATATAAATAGTGGATATTTCATTATCATACCTAGGTACAGTCATCCCGGGTTCAGCTATAGCGTTTCGTTACTATCGCGCATGTGTGAAAAGTTCACCTTCATTCGCTATAGCACATCCGTATGCGGACTATCGCGCACGTAACATTCAAATTTGGCGGTGCGAAGTATGTGATTGGCCAAGCGCACTCGACTGACAGCCATGTTTACCATAAAATGTTATATAACTATTTATAACTATCAACCCTATCTTTGTTTACCACGAGAGAGTTAACTAGTGATACGATGTGCGGAGATAAAGCTTTTTCATCGGCGTCTAATTACACCTCGGTCTCGTATAGAACGTCCAATAGGTCGATATAAGACGTCGTTCCTACAGGGATGTATATTACGTATTGAGCATATTAAATGCATATAACAATTTATATTAAGGTTTTCGCAGACTCGTACGCCTAGAGACGAGTCATCAGCATGCGTGGTAGACTGGTAGTGGTGGAGATGGTAGGGGGAAGGGGGGAGATAGCGCGATATTGTTTGTTTACATTTTATTAACCATACACTGGTGTTAACTTATTCTGTCTGAGACATACCGAAATAACTTCCATCTCTATATGGAAGGATATGGCCTTCCGTTTTGTAAATGCACCACCTGGCATGACTGAGTGTTGAAGCTATAGTGGTTAAATCGTAATTACTAACATAAACGAGAGTCACACACAAGGCAGGCTAGGCCTATATTCCATGACCTTGGGCTAGGGTGAATGGAGAGACTGAGGGTAGGGGGGGAAGGAATGCGGGAGAAGTGGTAGGAACACACACACTTCACAGACGAGTGATATCATTTCCTAACATGTTCATTATCATTTCGCTCGTTTTGTATAAAAACTCCTCGGATATGCTCCACTTATTTTCGCCACCCATTTTATTTGGAGAGAAACATGAGGGGGAGGGGAGGGCTGGACCAAGTAAGGAGGGAGTGTTTGAACAGGGAAGACTGGAGACCTTTCTACCGTGGCCACCCCCTTCGGGGGAGTTCCCGGAGGGATCAAGGCGTCAGAGCTATAGATAGATAGCAATCGTTTTGAAAAATATTTTTAAGTTAATATTTTGGTAGCTCATTTTTCTACAGTAAGGTTGGATTTCTCAGTCAGTCGGACACCCTACTTGGGTGCTTGCTCTCGGACTTGGGCGCCTGACTTTCCATATGTGAACACGTTCTATTATGTTTTATGAATTTCCATCGTGTTTGAGGTCTCATAGTAAAAAGAAAAACGTCACTTTCGAGAGACATAACCTATCCCAATTTTCATCATTAATCTTTAATTACTAAGGTCAGTCACGCATATCCATTTACGCACCACCTTGGCACCAGCTAACCAGAACTCTTTACATGCCAACTGTACTTGTAGGGTCCACTGTATTAGGTTAAAAATGCTATTTTCTTACTTATCTACTTTAGTTTTCATTACAGTATATGCAAAGAAATATTAGTAAAAAGACCATGCTTAGGGAGGAAAATCTTTGAAATATGAGGGACCGGGAACCAATTTGTATTATTCCCATTAGTTATTAAATTCTGCTATCACATGCTACTTACGGCACCAATTATGCGCGATAGTGGAGGGATGACTATACTGTTTATCACATGAAATGGTACTGTAGGCTACATCCAGAGGCAGTGGCACTACAGTAATATCTCCCTTCTGGTAAGAAAGAAATGGTACAGTACAGCTATAATCAAATATCCACAGACACTTTCCTTCTCTCGTAGAAAATATTTTGGTAATAAAGAACAACACATGTATGATTTTTCAGCATCTCATAATATATAATAATAATATCCACCGCCACTATCCTTCCATAGTAAATATCTTGGTAATAAAGAACAACACGTGTATGATTTTGCAGCACCTCATAATAATAATTGAGGGGGTTGAGTTGACGTAAGGTGTTGTAAGATTATAGTTTGATATGATACTGATTTATTTGCACAATCGAAGGAAAGTGTCGGTAGGTATTTGATTGTGGATGTACTTATCACAATAATAGTGTAAATATCAATCATATACCCAGGTATTCTGTATATAGAACAATAAGCATCGGCAGATAATTATAACTGTAGGCTACTACTGTACTACTATGTATTATTTGGTATTAAAGATCACAAGGAATGGTGCTGTACATATCACATTAATAGTGTACTACAACTACTACTACTGCTATAACTACTAATACAACAAGTACTACTACTACAATGACAACTACAACTACTAATACTACAACTACTAATACAACAACTACTACTACTACAACTACAACAACTACTAATACAACAACTTCAACTACTAATACAACAAATACTACTACTACAACTACTAATGCAACTACTATTACTACTACTACTACAACTACAACAACTACTAATACAACAACTTCAACTACTAATACAACAACTTCAACTACTAATACAACAAATACTACTACTACAACTACTAATGCAACTACTATTACTACTACTACTACAACTACAACAACTACTAATACAACAACTTCAACTACTAATACAACAACTTCAACTACTAATACAACAAATACTACTACTACAACTACTACTACTACAACTATTACTACTACTACTACAACTGCTATTACTACTACTACCACAACTGCTATTACTACTACTACTACAACTGCTATTACTACTACTACAACTACAACTACTACTGTTGTCTTGTAAAGTGTTTCATGTCTTAATACCCAATAAGGGGTGATAGGCAAAAATTTAAGTGACCAGAACCAAACGGAACTCAGTGAAGATATAGACTTTCACTCTGTTATTGTATATTCATCTCTGCTCTTGCTCCAGGAGCTAAGTTACGCAATGTTAAAGCTCCTACTGATATCCTCTATTTTTGTTTAATTCTGATAAAATTGTGTTATATTATTTAGTGTTCTAATTGGTGTAATTTTGTGTCTTATTTTTTTAATTGCGCCGTAGCATCAATCAAGAGGCATGCAACTATACATACAGGTTGGCAGAACCCATGAGAATCAAATTACTACATACACACACACACATATATCTTGAAAACATAGCAGAATGAAGCACAAGCACGCAGACAAAGAATTACATTATGACCTACTTAAATCCACCAAAATGAAGGTGGCATACCAGAAGCTCCTCCAAAACCTGATAGTTCAGCAGGTGTCGACAAACCACATCAAGTGGCAGGCCCTGGGGTAGTAAGTGTCGGACAGTGGGGCAGGCAAGGCAGTAGTGCTCTATGGTGTTAGCACGAGGCGCTCGACACAAGCGACACTCAGTGAAGGGAGGCTTGTTCTGGTGTAAGAAAGACTTACTTCCAAACATATGAGTCGATGTAGGTAGTGTGGCTAGTGACTGGTTTGTTGTTGTTATTGTCTTTGTTGTCTCTTCGGAGTTTGATTTTAATTATTAGGTTTTCTATAACTATTATGCTTTAAGAAGATACAACAAGGTTAAAGTAGTTTACTCACTTTTTATTTATAACACGAGTTAGTATACAGAGTCACAATATGTAGCTTGCACGGGTTTAAGCTAGGCTAGGAAGCTAACTTTAAAGAGAGATAACACGCTAGAGTAACCTGTGATCGGATCGGTTATCGGTAGCTAACTGAGGCTATAGGAGCGCAAACTAGGGCGCTTCCCTTGACTTGTGTCGTCACTTTATGCTGGCGTGTTAGTGGTTCCTACAGAAGTGAGTCCCGTACTCTTCCTGTTCAAGCTTAGGTCAGCAGTATTAGAGCATCATGTGACGGGTGTAAGTCTGAGTGTCTAAGTGACTCATATAAGTAAGTATTAAGTAAGTTATTATAAGTAGCCCTCTAATGAAGGTGAAACCGGAACAGGCTCACTATATTGTGCCTTCGAACCATGAGGCCTCGACGACGGTAGGAATATTTGTGACGACAGACAGACTCGTAATGGGTGATGGAGATGCTGAAGGGCCTCTCTGTATCCCTGCGTCGCCGTACAGGAAGGAGAGCAGTGGAGCAGACTCTATAGAGGTAACATGTCGGGGAGAGAGGACGTCCAACACCACGAGGAGGCAGATGGCAGGTTTCCTTTACGAGTCTGTCAACTGTAACATTGTGACCAGTTTGGTTGAAGAGAAGTTCTGACTAACTGAGAGTAATGGGGTGAAAGATGTGGGAAATGGTGGCACTTGACAGTAAAGCAAGTAACATTAGAATAAATTCTCTCCACTAATGGGGGAAGACACAACTCACGCTGCATGTTTACTATCCTGGTCGACATTGGACAGCCGAGAATTATCCTCATTGCTCTATTCTGAAATTTTTCTAAAGTTTCAAGAGTAGCCCAGGGAAGTTGAATTAGAGAAGGGGAGAGGTAATCAACACCTGAACGGATAAAGGCAATATAGATGGTCCTTGCTACTGGGATGGATCGAGATGCCTGAGGAGTTGTTAGAGAGCCATTGAAGTGGTATAAGTCGGCGCTGGAGACGACCCAACAAGTCCTGGACAATAGGATGGTCTTGAGGTCTGGTAGGAACAATTGGCCAAATATTAACTGGCGCACCCAGGTAATGGTACTGGGAACACATGGGAATGACATGCTCTCCAATGGTGAACACTGGCTGAGCTTGAGGAAGGAGGCAGATGAATATTTCACTCTTATCTGGTGAGACAATAATACCACAGTGAGAGGAGGCAACAAAGAAGCAGTCAAGAAACCTCTGGAGATCCCTTAGTGAGGTAGAATGAACATAGATATCATCAGCATAGCACATAATTGTAGTACCAGGAATATCAGGGAGAGAAGTAAGCAGCCGATGCATCAGAATATTAAATAAAAATGGGCTGAGAACACCCCCTTGAGGCGTACCAAGATAAAAACTGCGTAAAGGACTGAGCGCACCACTGAAAAACACACGGGAGGTCCTGTTACTGAGGTAGCCCCGAATCCACCGTAGTAGATTACCCTTTATACCACAATCAACCAGTTTATCCAAAATGACGTCTCCATTAGCAACATCGAAGGCACTTTGAAGGTCAATGAAGGCCACCACATTGTCCCTGGAAAGGTGAGAGTACAAGTCGACTAGGCAGTGGTGTGTGCTCCGCTGGGGAAGAAAACCAAAAAGCAATGGAGAAAGGCGATCCTGAAGTCTGTACATGAGACGATTAAGTAAGATTTTCTCCATAACCTTACAAAAACAGGAAGTAAGGGAAATTGGCCTGAACTTCACAGTGCCGGGCTTAGGGATGGGTATTATTGTGCTGCTGGTCCAGGCTCGTGGTACACAACCATCACGAAGACAAAGATTTTACAGTTGAAGTAGGGGGTTCCCAGGAACTAGTTGAAGTTGGCGCAGCACAGCATAAGTAATACCATCATCACCAGGGGAAGAAGCTTTAACCCGGGAGAGAGCACAGAGCAACTCCTCAGTTATCTGCTCTGCATCATCGTCATCATTTTGCAACAAAGCAGACATTAGACGTAGCCAATGAATAGCAACACGGGAAGTGAGTACATCATGTATGTGGATGGGTAGACTGGCTGGGGTAGATTGTTCTGACCAGGCATCGACAAGTTGTTTGGCATAGTCGGCGGGAGTGTGATGACGAGCATTGGCCGGCTGCTTTTTAATAACCCGACGAATAAGTGCCACATAGAAGCCACACTTGTTTGCTGGTTAATACAGTCCGTGAACTGCTGCCAAGACTCAGTGTGAGCACACTCTTGCAGGGCAACTAAAGCATCCCTAGACATCTGGTAATGATGGAGCAGGTCAGGAGTTGGATTGGCTTGAAATAATAGGCCATTACGTTCAGCCTCCTCCTTGGAGTGGGCAGTATGGCGATGCTGGAGGTGTGGCTGGGACACATATAGCCTATAAAAGTTATGAGTAGCAGATGCAAGATCAGAGTACAACTGTTCAGCTGATGATATATCAAATGTAGGTAATACATGGGCCATAAATAAGATGTAATTCGGGTAATATTTAGGGGACACAGCAATACGCAAACAAGTAGCTGAAGTACTTGACCCAGCAGGGAGAGAATAATGAAACCGAAGAGTGATGTGATTAGAAAATAAGTCTGGCAGTGCCAATGTGGGAAAGCCCGATTCAGGCCATGGCCTTCCACAGGAGCTCGGGGCTGCTCAGCCAGACAGCTTGAGGAACTTCAACAACAACTAATTAAAAGTGGATACTGGTTACAATATTCATGTAGCATTATCACATCTCATTCGTATGCTTAATTAAAAGTACCAATTATCATCATTGTATCCACTTTCATAATGAGTCACGTAATAGTGAACAATGTGTTATTTCTCCATACGAGGAAAATAAATCATTCTATATACCAGTTTAAGTACATTAGATTACTTTAACTTTTATATTACGGTGAGTTAAGCATCTATGCAGGACACGTAACCACGCTGATTATTATGACAATATACGGCTAAGGGTATCGATTGTACGTTTTTTTTTAATATTTGGAAATAATCATTGAACCATTTTCAGTAATTATTTTTGCTTTAATTTTCGTATAATATTATCAACTTGCGAGGTATCAAACTTGGATGGTATTTAAGTCAAGTAAAAGCTGCATATGTATTTTTTTAATTCATGATACAATAATAATCTCACTACAAAAGTTCCATTACTACAATTAATTTCCATACTGGTTGCATTATTCTATTAATTAAGAGCATCACAGTCATTATTTTATGAGAATATTAGTTTTCCTTCACGCTGTCTCCTCCTGTGTATATTAAAATATGGTGAATCATTGTATTAATGGATAAACTACAAGTAAAATGAATATATTAGCCTGGCTGAGTCTATGATTTTCATTGGCTGACCAGTTCGCTCTTCGGACCTTATTTTCCCAAATTTTTCTTCTCTCAGCATCTCTTGGGAACCGAAACAGACGCATATGAGGTCCATTTTTGTTCTGACATATATATATATATATATATATATATATGTGTGTGTGTGTAAAGATTGTTATACAACAAAAATCTTCATTAACTAAAACAATATCATATCAGACAATTAATCACATTCCTCAGTATGTGGCGAGATATTCTCTGTGACGAATCCGCAGGTGATTTGTATCATGGAGGTATAATCTAATACCTCCATGATTTGTATCTATTATTTTGGTGGATGAACAAAGATGGCGCCGGTGAAAGCAACCAATCATCGAGCAGCAAAAATTGTTGGCTGTCCTGTCCAGTCTCTAGCGGCCACGAGCGAGTTTGTTTACTTTGATCAGCTGATAGCAGTTGAAAAGTGACACACACACACAAACAACAACTACTTCAACTTTACACCAGTAGGTTTGTATATATGTATGTATTTGTGTATGTGTGTATATTTGTGTATGTATGTGTATGGTTGTATACGAGCAACCGCCCTTCTAAAACTAGGTAATGATTTTAATACATAATAATGTCCTGTTCATGACCTTTTCAAATGTACAAATATAAATGGGGGGTCGTGACCGAAACGTGAGTTATGCGTACCTTAATTATGGGAGGCTGGTCCTAATGGGAGTCGTCGCTCGGTGCTAATATTACCTAGTTTTAGAAGGGCGGTTGCGCGTAATTTACCTATATGTATGTACGGTAATAGTCTAGTGTTGGACCATAATCAGGTTTGGACTGAAGGCATGCAGATTGCAATGTTTTATAGTGTTTTTTTAATGTATTTATTGTTCAAGGCCGTCGCATTTTAATGTTTGGGAAGATACGACCCCCCCCCCCCCCCCCGTATAATACAGTATTTATTGAAAGAATTACCGTTTTGTAGCAGTGTTAACAGATCCGGTTGGGTCCTAGTATTATGCCCCAGTTGTTGTTGTTGAAGTTCCTCAAGCTGTCTGGTCCCCGTAGGGGGGTATTGCCTATATTAATTAATATGGGCAATACTTACAGGGTTTTGGCGCCCCTTCGGCCCAGCCATTAGCTTTCAGTTCTTCAACTGTCCCTCTTTTCTTTTCATTTCCTTACTGCTTACTGTCACACCTCTCTATCACCTTTTTCTGGCGCTATAGGACCTCGATGTTGCGGCGCCTAATATCCATCAATCAAATCAAAATCAAGCTGTCTGGCCGAGCAGCCCCAGTTATTAATTGTACTTTATCACAATTATTTCCCGTTAGTTTGCCCAGGTTAGGTCCCGGTAGTCTGCCCAGGTTAGGTCCCGGTAGTCTGCCCAGGTTAGGTCCCGGTAGTCTGCCCAGGGGGGTGCAGGAATAGCGGGACAGACTTTCTACCCCCCCCAAGCCTGTCACCATATTTCCGCACCCCCTCAAGCCTGTCCCCTACTCCCACCCACCCATAATTAGATGTCTCAATTACCGCTAAATAAAAAAAAAAAGATCACATCAATAGAGTTTTTTTCTTTTCAGAATTAACAAAGCATGCATTTGCCAAATTTTCGGGCAAAAAATTCCGGATATATATATATATATATATATTTAATTATCATACTTCAAGCATACACTATAAGGTACAGTACTATATTTTAGTTATATTGTTCTGCAATATTCATCATAATTAGGTACCTACACATTGTAAACATAAAATTTGAGTGAATAGTTTAATTTTGCACTATACATGTATACTTGCATATTTTTTTTTTTTTATAATGATGAAGACCAAAGGCCTTGGGCCCGCTCACCGTCCTCATCTGCATAGTAATTACTTGGAGGGTCCAAAGTCATGTCCAATTTCATTCAAGATGTCTAGACACATTACGTTTGAAGGAACATAAGTTGTAGTAAGGTGGAAAGATGGATGAAAGTAGAGTGTTCCAGAGTTGACCAGTTGTGTATATGAAAGACTGAGAGCACTGGTTAACTCTTGCATGAGGGAGTTGGACAGAAAAGGGATGAGAACGAGAGGCTTGATGAGTGTTGCATGTTCTCCTGAGGGGAGGAAGCATACATTGAGAGAGTTCAAAAGAGCAATGTCCAGTGTAATAGCGATAGAAGAGAGAAAGTGAGGCAACATTGTGGTGAAGAGAGAGAGGTTGTAGTGAATCAGTAAGAGGAGAGGTGATGAGACTAAAAATAGCAGAAATTAGATAAATTAAAACTATAACAAAGAGGAAGGTTGATCAGAGAACAATTGAAAAATAAAAGAGGTTAAAAGACCTCCTTTATTTAAGATATGTAGTTGGAGAGATCAGTGGAAGTGTGAAAGTGACAGGGATGTGTGTCTTGAGGGTCTACAAAGCAGGCTGCTTTGTCTTAGTGGAGAGCAACAGTATAATGGGGATATGTGTTGTGTCCAGAGAGAGAGAGTGAAAGAGCAAGCTAACTAGAAATGAAGTAATGAGCACACCAGACCATAACATGACTTTTGTCTGTGGGAACACATGTGCTGGGACCTGTGTAGTATTTCCCCAGCTGATGGTACTGTATGTAAACACAGTGTCCAATTGTATGGCTGACTTTTATTACCTACACCTTCAATAGCTGGTACTGTACTGTAATTTATTGATGCCAGCTCATATACTTTGGTGTATGGATTTTTTTTACGTGTCTCTTCTGGTGTGTTTGTGCATGCATGCATACATGCATTTGTTCATTCATGAAGAGATGGAGATTTGAGATTTTTTATGAAAGCCTATGTTAGTTACACCGCCCCACCCCGAAGGGTGGGCGGTGTATTGTCTTCGTTGCTGGATATTTATTTATTTATTTATCTGTTTGTGTGTCTGTTTTAGGTCTAGTGACAACATTTTTTGCCGTATGATGTTCATTTTTTATCTATTGATAGATATTCATCATAAAACAAAATGATTAACTTTTGGGCAAAATCAGTCGAAGGTCAAGGTCCCAAAAAAATAAAGATAGCAAAGGGCGAGTGGTCACTGGCATCTTTAAGGGGCGGTGTTGCCATCGAATGATGTCTTGTTGTTGTTATAATATTTACTTTTTTGTTTCAGGAAATGACTGCAGCAACTGTGGTGATGTTGTCAGCTCTTCATCCCCTCACTTGTGAAGCGACTCGTTCCTTTTTGAAGACCCCAACGCTTGGGGAGGTTACGCATTTTAAGGTACAGTAGTTTTTCAGATTAATATGATAATTTCTTGTTTAGAAATTTGTGTTACTCTTAAGTCAGTCGTGACAGTTACATACAGTTGACTCGAATAACGCGTTTTTTATTTAACGCTGCGTAATATGTAGGGGGGATACGATTAAATAACAACTCTTTGTTCAGTTTAACGCGGTCACACTCACCCGCTCAGAGTGCAGAGTGAGAAGGGAAAGTTGAGTGAAGAGGCAGAGTGGAGTGACGAGTGTTAAAAGTGAAGAGAAATGTACTGTACTGTTACTTTACAAATGTAAATACAGTATTACAATTCGTATTAAGCATATTAAATGCATGTAACAATTTGTATTAAGGTTTTCGCAGACGACTCATGACTGAAATGAGTCATCAGCATGCGTTGTCGTGGTGGTAGGGGAAAGGGGGGAGATAGCGTGTGATATCATATATTTTTACATTCTATTTGCCATACTCTGGTTTTCCTTTTCCTTTCTCTGTTCAAGAAATAACTTCCTCTTTTATATGGAAGGATATGACCTTCTGTTTTGTAAATGCACCACCTGGCATGACTGAGTGTTGAAGCTGGTGGTTAACTTGTAATTACTAAAAACGAGTGAGTCGCACACAACGTGACAAGGCACGCTAGGCCTATATTCCCTTGACCTTGGGCTAGGGTGAATGGAGATCGAGGGTAGGGGGGGAAGGAAAGTGGGAGAAGTGGTGGGAACCATTGTCCAGGAACGCAACTCCCACTATTACCATTGTTTCTTATGGGGAAATTAATTTTAAATAACAGGACGTCTCCAGGAATGTTACTATCGCATTACTAACGTGCATACTCGCTTCAGGAAAAGGAAAATAGTTACAATGGTGGAGAGTGGTGCAAGGACGGAGTACAAATGCCACAGTAGCATGTCCGTCATAGCCACGAAACAATCATCACACCAAGCCACTTTTTAACTTCTTTAAAGTGATTATTGTATTACGTTTGACAAACTAATAATTACCAGTAGTGATCGGAGAGCCTCAAATGGGAAAGGTGGGTCAAAATCCTAGGGTGGCGGCACCAATTAACCCTATAGATATGTACAGTTAAACCTCATTGTAACGGACTAATAGGGGGGAGAGGGTGTCCGTTATAGCCATTTGACCGTTATAACGACGAATTATTACGACGAATTATTACGACGGGTACGAAATTGAAAAAAACAAAAAAAACATGTATGTACAAAAATTAACACAAAATACAGATATATCTACATAAATAGGTATGTAGTGATGTGTCAATAATGTACCTAAATGTTATTTACCTTGTGTGGTGGAGAGATGAGCATGCGTGGTAGTGGTGGAGGTGGTAGGGGGAAAGGGGACGATAACGCGATATCGATTGTTTACATTTTATTAGCCATACTGTACTCTGGTGTTTCCTTCTCCTTTATCTATTCGAGAAACACCTTCCTTCTTTCTATCGAAGGATATGGCCTTCTGTTTTGTAAATGCACCACCTGGCATGACTGTTAAAGCTAGTGGTTAACTCATTATTACTAAAAACGAGATAGTTACACAAGTTGACAGGGCAGCTTAGGCCTATATTCCCTTGACCTTGAGCTATAGGGTGAATCGAGACCGAGGATAGGGGGCGAAAGAGCTCGGGAGAAGTGGTGGCAACACACACACACACACACACTTCACAGATGAGTGATATCATTTCCTGACATGTTCATTATGATTTCACTCGTTTTGTATAAGAACTCCTCGGATTTATTCGAGAGTCAACTGTATATATACATAAATAGGTATGTAATGATGTGTAAATAATGTACCTACTGTATAATGTAAAATATATAATAGAAAAAAATAGAGTAACCAAAATTCAGACAAATTTATAAAAAAAATTATCCAGCGGATTGTGTCCGTTGTAGCGGGGTCCGATATATCAAGATTTAACTGTATTTCAATGTCACGCAAATAACGTTTTCACAAATAACGGTGTTTTACAGGCACTACTTATGCGTTATTGGTGTGATCCTACTGTACTGTACTGTACTATCTAATGAAGGAATTTATGTTATAAGTTGTACAGTAGTAAACTGCTACTGTATTATTATAGGAGACCATTTTTCACCTTTCTCCCTTGGTGTTATTGATGATCAAAAATGTCTTGGCTATGATGTCCAAGGAATATAATCTCAAAGAAAGAATATACATCATCATTTGACAGCTGTTGTATGTGAAGTTTGATAGCTTCAGACATATAATTTTCTCTCTTTACAGGTGTTGTAAGCCAAGTTTGATGACTTCAAGCACCGTGTAGAAGCTGGCTCAGAGTGTTACAACCAATGTGATGAGTTGGCCAAGAAGCTCATTGTAAACCAGAGTCCGTATGCTTCTGAGATTGAGAGGAAACGGGAAAAACTGAGGTAGGTTTTACAATGCGACTTGTGGTTGTTGTTGTTTGTTGTTGTTGATGTTCTCCCAGGGCAGAATGGCCTCCTGCCCCACAGACCCCTGGTCACAGTGAAAAAACAAATTAAAATAAAGGAGGGGTTGTATGTCCCTATATGTATGTATGTCCCTATATGTATGTATGTCCTTATATGTGTGTATGTCCCCATGTCCCAATATGTCTGTATGTCCCTATATGCCTGGGCTACTGAAGCACATCCCAAGGAAATGGGACCAGAGCTTACTGTATGTCCCTATATGTGTGTATGCTCCTATATGTCTGTATGTTCCTATAAGTCTGTATGTCCCAATATGCCTGGGCTACTGAAGCACATCTCAAGGAAATGGGACCAGAACTTACTGGATCAGGGAGATTAGGGAGAAATACTCAGACTCATGAGGATTGTTAGTTTGTTATTGTGTGAAGTACATTGAGCTTACAGTGTGTGGAATATAGCCAGATATATCTTAATGGGAATGTACTGACTGCAAGGAAGGTAAGTAGGCCTACAGTAATTCTATATATCGATAATAGACAGTAGAGTAAAACTGAACATTGATTTAGACTGTTAGATTTGATTAGCTGAATCCTAGTTAGTTTTTAGATCATTGGCAGTAGAGGTTGGTTAGTGTGTCAAGCAACTTTGACAAATAGCACAGTACATTACAGTAAGATCTCACAGTACTGTACTTTTTAAATTGATGGCTCAGTTTGCTTATTGTTTGAAGTACTGTATATAAAAAAGTTTGGAGAATGTTTTGTAGTGGATAAGAATTGGACCGAGTGAGGAGGGAGTGTTTGAACAGGGAAGACTGGAGTCTTTTTTGCCGTGGCCATTCCCTTAGGGGGAGTTCCCGGAGGGAACGAGGCGTCAGAGCTATAGATAGATAGAAGAATTGGTGTGCAGGTTTCTATTGACTTACAGACATCAGTGGTAGAACACTTGACTATTTATCTATCTATCTATAGCTCTGACGCCTCGCTCTCTCCAGGAACTCTCCCTTAGGGGGTGGCCACAGCAGAAGTGTTTCCAGTTGTCCCTGTTCCAACACTCCGTCCTCACTTTCTCAACCCCCCCCCCTTCCCCCCCTCACACTTCTCTCTCTCACATACTCTTCCACTGTTCTGCCATCTAACCTTTGACTGCAGGGTATATATTTATTTTAGCGTTTGCCGTTGATTGTTATGTTTTAAATGTGTGAATATCATATGAGTGAACCACCAAAGCTAAAGTGACATATTTAGATGTGTTGTTAGGTTCAGTATGAAGAGGAAGTTAAGAATTAATAAGACTTGGTTGGCTCGGCATCATGTACTGTATGTATTTATGTATGTATGTATGTGTGTAAATACCCTTATTCATAGTTCATCCTACACTTTCATATTAATTAATTATATTGTATTATGTGTAAGTTCTTGATATTGCAAAGCACGTTTTTAAGGGGAGAAACTTCTCTTTTGATAATTTGAAGTACTGTACTATTGAATCCTCTAATCTATGAAACAAGTCACCACAATGTTACCATTAAGGGGAAGGTGTTGCGTTGGTAAATCTGGAGCAACTGATTCCTCCAAACTATTCCAAGCAACAGAATACCATTATTTTTGCTCCTCTGGTCCTGTTTCCTGGAATTATTATTATCATTATTATTATTATTATTATTATTATTATTATTATTATTTTTGTTGTGGTTCTATTTCCAAGGATACTTTGGAGGATAACACAAATCAAAGAATAGGGGGACGGGGGGGGGGGGGGGGGGAATAAGGGACAGGCTTGGGGGGGACTGGGGGGGTGCAAGAATATGGGGACTGGGGGTGAGTGGGAATATGGGGACTGGGGGTGTGTGGGAATAAAGGGACAGGCTTGGGGGGGTGCAAGAATAGGGGGACAGGCTTGGGGGGGTGTAGGAATAAGGGGACAGGCTTGGGGGGGGACTGAGGGGGTGCAGGAATAGGAGGACAGGCCTTGGGGGGGGGGGTAGAAAGCCTGTCCTTTGTTCCCACACCCCCTTCACAGAATTGAAATAATATATATCTGCTTATATACTTTTTTATTGCAATTCTCTATTAATTTTCCATATTCTTTCATTATTATTTGACGTATAACTGTACTGTACAGTTGCCAAAAAAGGTATTGAAACAACTATTGATACAACATTAAATATATTAATGTCCATAGTTGTTTGTAGGGATTATAAGTATGTATTACAGAAGGAAATATACATATCGTGTGTAAGTTTGTTGGATTCCTTCAAGTTTCCTTATCTGGCCAATGTTAGTAAGGTTCCATAACTGGCAACAATATTCCACCATTGGTAATATAAGTACTTTAAATAACGTGATTAATGTAGGGGCCTCTCTTGTTTGGAATGTCCTAAGTATCCACCCCATATTTTTTCTGACTTCTGCTACAATATTGATGATGTGGCAATGGAAACTAACATCATCACTAATTGTTACTCTTAAATCTGGCAAGTGTTTGTTGTGTATTTTGTTGTCTCCTTCTGGTGTTTTATCATTTTATTTAGCTAGTGTGTGTTTCGGCTGCCGGTAACTTAACAACTCAGAATTTAGAGCTGTTGAATGCCATGTTATTAATTTCTGCCCAGGTATATATGGTTGTAAGATCCTCTTGTATCCTTTCAGAGTCATTCTGGCTTTTTACCTCACCGAGCAGTCTTGTATCATCTGCGAATTGTGATGTTTTGCAGTACTGTGTGTTGCAATCAATGTCACCGATATAAATGAGGAAGAGGAGGGGGCCAACCTCTGAGCCCTGCACTACTTTATTCTTCACATCCACTTTCACTGATTCAATTTCTTCAACCATCACAGACTGAACTCTGTCTTCGAAAAGTTTTCTAGCCACTTGTGTAGCTTCCCTCTTATACCAATATATGCCAGTTGTTGTAATAAAGTTAAGTGGTCCATCTTGTCAAAGGCTTTGGAGAAGTCTAGATAGACTACATCCACCCCATCTCCTTCTTGTAAAGTATTCAGTATATCCTTCCTCCGCTTCTAAATCCGTGTTGCCCGATGTTATATAATTATTCTGCTTGTAGATATTTGGTGACTTGTTTCACAACTATCCTCTCAAATATCTTAATCACATGTGATGTTAGAGCCACAGGTCTGTAATTTTTAGGTTCCGTTTTTGGTCCGTTTGTATATATGGGCATGATTTTTCCATGTTTAAGTAGTCTAGGTATATCCCGTGTATCAAGTGATTTCCTCCACAGTAATTGTAGTGGTGTAGACACAGTAGATACACATTGTTTCATTAACACCGCTGCTATGCCGTCTGGTCCTGCAGCAGAGTAGGTGTTCATTTCTCCTATGGATGATTTTATGCTGGATTTGCTTATTTCTATTTTGTTTAGTTGTGATTCTGTGGGAGGTATTGTTGTTGCTGTTTGCCAGTGATTCCTTCTGGCCAGGTTTGGTGTACTGTATTAAATATTGATATATATTGGTTGTTAAGTGCTTCACTTATTTCCTGTGGGTCGCTGGTGAGGTGTCCATTATATTTAAGTGGTCCTATGGTTGTGCGTGTGTTTGCTTTTTTCTTGGTGTATTTAAACAAGTATTTTGGGTTCACTTTTATGTTACTTAGAGCTCTGTAGTTTTGACTTTGCTTCTCATGTGACTGGGCCAGTTCCATCTCTATTCGTTCATGTTTTTGCTTTATTGTATTACTGTTTTCGTCTTCCAGTAGTCATTTATTTAGTTTTGTTCTCTTCCTCATAATTACTCTTCTATCCCTTGGGATAGAGTAACTTTTTAGCTGTCTCTTTCTAGGGATATGTGATTTACAAATGTTCTGAAGCTTAGAAGTAAAAAGTTGATACATTTCACTAGCTGTCTGTCCATTCACCTCCTCTTGCCAGTCTATATTGGATATTTCATCGTTGATAGATTTCTAATCAATGCTGTCGTGGAAAAAGTTGATTGATTGCAAGTCTTCGGTGTTCGCTGGTCCGTTATGTGGTTGCCGATTGGAGTTCAGTGTTGTTTCAACCACCATTAGTGGGTGATCCGAAATGGTAATATCTTTGGCCTTTACATCACTTATTAATTAAATCTTCATCATTAGTGAGAAATACCGGTAAGTCTAAAATATTATTTGCTCTTGTTGGTACAGTATATGAATGATCTGTTTTAGCATTAGGTTGTCCATCATTGTGAATAGTGAGTTAGCTTATACTCTGTCTTCTGTTGTTCCTCCACATATCATTGTTTCATTCCATTGTATATCAGGCAAATTGAAATCTCCGTTGATTATTATCGTAGGTTCGGGAGCTTCGAGTTTCTTTGCTTCGTATTCGATATTTCTCAATACTTCTAGCATGTTTTCTGTTGAACATCTTGGTGGTCTGTATATGCTACTCAATAAGATTTTCCATTTATTTATGTATAAAATAACATATTCTACTTCTCCGGTCGACCCTGCAGTGGCTAACATTTGTGTGTCTTTTGCAATATCATTTCGTGTGTAGATCAGAACTCCTTTTTTTCTGTCGTTTGTTCTGTCTGCTCGATATATTTCGTAACCTTCTATTTTTATTTCAGCCTCTCTTATTTTGTTTCAAAGATGACTTTCAATGATGCAAATATGGACACTATTATATTCAACCCAGATTTCTTCTAGCATTTTTTTTCTTGTACCATTTTCTTCTAGGAATTAGGCCTTCAATATTACAGTATATTATTGTTTCGATCTTCAACTCTGCACTTTTCCCTTGTTCGTTTTCCTTTCCCTGTATTTTTTGTTCGTTTGATGTGTGTCTCAGAGGGTTGACGTGTATTTCTTCGGAGCTGCCAGTTGAGTCTAGATTTTTTAAACTAGTATTTTGGTGATTGCCTCTGTTTCTTCATTTACACAACACATTGTGCGTCGGATGATGCTGAGTTTGGCTTGTATAAAAGATGGGCACTGAGTACTGAACAAGGAATGTCCAGTTTGCCACCGAACATCGTAAAACACCCTCACTGGTACCATAACAGCTGCAGTATTTGGGAATAACCCTCACTTCCCTCTCTCTGTGGCTGGGTACCAGTTCGGAAGTTGTGACGTGTGAGTGTGTGAGCAGCAGTTGACCTGGGCCATGGTAACGGGCTTAGTTGAAGCCTATGTCCAGTGTCGGATCATATAAAAAAAAGATGTGCAGTGATGACATTTCAGTTTATTCTGCATGACAGTGGTTTGTTTTATGTTCATATACCATATATTTACCACATCTTCTCACCCAGTAGTGATCATACACTCTACACCTTGAGAAATGTAGGTGTATGCGGTTGTCATTTTTCTCAATTTGTTTTCTGATGTTTGGTGATACCATGATTACAGCAGTTATGTGTCCAGGAGTACTGGGCTTTGTAAACAATAACTTCATGTCCTCTTCTTCAGTCATAAGGTCTGCTAAGTTTTCATTTTTGTCTTAAATAGACTTGATAATTTCTGAGTCTTCGATACAGTCTGGTATGAACGTGATACTTATTTTTGGCTTCAATTTTTTCTCACTAATTATTTGATGATTGTCAGCTATTTGATCGTTTGCTTCCAGTGCTTCGACTGCTCCATCCTTTGTTGACTCTGAAGAAAATACTGTACTAGTTTCATCGTTTTATGTTGGATAGTTTTGGCAGTTACCATGGGTACTTGTTTGAGAGTTTAAATTATTTCCATGTTGTTTGCCGGGGTCATAAGATCTTTCGGTTTTATAAACACAGTATGTTGGTTGAGATTTACCTTTCCATCGATGTCAGCATATGAAGTACCTGGGTGTTTCACTTGCCTTGTTTTTGTCATAGCTTGATTTGTGTCGGCTTGTTGATTTGGTTGTTGCGGGGTGTGTAGCATATCCGGGTAAAGTTGCCGTCTGTTGTCCTTGTTTTCATTGTTTATGGTGCGGTTGAGTAGTTTGATGTTGGGGCGTAGCTCTGTTATTGCAATCACTAGGGCTCCATCACCAGTCTGCTGACCATTACCTCCATTTTGTTCCACACAGTCCACCAGAGTTTGATATTCTTCTATTCCTAATTTCACACAGTTTTCACAGGTGAATTGGATCCATGAAGTGAAGTACTTGATAACTGTGTAACACAGCAGTTGTGTACAGGATACATGTAGCATGTAGGAGATTTTTACACTGATCACAGGGAATGGTTGGGGTAGATACCTCCTTGGTACAGTTGCCAAAAAAGGTATTGCGACAAATCTTGATAGAACTTTAACCCTAGTAATATCCACAACAATATTTATGGACTATAAGCATGTATAATAGAAGGAAATGTACATATCTTTCTGTAATACATGCTTATAATCCCTACAAACAACTATGGACATTAATATATTTAATGTTGTATCAATAGTTGTCGCAATACCTTTTTTGGCAACTGTACATTGGTTACAAGTTTTTTATTTGGTTTCACAATTCTTGATGTTATTAGCTTATCCATTACATAGAGGTAAGCTCACTTTGTTAGTAGCACCATCACTGTCACATTTGAAACAGTTTCTATCACCACTAACACACACACACACACCCTCTTCTGACTGGAAAATCATTAGATACGCCACAGATACGTCTCTTTGTCTCTTTGTGAAAAATTAAACACAACATCACCTGTATATTAGGTAATCAATGAGATACACCTCAATATTCTTTACTGTTTAATGTTGTAATAATAGAAAATCATTCTTAAGTGACTACAGATACTTACAATCACAATAAATAGTAGTTAAGTTTTGGAAATTAATATATATTGCATTCTCATCCACATCATCTCTTTCAAACAATTACTTGAACCAAAAGAAAATATCCCTAAAAAATTAATAATATCAGGTACTTCCTGTCACAGGAAAAAATAATGTACTGTAGATAATCTTTGGCAGTGACTCTAAACCTAAATAATAATAATAATCATCATTAATTTTCCTTCAGAGTAGTATGCCACTGTAGTGACCACACACTATGGTCACTCCGGGGTCACCAATGTAGGAAATAACGTATCCCTTACTTCCGGAGGTGTAATACAGTAGACTCTTTACAAGGCATAGTTTATTATAGTACAAAGGAAGGGGCAGGAGCCACGCAGGTCAGCAGGATAGGAGCGTGGGTGTGTGGCATAGCGTGGGTGTAGCTAGGGCGCCAGTGAGTCTCCTGGTGGTGGTGCTGCTGCGTGGGTTACTGCTTGTAGGGAATGGTGACCAGCCAGGGAGAGATGATGCTGGTGGGTGGTGTAGCTGGAGTCTGGGTGAAGAGTGGATTAGTGACCAGGCACGGCCTGCCTTTTATCTGGATGGTCGAGGGATTAACTCTTGCCCCAGGCGCTTTGGCCAGGGATTAAGTTAAATATAGACTGGAGAATACAGTCTGTTCCTTGCAGGAGTAGGGAGACAGGCTTGGGGGGGTGCAGGAGTAGGGGGACAGGCTTGGAGGGGTTTTGTGGGGTGAGTAGGGAGACAGGCTTTCTACCCACCCCAGTCCTGTCCCCCTATTCCCGCACCCCCCCCAGTCCCCCCCAAGCCTGTCCCCTACTCCCACACCCCCATAAAGAAAAGCTTGTCCCTATCAGTGTTTTGTACCATCACTTCTCTCATATCAATCCAGACAACATCATGTTCCTGATCATCTTCTCTGACTAAGCATATACCAAGATGACTGGCCAATTTCTTATATAGTCTTTGAAGTCAGAGTGTTGGAGAGTATGGATGGAGTATGGGTTCTATCTTCTGGCAAGTGGGAAAACTGGGATGAGTTGGGAATCTATCCATCTATCTATCTATAGCTCTGACGCCTCGCTCCCTCCGGGAACTCCCCCCATACCAAAGGGATGGCCACGGCAGAAGAGTTGGGGAGGCACAAACCAATCCCCGGCCCTTTCAATGGCAGTGGTAATGGTGCTGTGAGCAGAGTCTCCTTCACTTTAAGGGGGTGCGGGAGGAGGGGACAGGCTTGGGGGGTGCGGGAATAGGGGGACAGGCATGGGGTGGGTTGAAAGCCTGTCCCTTATTCCTGCACCCCTCTAACCCCCCTCCCCCAAGCCTGTCCTCCTACTCCCGTACCCCCCAAGCCTGTCCCCTAATCCTGCACCCCCCTAACCCCCCCCCCAAGCCTGTCCCCTACTCCCGCACCCCCTTAACCATGATAGGCCTCAGAATATAGTAGCTTGATTCTTTTAATGTTTCCCAGGTTCTGTACTGAGTAGCAGGGTTGCTATAATGGAATTCTTGTTTTGGCCAAGACAACCATCTGCAAATAATATTACTTCTTGGATTCCTGCAGTGTTCAAATTTTCTAGGTACAGTCGTGGTCAATAATAATCATCCACATATGGGTTCACATAATGATGTTATTGTTTTAAGTAGTGTGAAGCTGCTTATAGTAAATTAATAGATGGTATTTAACCTATTTATTGGAAAGTTTATCATCTAAAAAGCAGAGGTAAGCTGTCAAACTCTTACGTGAGTTACCCCCTATATGCATGACTATATTTGACCGCGACTGTACGTTCTTACGCACGTTGCAATTTCTGATGATCCTCTCTTACCCTGTCCATCATGTCATGTGTAACAGTGACAGCTCTTTGATTCCAGTTCATAAATTGTAAAATTATAATTTGACAACCTTCTCTTGTAGATCTCCTGCTTTGACTCAAGTGGGCTGTGTGTGTGTGTGTATGTGTATGTATGTATATATGTATGTATGTATGTGTTATTATTATTATTGTTATATACCTCACTCACTGCCACCTTCCCATTTAACATACACATATAATTATTAAATATTTATATAATGCAGGAATTGTTACATTTGTGTTACAAAAAGTTATATGTACTGTGTGTGAGAGAGAGAGAGAATAAATTGTATGTATGTATGTACAGTTGGAGTCTTAAATAATCATCCACATAAGAGTATCTCAAACAATTTATTTACTGTACAGTATAATGTTTTCACGTTCACATAATTATGATGTTATTGTTTTAAGTAGTGTGTAGCTGCTTGTATTAAATTAAAAGATGGTACCGTAGTTAATCTACTTATTGGAAAGTTTATCATCTAAGGAACAGAGGAAAGCTGTCAAACTCTTAAGTCAGTTACCCCTATATGGATGATTATATTTGACCACGACTGTACTACTAACTCATTCCTCTGGTTTGTACTTTGAGTCTGTGTGTGTGTGTGTGTGTGTGTGTGTGTGTGTGTGTGTGTGTGTGTGTGTGTGTGACTTATATTTTTTTGCTTCCTTTCTAAAATAGGAAAAAGGAAGAAATGAAAGAGAGGGAGAAAATATTATGAAAATCATATACTGAATATACGTAGTCATACATATTGGGAGTATGTATGTATGTATGTTTGTATTAATTGTATGTATACTTTTACAGAGGCTGGTGGGAAGCAGACAACTTGAACCTCATGTAAGTATTTATGTATGTATGTATGAATGAGTGTATGTATGTATATGTGTATGAATGAGTGTATATATGTATGTATGTATATATGAATGTGTATGTATCTATGTATGAATGAGTGTATGTATGTATGTATGTATCTATCTATGTATGAATGAGTGTATGTATGTATGAATGAGTATGTATGTACAATATATATTTAGTTTATCTATTTAACCAAACAACAACAACAACACACACAAACTTTCAGATTCAGTTCTGAAATTTTGTGTGTGTGTGTGAGTGAGAGTGTTTGTGCATGTGTATGTGTGAGTGAGAGTTTGTGCGTGTGTGTGTGTGTGTGTGAGAGAGAGTTTGTGCGTGTGTGTGTGTGAGAGAGAAGAGGAAATTGACGAATGAAAGAGAGAGAGAGAGATTGATATAAGAATACAAACCGAACACACTTGGCGATGCTTTCACCCTCAAGTTGGGCTGTGTGTGTGTATGTGTGACCCCGGTGGTAGAGTAAAGAAATACTTGAGAAATTTGTTCTTAATATTATGACAAGGAGGAAACAAAATACTTTCTGTGTGACATTCAACCATTGTACAGTTGGACACACATGAAGCTGGTATGGCTCGTTACTTGTGAGGTGCTTGGCTACAAAAGAAAGGAAAGTGAAAAAAGATGTAGTTTGTTGACAGGCAGACAGTAAAATATTATTACTGTCTGCTTGTCAACAAACTACAGTATAACTTTGGCTTACTTTCCTTCCTGTTGTAGGTACAGTATCTCACAAGATTCATGTGTGGCTAACTGTATATTGTGATTATGGTGTTTTCAGTTTGTAATGTTTCATTTAACTTGTAATAATGTCATCTGGTCAGCTGCTCTGATAGATACAGTACTGTATACAATTCATTATAAGTTACTAAGCATCACATATTTGTCCACTGCTAGAGGTTGTAAAGTTATTTTTACACTTTTTCTATTTTCACACACTATTTTCACACTTTCTCTATTTTCATACTTTCTCTATTTTTACACTTTCTTTATTTTCACTTTTTCAACATACAGTATTGCAATTATGTATCTGAAAGATGTCAAATGTGTGTGTGTGTGAAGAGTACTGGTAGTATATTAATTGATTTATATGTTGGTATAGGAGTGGTGGAAGGACACACACACACCAAACTTCGAGATAAGGAAACGTTGTGTCAGTTTGTGTGTAGCATTGTAAGGCAGGAGTGTCTGGGTTGGAATTTTATTGGGTTATACCATATTTCCTTTTGTATGTTCAATCTAATATAAATAGGAAATATCTTTCATTTATCGTTTATATAGTGGTAGCATTGTAATCCCCTAATGTTAATGCGAATACTAATAGGAATAATAAAAACATTTGTTTCTTAACACAACAAATGACTGTGCTCAGCCAATCCAGATTTCCAATTCATTCACCAAAGCAATACTCACATCACATTTTACTTTATATGATGAAATTTAGTCCAGAGATATCTGTCCTGGACAATACATTTGGAGCATCTTGATTCCTCCAAAATATGTCAGGGAAACATGACTAGATAAACAATAATAATTATAATAATAATAATAACAATAATAATGATAATAATAATAATAACAATAATAATGATAATAATAATAATAATAGTGGTTCTGTTGCTTGGAATAGTTGGAGGAATCATTTGTTCCAGATTTACCATTAATACTGTACTTGTGCTTTATTAATAGAGTAATTTAATGGACCCTGTGTGTGTGTGTGTCTGGGTTGATACCTGAACACTTGCCTATACAAATTATTAATGTTAATATTATCATTACAGCCATTTGGTGAAGATGTGATGACATGAGTTCCTCACCTGTACCATGGTGTGTGTGTGTGTCCTGGTGATGGTTTGGGTGGGCTGTCAACCAGAAACCACCTGCTTCAAATCTCGTGCTTTGACTCAAGGTGGGCTGTGTGTGTGTGTGTATAAAGTAATGGAGAGCTTACTTGGCACTGTGTTAATTACTATATCTCTAAGGAGTAAGACAGGGATCACTAACTTCATGTTTATTGTCTTTGTTGATGACCTAATTAGGATAATTAAAGAAGGTAGTGGCCCTGATGGTTTTCTATCTTGGCTACACATCCATGTCCTGATGGATGATACGGTACTCCTGTCTACAACTAGAGTAAATAGGATTAAAAAACAGTGCTTTTGCAGAAATATTGTTCAGACTACGGTATGAAAATTAACCAAGGTTACTAACGTTGGTGGTGGATGGGTTGGAGGTGAAATATTGTGATACACAGTTGGTATCAATAATAATCATTCACATATGGGTATCTCAAACAATTTACTACCTAATGTTTTCACGTTCACATATTATTTTAAGTAGTGTGTAGTTGCTTGTATTAAATTACAAGATGGTACTTTACCTACTTATTGGAAAGTTTATCATTTTAGGAAGAGAGAGAAGCTGTCAAACTCTTACATGAGTTACCCCCTATATGGATTATTATATTTGACCACGACTGTATGTATGTTGGTGTGCCTGTACGTGTCCCTTCCTTTCTCTCCTTTTCCTTCCCTTCCATTCCCTCCCTCCCTCCTTTCTTTCATAATAATAATTATATGATACTTATATAATAAATTATAATATTAATAATATAGGCTAATTCCAAAATAATTAATTCAGTTGTATTTTGTTTACAGATTTTTGGAGTGCAGTTGTACAAGAAAAACAACAACTACTACTATTACTACTAGTTAATGTAAGTGTTTTATGGACTTGCTGTGTGTATTTGTCACACACACATATAATCACTGATGTTATTAGTCTGTCTGTCTGATATCTTTCTCACACACAGACAATAATATAATACCATCAGTAATTTTGACTTAAACCCTACACTCTTTTAGGCATGTAATAATTATGATGTTATAATAATATTTGTCTGTGTGAGAGAGAGTGAGTGTGATATATCTCTCACACACACACAATATTATTATAACATCAATCATTTTTAATTGAACCCTACACCCTTACAGGTATGAATTAATTAATATTTTCACCTGGTAGATGATATATGTACAGGTATTAATATTATAAAAGGTAATAAATAAAATATGTATAATATTTTTTTTTTTATTTCCTTGTTTGTTATCTTTTTCTCCCCTTCTTTCTTGTGTGTTCTCTCTACACACCTGTAAAGTAAACAGATTAATTATTAGTATTAAACTTGTGTGTGTTCAGTACAATATATTTCTAAATAGAATCTGGAGAAAATTAGTCCTTCAAATTATTGAGTGTTACTGTACTTAAACATTTAATTAATACACAAACAGCTGCTTACATTTCATAAGTTAACAGAAATAGATTGACAAAACAACTTCCTGTTAATTCTAGATAATTTTTCTCAATGTAGGTTTAATAAAAGGATGAATTCTATACTAATGAAAATTACTACCAAAAAACCTGCCTTAATTTACTTCAATCTGAGTGATGGATTCCATTGTCACTTGAGGTTAATTAAAGGATTAATTCTATATTAATTAATGAAAATTACTATTAACTCTAACCTACTTTAATCTGTGATGGCTTCTATTGTCACCAACCGTCCCTCAACTGCTTGGTAATAGCCAGAGGGAATGTCACTTCCTTCAACCCTTGTAGTGGAACCTGGGACCAGAAAAGCATTATTGTATATATTACTCATACATACATACAGTCGTGGTCAATAATAATCATCCACATATGGGTATCTCAAACAATTTACTGTCTAATGTTTTCACGTTCACATATGATGTTATTGTTTTAAGTAGTGTGTAGCTGCTTGTAGTAAATTAGAAGATGGTAGTTAACCTGTGTGTGTGTTATCATTGTGTCGTAGGCAGCGTGTTGTACAGTCATGGTCAATAATAATCATCCATATAGGGGTAACTCAGATAAGAGTTTGACAGCTTCCCTGTTCCTTAGATGATAAATTTTCCAATAAATAAGTTAACTACCAACTCTTAATTTAATACAAGCAGCTACACACTACTTAAAACAATAACACACACACACTACTTAAAACAATATCACACATACACGTTAAGGTGAAAACATTACAGTAAATTGTTTGAGATACCCATATGTGGATGATTATTATTGACCACAACTGTACATACAAACTGTATATTATATAAATCACACAGGACAATTAGGTTGACATTAAGGGACCCTGTTTTGTAGTAAAATAAATTGGAGGAAAATGGGTCCTTCAAATATTGTCACGAAACACACACACACCTTTATAGAAGGAGGAATCAGAAGTCTCCAAACACACACACACACACACATTATCTCTCCCTCCCCCTCTAACACACACACACATTGTTATTGCATAAACACTTACATTTGTTGTTGTTGTTGTAGTTCCTCAAGGTGTTTGTACTGTTGTTGTTGTTGATTCATCATGAAGTGGATGCCCAAAATGGCTGAAAAAAAAAATATGATAGTACTTTACTTTTTTCTTCGTTAATATTAATCCAAACATAAAAACGAATAAACAGAAAGAAAGAGAAAGGATTGGAGATAAGGCACACCAAATTGGAGTGACGTAGATAAAACAGGAGAAAGAGATGAATATAGGACCCAAGATGACTGCAAAAAATATGACAGTACTTTACTTTTTTATTAACCCTAAAAGTATTTAACTAATTTTAATTTTGTACGAGGGATAAATGATGAATAAGCAGAGACAAATAGAAGAGATATAGAGACTGTAGGAGAGATAGGAGAGAGAAAAGAAAAGAGAACAGTGGGGTCCAGAGATGGCTTGAAAAAATGGTGATAGTTGTTGACATTTTTCCATTTTTCTTCATAACTATTCAACTAAATAAAAATATCAAAACATGGAGAGACAGAGGAAGGATTGGAGATGAAGGAGAGACAAATGGAATGCACATAGATAAAATAGGAGAGACAGAACAGAGACATAAATGTAGAACTGACTCCTACAAACAACAACAAATACAACCCTATAATTGAGTTGTGCCCAAGCAGAAGTCTGTGTGTGTGTGTGTGTGTGTGTGTGTGTGTGTGTTAGTCATAGGTGTGTGTGTACGTTAGTCATTGTGTGTGTGTGGTAGTCATTGGTGTGTTGTTCCCAAACTTTAACTACTTGTATGTATGTATGTGTGTGTGTGTGTGTGTGTGTGTGTGTGTGTGTGTGTGTGTGTGTGTGTGTGTGTGTGTGTGTGTGTGTGTGTGTGTGTGTGTATGTATTGTCACGGTCATAGTTATATGACCCGATGCACCCAAGAGAAAAAATGCACCGTTTCTCTCCCAAATACTCTAATTTGACACTACGGGGGTATACTTGGAACATTGAGAAAATAACCTTAATTTAATTCACATATACTATGCGTTTCACTCAAGTACATTGACCACATTTAACTTGACAATATATTAACAACATTAACTTAACACAATATATAATAACATTAACTTAACACAATACATAATACAATATTCTGTTCTCCCAACTTAAGCAATTCAAAAATAATAACTTAAATACTAAACCTTAAATATTAAACCTTAATACTACTTACAACTAAGTCACCAACCCCGTCACCACCAATCCACCTGGAGCACAAGAAGCAGAGGGTATGTCTGAAAACCCGACTTCCTGCCCTATATACCCTGTTGAAGGCATGACGTATGTGCATCTGAGATGCCTGACCCAATGAAACAACCCCCTCAACGCGGGAAGCCTCTTGACCAATACCACTGCTAAACGTATGCACACACACTCTGCCATTTGTTGCCTTTCCTCACTCGTTCCCTTCCAGAGATGGTAGTTAAGGATAATTCCCTTAACAGGTAGTTAAGGCTGGTTCAGGCCACTCGTCACACCCTCACAACTGAAAAAAGATTTTGGCACAGACAAAAACTGACTTTCTCCCTCCATCTCATGAATCCCTCTGGACAGACAATTAGCCACAACATTTAGTTTCCCTTTTACATGGACAACATTCAGGTTATATTCCTGTAAATACAAACTCCAACGTGTGAGTCGCTGGTTTTTATTTCTAAACTTATCTAGATATTTTAATGGTTGGTGATCAGTATACACCGTAAGAGTATCACCTGAAGAACAAACATATACATTGAAATGTTGGAGACCAAGTATGAGTGCCAAGAGTTCTTTCTCTATGACAGAATAATTAAGCTGGGATTTACTAAACTTCTTGCTATAATAGCAAACTGGGTGTTCCACTCCATTTCCATCATCCTGCAATAGTACTGCTCCTGCGCCTAAATTACTTGCATCAACTGCTAACTTAAATGGCTTGGTAAAATTTGGAGCCTGCAACACAGGTGAACTTGACAAAACTGACTTCAACTGGGCGAAGGCCGACTCGCACTGTGGTGTCCACTCATACTTAGTATCCTTACATAATAAGTTAGTTAATGGAGCCACAACATCAGCAAAATTTACCACAAACATCCTATAATAACCCACCATACCCAACAGACGCTGTATTTCTCTCCTACACCGAGGTCTGGGGAAACTACATATGGCATCTATCTTGGCCTGAGGAGGCAACAGTGTACCCTGACCTATAATATAACCCAAGTATTTAATTCTTGCTTTCACGAAGTCACATTTATCCAAGTTCGCTACTAAATTTACCTGTTCCAACTTTTCCAACAACTTCTCCAACCTTGCAAAATGCTCTTTCCATGTATCATTAAAGATCACCACGTCATCTATATATGTTACACAACCTTCCAGATGTTCAGTGATGATGTTCATTAATCTTTGAAACGTGGCCGAACTATTTTTCATACCGAACGGCATCACTTTACAACAATATGCATGACCCAAAGTAACAAAACATGAAACCTGTTTGGCTCGTTCACTCAGTGGGACTTGCCAGAAACCCTTGAGGAGGTCTATTTTAGTTATGAATTTTGCACTGCCTACTGTATCCACACACTGATCCACTCTGGGCATAGGATAAGAATCCACCTTTGTCACTGCGTTAACTTTTCTATAGTCTATACAAAATCGAACACCCCCACCTGGTTTATCCACTAGGGTCACTGGAGATGCCCACTCACTCTGGCAGCTTTCTACCAGATCATGCTCCAACATATATTGGATCTCCTTCCGAATCACGTCGGCTTTTTTCGGGTTCACTCTGTACGGACGTTGCCTCCTTGGATCTGCTTCCCCAACATCCACGTCGTGTTCCAGGACATTCGTCCTGCCAGGTGAATTCCGAAACACACTCTGAAAGCGATATAAGAGGCCAGACAACTCCTCCCTCTCAGGCGACTCAAGATGCGAAGTTTTTCCTCTAATCAACTCCTCTACATTCACTACCCCATTCCACCTGCTCTCCATCTCTGGAACCTCATCTTCCTCATCCATACTGCAGACGTTAATCACAGCTACAGGATTTTCTCTGCGGTAATAGAGCTTAATCATATTAACATGACATATCCTCCGACTCTTCCGTTTATCAGGAGTTTCTACCACATAATTAACATCAGATAACTTTTTCACAATCCTGTAAGGTCCTTGGAACCTTCCTGCAAGAGGTTGGCCCTGAACAGGTAATAATAAAAGTATCTCATCTCCAGGCTTAAATATTCTCACTCGTGCCTTTCTATCATACCAAACTTTCATACCAGTCTGAGCCTTGTTCAAGTTACATTCTGCCAACTCCCATGCTCTCTTCAACCTAAGTTTCACATCAGTCACATATTTAAGTAGTCCTCTCTCATTACTTTCCTCCAACCACTTTTCTTTCACCAATCTTAAAGGACCTTTGACATTATGACCAAATAGTAACTCAAAGGGACTAAAACCTAGGGATTCATTAGGTACTACACGTATAGCAAACAACACATATGGAAGACTCTTATCCCATTCTTTCTGATAATCTTCACAGTGCTTTCTCAACATACTTTTTAAAGTTTGGTGAAACCGTTCTATAGTACCTTGACTTTGAGGGTGATAAGCAGTAGAGGACACTTGTGTAATGTTTAACTGCCTCATGACTTGTCTGAATATTTTAGACAGAAAATTTGACCCTTGGTCAGATTGTATTTCCTTTGGCAATCCAAAATGTGTAAAAAATTTAATTAGTTCTCTAATAACAACAGAAGCAGATATATTTCTAAGAGGTACTGCTTCAGGGTAACGGGTTGCCATGTCCATTATTGTCAAGATGTACAAGTGACCATTTGACGTTCTAGGAAGTGGTCCAACAATGTCTACCTGTACCCTTTCAAATGGTTCTCCAAAATGTGGAATAGGAATCAAAGGTGCCACTTTTAACGACTGATTTGGCTTACCCATCTTTTGGCAAGTGTCACACGTCCGGCAGTAGTCCGCAACATCTCTCTTGAGGCTTGGCCAGTAGAAGCAACTCCTGATGCGCGCCACAGTCTTCCTTATTCCTAGGTGTCCCGACAATCCTCCATCATGTGCCATTGACAGGATTTCTTGACGTAATTCTTTCGGGACTACAACCTGCTCAACAGACCTCCATGTAATATCATCTTTATCTGCATCTATTGGTACCCATCTTCTCTTTAAAACATTTTCCACCACAAAAATTTCGTTTTGCTGGTTTTCTCCATCTTCACATTTTTTGAACACTTCCACTAGACTTTCATCTGCCTTTTGCAGCTCTAATAATCTCTTACTATCAACATCACAATGGGTCAAGTTAACTACATCAAAATCATTCTTACCTAGTATAGTTTCTCCTAAATTTATGACATCCTCCTCTCCATCTGCAATCTTCCCAGACTCTACTCTTTCCTCATCATCTACAGAAATATGTTCAGGAGCAAGCAACGCATTTTGTGACATTGCCCTTGTCACAGCACAGGAAGGAAATACTATAGGATCCCTCTTAACTAATTCCTCAGTGGCTTTGTGCCTCTCAGGCTCATTGGACACAATGGGAACAGGGTGAACTCTGCCTCCAGCAAGGTCATTTCCCAGGATCATATCAATCCCAGACACAGGCAAATCCTCTATTGACCCAACAATCACCCTTCCAGACACCAAATTACTGGTCAATGTAACCTCCACCAATGGAGCAGATACACAGCCAGATAATCCTCTTAGAAGGACATTCCTTCCTAAATTTTCATAATCACCCACCAATTTACTCAGTACGAGTGACTGTGATGCCCCAGTGTCTCTTAACAGCTTGATAGGGACAGTTTTCCCCCCCAGAATTAATTTTCCATCCAATATAAAGTTATCAAAAGTGCCTTGCTTGCTCTCACTACATTCAGTTTCATAATGTTTCTTTACATCAATACAATTATCTTCCAAAGAAGAAATGAAAGAGACGGCCTTAAAGTCTCTCAAATACCGACTCTGACTATCTTTTACTTCTTTACTCTTTTTAAAGCAGTCTCTCTCCAAATGCCCTAATTTACCACAATAGTAACAAGCCTTGGGTTTATCTCTCACCCCCCCTGCTTCTGTGGTCCTGTACTCCGGTGCTGTGTGGTGCCTTGCTGTGGGTACACTACATTTCTACGAGGTGGTGGTACATTATAATCATATGTTTTATTCTTCACATTATCCCAAGAAACATTTCCCATTTTCCGTGAAATCACATACTCATCGGCTATGATGGCAGCTCTCGCTCCATTCTCTATCCCCCTCTCCAAAATATGGAGATATATATCCCTATTTATAGTTCTACAAAAGTCCTCTAGCAACAATAATTCATAAAGTTTCTCAAAATCCCCATTTACTTGTTTGGAGTGTAACCATCGTTTAAAAGCCTTGTCTTTCTCATGTAAAAAATCCACATGAGACACACCAGTATTCTTAAAGTTGTTCCTAAAACGTAGACGATATGCCTCTGGTACTAACTCGTAAGCATGCAATATGGCAGCTTTCACTTTCTCATAATCATTACATTCATTTACCTCTAAAGCCGTATAAGCGCTCATGGCTTTTCCTTTCAACACACCTTGTAACAATATAGCCCATTTATCCTTCGGCCACCTCATATTGAATGCTACCTTCTCAAATGACATAAAATATTCAGTTGGATCATTTTCATTGTACTCCGGCACCATTTTCATATGCTTCGTTACATCAAAACCTGTGTGAAGCACATCACTTTCCCTTCTATCTCCACATTCCAGCCTCTGCTGTTCAAGCTGTGCATTTATTCTAGCCATTTCCACTTGTGCCTGTATCCTAGCTAACTCAACCTGTTGATCCGTTACACTAGAACTTAATATTTCCCTCATACTCGGCAATCCCATTGTCACAGGTTCTACCTCCCTTTGTTCTTCCACCTCATCCTCAGCACCAGCTGCCATGTCCCATCCTTGTGCACCCTGTACACTCCTATCTGACCTCACCTGCATCTCATTCCACACCTTTTCCACCAAGTGTGCCTTAAGAATATCAGAAACCTCCAGTACCCCTAATCCTCTTGCTACCAACTGTAGTTCATGTTTTGTCAATACATCAATCTCCTCAAATGAAGGATTCGAACGTAAAAATGATTCAACATCATCTTGACATATTAACACAGGCATATCTATTAATATTACTCCTATCACATATACCAAAAATATTTTGTTAAGAGAACAGATCACCTTGAATGACGTTTATCATACAACTATCAAATTTAAGGAAAACTAAATATTCACCCCAGGTAAACAAGTGATCCTGGCGAGGTCGCCAAATTCTTGTCACGGTCTTAGTTATAAGACCTGATGCACCCAAGAGAAAAAATGCACCGTTTCTCTCCCAAATACTCTAATTTGACACTACGGGGGTATACTTGGAACATTGAGAAAATAACCTTAATTTAATTCACATATACTATGCGTTTCACTCAAGTACATTGACCACATTTAACTTGACAATATATTAACAACATTAACTTAACACAATACATAATAACATTAACTTAACACAATATATTAACACATTATTCTGTTCTCCCAACTTAAGCAATTCAAAAATAATAACTTAAATACTAAACCTTAAATATTAAACCTTAATACTACTTACAACTAAGTCACCAACCCCGTCACCACCAATCCACCTGGAGCACAAGAAGCAGAGGGTATGTCTGAAAACCCGACTTCCTGCCCTATATACCCTGTTGAAGGCATGACGTATGTGCATCTGAGATGCCTGACCCAATGAAACAACCCCCTCAACGCGGGAAACCTCTTGACCAATACCACTGCTAAACGTATGCACACACACTCTGCCATTTGTTGCCTTTCCTCGCTCGTTCCCTTCCAGAGATGGTAGTTAAGGATAATTCCCTTAACAGGTAGTTAAGGCTGGTTCAGGCCACTCGTCACAGTATGTATGTTGATAGTAACACACACACACACACACAATTATCTCTACCTCACTCTCTAACACACACACACACTGTAATTTAATTATTGTAATTGTAATCGTTATTATTGTTGTTCTTAAAATTCCTATAGTTTTGCTTGTACTGTTGTTGTTCTTCAGTCTCTTATTACAACTCCACAACTCTGTAACAACAAAATAACAACCTATTTAATTTATGGATGACCAAAAAAATATGACAGTACTTTACGTTTTTGCTTTTTTCTCCATAACTATTAATCCTATTTTCATTTTGTAAGTGTTGGGAGATAGAGGGATAAATAGGAGAGATATAGAGACAGTAGGAGAGATAGGAGATAAAAAAAAATGGACAGTGGAGTCTCAAAGTGGATGAAAAAAAAGACACTATATTCTTTTATTAATAACCTAAAAAGTACTGTATTTAACTAATTTTAATTTTGTAAGTGTGGAGAGATAGAGGGATAAATGGGGTATAAGGAGAGATAACAGAATAGATATAGAGACAGTAGGAGAGATAGGAGAGACAAAAGAAAAGAGGAGACTGGAAGCCCAAGATAACTAAAAAATATATTATAGTTGACAATTTTGCTTATAACTCAAAACTGTTTGACTAATTTTAATTTTGTAAGTGTTGGGAGATAAGAGGAATCAATGGTAAATAAGCAGAGACAAACGGAAGAGATATAGAGACAGTAGGAGAGACAACAGAAAAGAGGACAGTGAGGTCCCAAGATGGCTTGAAAAAAATTGTGATAGTTGATGACATTTTTCCATTTTTCTTCAGAACTATTCGACTAAATTTAAATATCAAAACATGGAGAGATAGAGAAAGGATTGGAGATGAAGGAGAGATAAACAGAATGCACATAGATAAAATAGAAGAGACAGGAGAGACATAAAGATAGGGGTATTGGTCCTGATTCAACATAGAGTGGAAGCCCAAAATGGCTGAAAAAAATATGACAGTACTTTGCTATTTTGTTTATAATTATAAAACTATTCGACTAATTTTACTTTTGGAGACACAGGGAGATAGAGGAAAGATTGAAGATGAATGAGAGAGACAGAATTAACGTAGATAAAACAGGAGAGATAGGAGAGACAAAAGAAAAGAGGACAGTGGAGTCTCAAAGTTGATGTAAAAAATATATGACACTACTTAATTTTTTTGTTTTTTATTCATAACTATTAATCCTATTTTAATTTTATAAGTGTGGAGAGATAGAGGGATAAATGGTGTATAAGCAGAGACAAACTGAAGATATGTAAATAAAACAGGAGATAGGAGAGAGATAAAGATACGACAGTGGAATACCAAGATGGCTGCAAAAAATATGACAGTATTTTATTGTTTTCTTAATCACTCCAAAAGTATTTAATTCATTTTAATTTTGTAAGTGTGGGGAGATAGAGGGATAAATGGGGTATAAGGAGAGATAAACGGAATGAATGTAGATAAAACAGGAGAGATAGGAGAGACAAGAAAAGAAGAGTGGAATCTCAAAATAGCTGATTTTTTTTTAATAGTAGTTGACATTTTTGCTTATAACTCGAAAAGCATTTAATTTATTTTAATTTTGTAAGTGTGCGGAGATAGAGGAATAAATGGTGAATAAATAGAGACAAATGGAATCAAAGCAGATAAAACAGGAGAGATAGGAGAGACAAAAGAAAAGAGGATAGTGCTATGAGGTGTAGTGTAGAGGAGTAACTGTACATTTGGTGAAGTTAATGTGGTTTCAGGTTGACAGCCCACCCAAACCATCACCAGGACACACACATAAACACACACACACATATACACGGAAACACATACATACACAGACACACATAAACACACACACACAGGGTCCATTAAATACACACAAACACATATACATGCACACACACTTCATTTTACACTTATTGAAGACCACAAAATGTGTGTGTGTGGTTTACGGTCAGATCGCCCACAAATTATGTATTAATTATGTATATGTGAATTAGGTTTCGTTTAATAAGGCCTAAGGCTTAGGTGTTCAGAAAAGTGATTTATTTATATTTTTTCTCTTTTTTCTAAGGAGGGACTTCACATCATAGGATTTATTTTTTTAAGTAAAATTATATGTAGTTTCAACAAAAACAAATATGTGTTAGTAATGATATTGTTTTGCCAGGTTGATTTCGTGAGTAGGCCCCTAAATGACAAATATATATTCATTAGAATGGCCTGATATATTGTATTTACTGTGATAGTATGCTACAGTATTGTGTTATCCCAAAGATTAAATAATTATGTATGTACAGTATGTTATCAAATGAAGTATTTATCCAGCTAATATATGAGAATGAATTCAACATTAATGTAGATTTGATTAGACTTTATTTTTTATATTATGGAGACATTAATGTACTGTAGAATAATGTTGAAAATATGTGTATTTAAATGTCAAACTAATATTTACATAGCAATTCCTATCCATCTCTGGTACATAACTACAGTTTAACACTCAGTACAGTACAGTGCTTTCAAGGGACTCCACATCAATCAAGGTTCACAACTGATGGACACAGATTGGTTAATGCACAACATACTTTAGCTATCTTATCAATGGGTAATTTTCTAAACTCGTGGTTGCCACCAGGTGGCATCACAATCGGCGGTTCATCTCGCACACAAGCAAAATAAAATATTCCTTCAGAGTCATTCTATACACACACAAAAATACATCGAACTTAAATGATACATATTTCTACACAATTCTTTCTAAGTAGTAAAACACAGGTAAAATAGTACTATTCCTGATCAAAAGGAGTTAAGATGATTTTCTGGTGAAATTGGCATTCAGATTATTTGGCCGTCTCGGGATTACTAAACAGGTACACCATTGATTGGAAACAAAGTAAATGAAAATACAATAAACATAAAAAGAACATGCAGGTGATAGTTAAAACTCCGAATTACATAGATCAACTTCCTGGTTTATTGAAATACATATTTCAATGGGGTGATGCACTGAATAGCTCTGCCATCTGGTGGCAGCCTCTGAACTACATGTTTTCCACTTAAAATACATGTTTTTGCGGAATTCCAATATAATTTTTTGTACACCCTTTCATGTCATTTACTAAAAACAGAATATTATACTCATATCTTTGACCGACACTCGTATGGTTTGTAAAGTGATCCTTAAAAAAAAATATCCCGTAAATAAGGTGAAAATCATATCCATGAAAAAGATGTCTAGGCATATCTATATTAGTAAATATCCCATATAACTGGTTTAAAACGCTAAAACATGATAAATAATTGAGAAAAATATCTTCATGAAGATATATACTTTAAAATTCCTCACGGGGAAAAAGGTACAGTACTGTACAACAATTTTTCCCGACTCCCGAGTGTAAACAAACACTACCAGCTGGGTACCTGCCCCGGCCTTCAATTTTATGATGACACCTCAAAGTATTGAAAACTGGACTGTTGTGCAGCTGAAAAGTTTTTTGAAAGTGAGAGATGTGCCATTTTGAAATTATAATAAGACTGAACTGGAGAAGTTGGTGAAAAAATGTCTTCTACATCCTCATTTAGTAAAAGTAAGAGAAGCGGATGACGACGAGAGGGTGCAGGTCACAAGACGAACTGTAGAAGTTAATGGCAAGGCGGAGATATTCCCGGATCCCATAACATTAAAATCACGGAAAGAAAATTTAGAAGCAATGCCGCCGATAACAACAGAAAGTTACCTTTTTTATCTGATTTTCAAGATGAAGTGGTCTTCAAAAAGGTTTATGCTTCTCCACTCAGCCGCCGCGGCGCTGCAATGTTTACAATAATCGTACGTATGGCAGAGGGGAGTACCAAACGAATATGTCTAATGGCGAAATTTCTGCTTAAGTTTCATCAATGTTTTAAAAAATTTGACATCCTCATTCTCTTATTTGAAGGAGATTTCATCTTTATGCAAGAATAAGGTGAATATTTACACATAAACACACATTAATACTTCCCTAGAATGCCTTAGATAGGAAGGGGAGAGGAGTATGTTTGACTGTTATTTTATTTCAATCCCAATTTCTTTATACAGCTATGAATAGTGTAGAACCCTTAGTTTTGTTACTAAAGGCATGTTGCTTATCATTGCAACGATCAGTTGTACTTGCTTTTGGATAAAATAATATCCAATTGTGGTAGTTACAACCCTTTGGTCCGCCGACATGTAGTTCAGAAGTGGCCACCAGATGGCAGAGCTACTCACTGCATCACCCCATTGAGAATAGGCAACTCGAATGTGCTGGCGAAGTAGTTGAATCGTGGAGGGAATTTGTGGCCCCCATGTCTATCAACACATTGAGGGACACAACACGATGATGGCATGGTTGATAAAGTTGATTGTTGAGGTCTTGAGGAGTGAGGACTCTCAGTCTCAGGCAGATGCCAGACAGGCTCTCAGCTGATGTTTGTTTTGGTTCAAACTCGCTGAGTCTTGCTCGGCTACTTTTGCCTTGTTGCTCACTTGGTGAAGGAGATGCTAATATCTCCACAAAAATAACTATATCTATATATTACCATGTTACGTCATAATATGAGTAGCTGCGTACGACAAGTCAACGAGCGCCAACCCCCCCCCACCCACGAAATTGTGTTAATAATAGAAATAAACTAAACAATTCCTCTTCTACCTCCTGAACAACGCCTAGTCATTATCTGGTATCTCCCGCTATGTCTAGGGGAATTTTAAATCAAAGCAGTCCGAGGAGAATGACAACCGGTAAAGAAAATTCCACCCGTGTGAAGTTACTTTAATTCGTAATATTTTGGATAGCCATTGAGAATTGTGGTTATTATGTATAAATAACATTGATATACATACTCATTGTCTAAACAACCCTGTAGAAGCCATTAATTATCTAATTATCACAAATTGTGCAAATCTTTTGTTATAATCTGATCACGAAATGGCAATATCACGATGCCGGGGTCCAGCCAGCCAGCCAGACCAAATATCATACCGCTTCAATAACAATTTTATTAGGCGTCTTATTTGCATGAATTAAAAACACTTTACTTATTACTCATTCTTTATCTTATTGCAGCCTATTATGAAAGAATCTTTAGTTATCCTATGTTGATAATACATACATACAGAGAGAGAGAGAGGTAGAGTCACTGTGGATTTAAAAATTACCCAGCCAGTTACAGTTTGACGCCGACTGTATTAAGGTGTAATTAATTATAAATAACAGGCTCATAACATGAGCATTTGGTGGTGGTGAACCAAGCAAGTGTCGACATAGTGGTGACTGAAGCAGTGGGTGTGTAGATTGTGTGGGTGTGGTGTGTAGATTGTGTGGGTGTGGTGTGCAGGTTGTGTGGGTGTGGTGTGTAGGTTGTGTGGTGTTGTGGTGTGTGGGTGTGTATAGGTTGTGTGGGTGTGTGTATAGGTTGTGTGGGTGTGGTGTATAGGTGTTGTAGGTGGGTGTGTAGGTGTAGGTGGTGGGTGTAGGTGGGTGTGTAGGTGTAGGTGGTGGATGTAGGTGGTGGGTGTGTGTGTAGGTGGTGTGTAGATTGTGTGGGTGTTGTGTGTGGGTGTGTGTGTAGGTTGTATGGGTGTGGTGTGTAGTGTGGGTGTGTTGTGTAGTGTGGGTGTGGTGTGTAGTGTGGGTGTGGTGTGTAGTGTGGGTGTGGTGTGTAGTGTGGGTGTGGTGTGTAGTGTGGTTGTGGTGTGTAGGTGGTGTGGTTGTGGTGTGTAGGTGGTGTGGGTGTGGTGTGTAGGTGGTGTGGGTGTGGTGTGTAGGTGGTGTGGGTGTGGTGTGTAGGTGGTGTGGGTGTGGTGTGTAGGGGTGTTATTACATTACTGTACCGTACACATGTTGATTTATTGACGGTGCGTAGAACTGTCACAGTCATAATACACTTGCATTACTAAGTCTTCACAGTTACATCTGGAGCGATGTCGAGTAGTGACGAACGTATACTACAGCAAGAAGAGCCTAATAGCACAGTTCGCAAGATGGGTAGAAAAAAAAAAGGCTTCACCTAGTAAATGGGCAAATAATGTCGCCAAACTGAAAAGAAATTCAGGGAAAGAGTACGTGAGTGTCAAGAGTCGGAGACGTGTTAGAAGTCGGCAAATAGGAGTTGCTTGCAGGGATGGCTGTTTTGACTTAGTGACTGTACCTGTTATTAGAACACTATTCAGTAATTTCTGGGCTATCGCCAACTATGATGCACAGACTGCGTATATCCAGAAACTTGTTCATAAAGTAAATGTAAAGCGACGTAGGCCTAGCAAAACGCCTGACAATCCTGGCAAACAACGCGATTACAACCTTTCGTATAGTGTCGTATACCAAGATAAGACCTTTCCAGTATGTTGTACAGGCTTTACTTCTATCTTTGGTATTAGTAAAGCCCGTGTATCGTGGGCAATAAGCAAAAAGACCTGCACCGATGTTCCTGTCTTGGACCAACGCGGTTGCCATGAATCTGCAAAGAAAATTACAGGAGACAAAGCGAAGTGTGTAAGGGACCACATCAACCAACTACAGACAGTGACCAGCCACTACAGCCGTACTAGAAATCCTAATAGGCGATACTTAAGAGTCTAACCTGAGCATCCCTAAGCTTTATGAAGTTTACAAACAATGGATGTATGTCAATCATCCTGGATCATTATCATAAAACATTTACAAGTGAATTCAACATTGCTTTTCAACCACCAAAGTCAGACACCTGTAGTATATGTGATAAACTTACTACTTCCATCGAATCTGCCACAAATGAAGAAACAAGACAACAATTACAAGAACAATTTAGACAACACAGGGCTAAAGCATCAGAGGGGCAACAATTAATGAAGAAGAAAAAAGATAAAAATAATAACGTCATTGTTATTTGCATAGACCTGCAACAGACAATTCCCATTCCAAAACTCTCCACAAGTGTTGCAAACTACCATCGTAAGTTGTGGATGTATAACTTTTGTATTCATAACTTAAAAACGAATACATCAACAATGTTTGAGTGGGATGAGGTAACAGGTGAGTGTGGCTCTATTGAAATAACCAGCTGCCTCAGAAAATGGATAGCCATGGAATACAATAAGAAGCCATTCGAACATCTAATTGTTTTCAGTGATAATTGTGGAGGACAAAACAAAAATATAAACATTATCCTTAATTACCTTCACGAAGTACACAGTGGTCGATTAAAGACAATTGAACATGTCTATCTCATGCCTGGCCACTCATTTCTGCCCTGTGATAGTGCTTTCGGGAACATTGAAAGGAAATTTATCTGTGAAAGTAACATCTACGACTTTGACTCTTACTGCAACATTATTCGGGATGCGATCTCTTCTCAATATCCAGTTGTAATTTTGCGCCAAGACATTTTGGATAGAAACTAATTAAAGCAATGCATAGTGAATCGTAAACCAAAGAGCGAGTCCGTTTCCTTCATAGATGCCAGAGTGTTTGTTTTTAGCGAGTCATACAAGGAAGGATATTACATTCGTATGGCTTACAACGATGCACAATTAACTCCTGTCAGAGTAATGCTAGGGAAAAAGGCCTTCTCCCGAAACCTATTTAATCTAAATGACGTGCACCTTCCACAAAAGTATGTTGCCCTTCCCCTGGATGCTAACAAACTTATATGCTTGAAAAAATTACTTGAGTTCATTGATAGAGTTAAAATTCCTTTATTTCAAGAATATAATTTCACAACAAGAGAGACAGACGCCAATAAATTTGCAACCATCTCCAAGCAATGAATCGGATCCAGACGATGAATTACTACTGGACTATGATTAATACTCCACCCTCAAAGCCCCGATTATCTCCACCGCGGCGCTGCCGACCCAATGCCCACTACCACTAGTGTGACTCGGACCTCGGTCAGTCACTCAGTGCGAGTTAAACATCCACAGATGATAGACGTGATCTCCACTACTCCCCGTGCCCACCTCATTAGAAATTTGAAATTTTTGTCCTCTCTGTCTTTCTCGTTCTGTGTTCCTAGTATATCGAATTGGCTTTGGAGGGGCTCCCCTGGTCAATTCGGTTTAGATTGTCTTTTCTCGTATTTGTCTGTTGTTGTTTTTATCTATCTGTATTAGTCTGGTCTTATTGTTTATCAAGTTAAGTTCGACAGTCATAATGCAATGTCATCCAGTTCACAAGGTTGGTATTCTAGGACATAGCTATGTCAATAGACTTCCTTTTCAGGGTCCACTACAGTTACCATGGTTCGAGGTTAGGAAATTTGACTCTTCTGGTGCTAAGGTTAGTAATATTACTCAAAGTTCTGCCTGGACGACATGCCTTGTATACAAACCTGATCTTGTACTCCTTATGCTGGGTGGAAATGATATTAACGTAGATACACAACTAACTAACCTCAGTCACGAAATTAAGAACCTTGCTTTAATGATTGAAGAGCTCACTGGTGCGCATTGCCTAATTCTCAATATTGAACCCCGCTTACAGCCTCGAGGCATGTCGTCAGATTCGTATAATACCGCAAAAAATACAGTAAACAAAAAGTTAGGACGGATTCATGACTCTAAGTCACGCGTCCGGGGAATGGGTGTGGAGAATGAGGATTTAGGTTTTGATGGCGTACACCTGAGTTTTGAGGGCAATAAGAAACTGTTAAGACGTCTTACTAATATCTGCAAGGAATTCTGGGGGGTTGATGACGTGTAAGCATATTGCAAGGTAATTGGTGTACTGTAGAATTATAATAATATTATTTTCATTATTACTAATGTTACAAACTCTGAAACCAGGCTACAATGAGTGGTTTGCAGCCATGAAACCTCCGTCCTTTAGCGGATAATACCCAAATAAATACCTCTTTGAATTATCAGTTTTGTGCAACTTGATTATTGAATTTTCAACAAATTTAATTTGTAAAGCTATAGCTTTTTAGTAGAGCAAATATTTTGTGTTAATGAACATTAATTTTGCTTTCAAAAAATTATTTGGGGGGGTACCTGGATGCAATCAGAAAAATCTTTTGTTGCAGGTAGTTGACATCAAAGCCTAATCAGCGAGGCAGAGTGTCAAGAGAATGGACCAGGCAACAGATCACGTTAATGTTTTTAATATTGTTATTTTAATATCAATATTATATTAGTGGAGAGAGAGATAATAGCAATAATAATAGTAGAGAAAGAGAGAGGACAGCTACAAAAGCTATACATTTACATGTCTTGAATTAGCATTTCATTTTCCTCATAAACACGAAGAGATCCTCTATTCCCATAAAACGAGCTACAACATTACAAAATTATTTATCAGGCAAACGCGTTTAATTCTGAGCGGGTAATACCCAATTAATACCCGTTTGAATTAACTTAATTGTTTTAACAAATATACTAAGGATTTCAGAGACATTGCAAGCTCGTTTTTTCATAACTGTAACGAACACTCGTATCAGTACGAGCGTTCGCTAGAGTTTAGTACACACTGTGTCCTAATTTATAAGAGTATCATGAATCACTAATTGTAGATTATAGACACTTGTGCCTATACCAACAGGCATAAACTGGATTTGCCAGACATGGAAACGAACACAAATAGTGACGTATTGTCTGAGTCTCCTCTTCCACTTCCACCTCTCTCTTCTCTCCGTCTCCTTAATTTCCTCACCCCACGTCTCTTTCTTTCTCTCACACGTGTAAAAAGATAGTCTGAATAAATGAGTGAGTTATGTATTACGGGGAGGTATGGCAAGTGAGGAAATTATAAAGATGGAGAGAAGAGGAGGAGGGAGAGTGTAGGTGGAGCTCCATATCTTTAAGAAAGCGGTAAAAACTTATAGCTTCACTGTAGTTAAATGTAGAGTTACAACTAAAGACTGCACATATTATAGGCGTAATGGCTTTCACTACATGAATGGGAGAAGGCAGAAAAGGAAACTTCTCTGGCTTGCGACATCCGAGTATTGCCACTGTCAACCTATTCGGTCAGTCCCCGACCGAAAAATTAATAAGGTCGAGTATGCATTGACTTGGTTGAGTGGACTGTGCACTAAACTATACTTATTGCTGCAGAAGACTACTATACACAAATAAAACTGAACAGTACGTGCACAAATATTTATACCAGTACAGTATACACACATTCACGGATCCCTTCTTTCAAATGTGCGAGGTGACTACGGTAGATAGTGCAATCACCTCAACTTGTTGAAAATGTGGAATTTCAACGTGTTGAATCAATCTATCGCGCAGTGTCGACGGGGCTATAAATTAATAAGGGAAGGGGATGGTATAGCCGTTACTTTTTTGGCCGTTAACTATATTCGTACGCCAGGCAGTGCGGCAGGTCGCAACTCTCTCTCCTATCCTTCCATCCCCACTTCTCTCCACTCTCCCTTCCTTCCACATGAATGCATACACACACAGACCTATACACATACAAATCAGTAACAACGAGAGGAAGAAGTGTGAGGGAGGGAGGGTAGTATGGTGGAGACACATACAAAAACACAGAAGGAAACAGCAGACACACACACAGCAGGACACATTAAGACACTCAAAAACATCAGCCTACTTAGTGGCGAAGGACATGAATAGTGATACGTATTATAATTTAGACAGGAAGATAGAGGTAATCAGTGATGAGGTGACAGAGAGGAGGGTAGGAAAGAGTGGGAGAAAAGCGGGGTGGTGGACCGGGGTACTGGAGGAGTGAGAGAGGGAGAGGCGAGGCGGTAATGGAAAGAATAGTGAAGCCACTATAAATTTCGTTATTCTAGACCAATAGCGAAAGAACGATTAGAAAATCAGTGAAGATTATAATTATTTTGTATAAATAAATATCCTTGTATAAGCATACTACAGATGCAGATGAAGAAGCGAGCGGTGTGTGAGTGTTATAATCCATTAAAAAATCATTTGTAATTCTTACCCGTGTGGAGAAAGATGCATAATGACTCAGCAGTTCCTCTACTTATTCATACAGGTTTAACCTAGCAAACTCAGATACATAATTAACTAGTTTATAACAATGGCTGTTAAAAGCGATAGATTGAATCGTATGTTTGGCAGCGACCGGCGCCATCCCACCTGCTGGCGCCCATCGAAGAGCTTACGTAATAGACCATACAAACTGTGATAGTATCACATTCTTTTTAACTTTTCAAAGTTATTCAGTAACGTACCTACATCTAATCTATACCCATAGAATGCTTAAACAATGTAGTTTCTTAAGCGAAGTAGTATATTTTATTATTATTTACCAATTCTCCATATTAATCTAATATACCAGTACGAGCATTACTTTTCACCTCTTTTCCATGACAGTCGTATTTATTATACCTGTAATATCTTTCTTAACCCATTCACTACGGGGAGGCTTCCCAGCGCGCCACATTCAAATACGAGTTTGATTTTTAGCGCGCGCGCCAAGTTCTATCCTCCCCCTCCCCTACCACCTAGCCCTCATGCTCTCCTCCCCCATCCCATCGCGCTGGCTCATACTCTCAATAGGAAACGGATATGTGTGTGTGTGTGTGTGTGTGTATGTGTGGGTGCTTATTTGGGGGAGGTAGAGGGAGGGGGGAAAGAACAGATAATGGGACACACACACATACACACAGTTTACTCTTACATACAGAATAAGTGTGATTGTGATTTTAGGCTTGTTTTTTTTTTTCTCATTTATTTATCTTTTATTTCGTTTCCCACATTTTCTTGGCTTGTTGGGTCCTGGGGAGGAGGAATAAATACAAATTGACCCTTTTGTATTATGTAATACCCCCTCAAGCCCACTCTCCTCCGGCCAGCATTTATTTTTTGAAGCATAGCTATGTTTTTCTTATGGTCCCGGGTTTCTTCTGAAAACCACTTGTCCATATTCTGTAAACGAAGAAAAACCTGTATGATAATTCATCTAAGGAATGTTATATAATATACCCTAATGACAAACTAGTCACTGGACGAAGTCATGCTTCCTTACCCTCTGCTTACTTCAGTAAAAGTGACGCCTACGAGTGAATATGAACCATGCGGTTTCCTCCTCCCCTCTCCTCTGTTCAAACTCCCGATATTTCCCATAGGCATAAGTCCATTTTCTATACACTTCGATTTACACAATGGTATTGAATTGAAATAAAAATATTAGTAATTCTGTATAAGTTCGTTCACCCGGAAGCAACGGCCTCTCGCCACTCGGCCAGTGGCCACTGCCAGGCGCCAGCTTCACTTATGAGCAGGATGTCGGAGAAGAAGGACATGTGGTTGCGTGACTTGAGCAATCGGGTGGAAAATGTGGAATGGGCAGTGCAATGCTGCTTGCTATTGATAGCATTGACCAATTGTTTTACTTTTTTTATGGTGTTGTTGGTGGCTGCTCAGCTAAATTTAGTGAGCAGCATGCTGTTTTGAACAGCAAACTATTCCTTTGACTAAATTTACCCTTTGACTGTCTTCACTTTTCATTCCAATTTTATACTAACGTCAACCTCACTATTTCCGCCACTTCGGGAGTGATAAATAGTGGTGTATTATCGTCAATATCTAGCTTATCTTAGCATTAGAGCACGTAGCCACCAACCCATCATGTTCCTGAAAGATCAAATTATATCATATATTCATTAAACTGATATTGAAAAGGTTTAAGTAGACAAAAATAATATAATATCAAGAAAAATGCAGATCGTCACTTTCAAAGATGGCGGGCGACAGCTGAGCGCTCCCTCGAGTAGTTTCGGGCGACGGCAAATTTCTCATAGATACTCGATAGCACTCCTAACCATTTAGTTCACATCTGGCAGCCAGGGGGTGTGAGTATACGTTCTCTCTCTTTTCTGACGATATCGCTTGCCTAAATTTGTTTTATATGAGTATTTATATCTGGCGAAATTATTGATGCCGAATCACAGAATATGGCGAAATTGAAGAATATGGCGAAATAAAAGGCGAAATTAATGGGTCATTTATCTATTTCGCCACATGCATATTATGAGTATAAAACTGATATATGTCTCATATATAATTAGACAGGGACATGATGGGGGATCAGAGGGGACCTGCTCGCCCTTCCAGGGTTGGAATTAAACATAGCCAGTGGACTCGGGAGGACATGCAACGTGCTATTGAAGCTTGCAAGACTGGTATGATGACTCCCTCTCAAGCTGCCAAGGAGTACAATGTTCCCAGAAAGACCCTGACTGACCGGTTGCAGAGGAAAGTTAGCGAGGATTGCACTAATGCAGGACGGAAAAGGGCATTAACTCCTGGGCAGGAAAAAGATCTATGTAGGTTTATAGAGTACATGGCTATGAGGGGGTTTCCACTTACTGTCAATCAGATTCTTATGCTAGCATGGTGTATTGACAAAGTTCAAGGAAGAAAGGTGTTTGGGGCATCTGGACCATGTGAAGGATGGTGGAGGTCATTCAGGAATAAATACCCTGATGCTACTAAGTTGCGACGACCTGACAGGCTGGATAGAGGAAGGGCACTTTATTCAACAGTTGATAAAATCAGAGACTATTTTCAGCTTCTAAAGCAGCAGTTGACAGAAGGGGATTACATGGCCAGGCCTCAAAATATTTATAACTGTGATGAAAGTATTGTTGACTTAAACAAATGTACACAGAGAGTGGTTGTACCCAAGCGAATGAGACATGCCCACTCTCGAGAAGTTGCCTCTTCAGAACACATCAGCATTCATTGTTGTGTCTCAGCTTCAGGTCATGCTATGCCACCTTTCATTATTTTTAAGCAGTCATTTCCAGGAGGCAACTACTCGAGAGATGGCCCTGATGGATGTCTGTATGGGAAGCAGGACTCTGGTTTTATGGACTCAGAATTATTTTTGCAGTGGTTTGAACAACTTTTCATTGTCCATTCTCGTCCTTCTCCTGACAGACCAGTATTACTTTTACTTGATGGTCACATTTCACACTGTTCTCCACAGCTTATTGAGTCTGCAATTAGACACAATGTTACACTTTTTGCTCTTGCTCCACACACAACACACATATGTCAACCACTAGATGTAGCTGTGTATAAGAGCTTCAAGTCATACTTAGGTAAACTGGTAAATTTGGGGAAAGCAATTAAAGGTAACTTTTGGGTTCCCAAAAAGAACATTCCTACAATGCTTAAAGGGCCTTTTGAGTCCAGCATGACCATGGCCAACATAAAGTCAGGGTTTAGAAAGTGTGGAGTATTCCCCTTCAACCCTAATGCTGTGGACAAAACTCTTCTCATGAGGAACAAATTAATTCCAAACACTGATGTGGACCTTTCTGAGCCACCTGCTCAAGCATTTGTTACCACTGGCACACAGACAGACAACCCTCTCCAAGGTGTCCCTAATGTACCTGTCCCTCATGTGACACCTTCCAAACAGACAGACGACCCTCCCCAAGGTGTCCCTAATGTACCTGTTCCTCATGTGACTCTTTCCACACAGACAGACGACCCTCCCCAAGATGTCCCTAATGTACCTGTCCCTCAGGTAAAACTTTCCACACAAACAAACAACCCTCCCCTTGATGTCCATGACGTTGTACCTGGACCATCAGGTAACTTGGTTCCACCTTCCCCTGCACCCTCAGCTGACACAGTTGTCTTAAATACCACTCACGAGACCCTCCCAGATCTTGATGTACACTCTCCATTACAGACATCGACACCTGTTCAGAGTTTTTTGGAAAATCTCCCTGTGAGTAACCCTTTGTTCACGAGTGGTATCATTTCTATGGAAACATCAAAAGTTCTCTTCCCTCCTCAAGAGGAAATTCCTAAGGGTCGTAAGAGACCATTGAGAATTCAGTCAAAAGCCAGAGTCATGACTGCCGAGAGTGTACAACAAGATCTGGCAAAACAACAGGAAGAAATACAGAAAAAGGAAGCTAAACGTAAGAAATCTGCTGGGTCAAAGGGAAAAGGAAAGGGGAAGGGGCGTGGGAAGAGCACCGGGAGAGGGAAACAACGACCCATGTCCTCAGATTCAGATCCAGATGATCCTGAGGAGCTGGAGGATCAAAACTGCACTGGGTGTGGGAGAGAATGGGCGAGTGAGAGAACAATTCTCCAGACAAAATGGGTGGGGTGTGAAACTCAAGGGTGTCCTCACTGGACATGCCCAAGGTGTCTTCCTGTAGGATTTGACTATAAGGATGAGTACTACTGTGATACCTGTGTCTTATAATTTACATAATTATTTAGTCCACAAATGTGATATAATTTGTAATCAATTTTGCAACAGCCAAGTGAAGAAGTACCTGTTTATTTTTATAAGTATATAAATTGCATGTGCTCAATTTCACAGTAATCTAGTGATGAAGTACCTGTTTATTTTTCTAAGTATTGCATATGCTCAATTTTTGCAATAACCTGGTGATGAAGTACCTGTTTATTTCTTTAAGTAATCTAATATTGTAAGGTATAGCTTAATCTTAATAGATCGTCATTGATGATAATTGATATTACATAATATGCATATTTTATGTCTATGTGATAAAACTATTTTGTAACCATATGCAGCCTATATTACGAGAAGATGGGCTAATATTTTTTTTACCACAGAAGGATCTTATTTTATTATACTATGAAGAATTTATGCATTGGTAGGCAATGGTAGTGGAAATGTCAATCACTGTCAATAGCTGTGACACCTCGCTCCCTCTGGGAATTTCCCTCAAAGGGGTGTGGCTACGGGTAAAATTAATCATATGTATCTATATTTTCTATATAATATACTGTAACAATGCCAAAATGAAAAGAAATGTAAAAGAAATATATCTATTATTCACTCACCTCAACTGCAGAGTGACCGTATTCGTGTGGTACTACATTGGTCTAACATAAAATGACAACAACGACGACACAATAACACAAACTGGCGAAAATTTTAATGCTCTCTCAATTTTACAGCATTAAAATGTGTGGAAACCCAAATTAGTGATAGAAATTCGCCATAAATGACATTTTAATGGGCGTGGCGAAAAATTTACAGGGGCTAAAAAAATTCGCCGGCGAAAATTAAAGTACCCTTAATAATTTCGCCATTTTTGGGTCCAAAAAAATATAATCTTCCTGCCCAGCACTCAATGCGCATCGAGCAGAAAGGATTGGCATGGATATAGGTAAGGGATTTAAGTTTCACGAGGAAGTGAAGTGGTTGCTCAACTGTACTTGTACTACCGACTACGAATTTTTTATCTCCGACATTTTTGGCTTGTGGCGAAATTAGTGAGGTTGACGTTACAACTTATTACTAGTCTTTGCTATCCCCTCCTCTATAAACCATAAATCCTATATGCAGTACCAACACAGTCCCTGCGCCCATTTTTTTTATAGAGTAGCTAGGCTACACATTAGGCTACTATTGCTAAACATTTAGTCCCATTCAACTGTCATCACTTTTGATTCTATATCTATACTAATTTTATACTAATACCACTATAGTATTTCCTATCCCTTCCTCTATAAACCATAAATTATATATATCACAATTTTGTTTACAGCAATTAGGCTACACATACAATTGCTAAGCAATTAGTACATAACGAGAAGTAAACTCACACCAGCAGACACACACACACATATGACATGACAAAGTTTGGTGCAGTTTATTGAGAAATTGCAACCGAAGGCTGAAAATATACAGATATGCATTATGGTAATGAGGCTTGAGGCCATGTAGTGAGTAATATATATATATATATATATATATATATATATATATATATATACACACCCATATATGCATATGTCACTGTGGAAGATATTGTCACCTGCCGAAATAACACAAGTCCTCTATTCCCTCTTTCCACCCCACCACCCATTCCTCCTCTCCTTCCACCCTACTATCCCCTCCTTCCACCATCCTCCCTTGTCTCTTCGTCCCCAGCATGTAAAAGAGCAGCGTGTAACACGTATACATACACACGTAGACACACATATCCTACATACACTACATGCACATATACTTGTATGCATACATACTCCTATACACTCATACATACACATATACATGTCAAATTATATACTACTCTTTGTAACTTTATTGATCATGCATGTAACTATTGTTGGGATTAGACTATTCTTGAATCTATCTGTAGTAGTATCAATGGTGTCGTGGTGGCGGATAGAGTGACAACTGATGGCAAGACGTCAAGGTGGCGCCGGTAGCTTAGCAGCCGACTGTGTGTGTGTGTGGTCATTTGATATCTGACCTGACCCACAGGTAGGTCGCGGTATATTTGGACAAGTGTGTGTGTGGAGGGAGAAGGGTAGGAACACCGAGGTGTGAAATTTTTGAAGAAAGCCGACTGTGTGTGGTGGGAGGGGGCGACAGCCATGGTATATGTATGTAATATGCACGGTATCTGCACACAATTTTTTAGAGTAACTAGGCTACACATAGGCTACTATTGCAAAACATTTAGTCCCATCCTCTCCTTCCACCCTACTATCCCCTCCTTCCACCATCCTCCCTTGTCTCTTCGTCCCCAGCATGTAAAAGAGCAGCGTGTAACACGTATACATACACACGTAGACACACATATCCTACATACACTACATGCACATATACTTGTATGCATACATACTCCTATACACTCATAGGTCGCGGTGTGTGTGTGTGTGTACAAGTAGTAATAAAAAAAAACGCGCCTTGGCTTTTACCTCTACGGTGGTGTGGAAAGAAAGTCAATGCAACCCAACCCAACAAAATTCTCTCACTGTCTCACTCACTTTCTGGTTCATATTCTAGGATGGAAGGAGTAATAAATTAAGGATAGAATGGTGTTAGCAGGTTGGGAGGGATGGTGTAGTGGTGCTATGGGGGGTTGGAGTAGTGTTATGAGTCAGAGAGGTGCAATAGGAGGGGTTATGTAGTGGGATGGAAGGAAGGAGGGATATTGGGATGGAGATGGGGAGTGTAATGTATGTAATTTCTTTTATATTAAGTGTAAATTTCTGTGATTAATATGTCCTAGTGTATCCTAATAGTTAAAAAAAAACTCGACAATGATGTGGGAAAAGTAATGTGACTTTTATCTCGAGAGCAGTAGCATAGCATATCCATTTCCTAATATTCCTTTTTTTTCGGCCATCACTAAAATAACACAAATAGACAGCCATTTCAACATCCACTCAAATAATATAAGAAATAACAGTAGATCAGTCTCTATATATAATCTATCACCACTCTATCGACATACATATATAACATAGGTTTGTAGTGATATTGTAAGACATCAGTTTTCATAGTATAATATGTTATCAAGATGAGATTGTGTTTATAAATAAGTACGAGTATCGTAATATGCAAGAGGTTTGCTTGGACTAAATGCAAACCACACCAGTCAATTCCCGACGTCACGAACCTAAAAAAAACTGCCACTTTTCACCAGATAAAATAATTGTTAACGACAAAGTTGGGGAAGTCCTCGATCGGTGATCTCTTTCCCGCATGATTTCGGCCTCATAAAAATGTATAATTAGAGGTAAAAAACTGTTCTGATTGCTCTCATTTTTTTTAACATAGGGCATTGTTCTTTCAGAAACATAGTGTTTTTTTGTTTTAAGCCAAAGGTGCAGGTATGAACTAATATAAATGTTATTAGTTCTGCCAACCCCTGTACTATTTTATGCTTGTAATTGCTGTTTTACTGTATGTTGCACACCAATTCTTATCTATGATGTTAATATAATTACTGAATAATAACATCTTAAAGTGCAGACGTACGATGTATCAGTAATTACCGCGGGGAAGATTTTACAAAATACATCTAAACTCGGCCAACACTCCCTTCCCCCACTTCCATATTAAAACCGCTGGCGATCACACGCAACCCTTCAGTTAGTGACCCCGGGAATTGCAATACTGGAAATATATAATAGGAAGGATAAGTGGCTAAAACTTTCGTTAAAAATTGTGGTATCTGGCAACCAAGTCTAGATGAGTGATTTATTACCCTCACTGGGGGATGGGGCCCAGGGGGCCTACTGTGGCTGCCTACCGCATACCACTGCCTACCGCATACCACTGTCTACCACATACCACTACTCTCACACTTTTACTCTCACTGTTTCTCAGTCTCACTCATTTTCTCGTTTATATTATACGATACTGTATCAACTACCATGAAGGGAATGATGCCCAGCTAACAAACTAATACAGCACAGACTGCGACCTTCCTATCTCATGTTTGTTACGTAACTGCAGGCAGGCAGGCGATCGTACCATAATAACCATATATATATATATATATATATATATATATATATATATATATATATATATATATATATATATAATTCAGAAGTTATTTATTAACTGTGTATAATGTAAAGTTAAATAATAACTTAGGAAATTTGATCTAAAGCAAGGGATAATGTTGTTTTTTGGTTATCAAGTTTATGTATTACGAAAATTAATAACAGCGAGACGATAAGTTCTGCCGACAATAATAAAAAAAAACAGTATTGCCAGTCTATTGACGTTTCACTGGTTTTCGCGCTTTTTTCATTTTGATTCGTTCAAGGAATTTTAGAATTTCATAAAATATAGGTTATAGGATGGCTAGAGACACCGGATTTGAGAATAATTATATGTTAGGATATAGTCTCTATATTCGCATGAACTGACTGCACAGTAGTGATATCTAGCGGATTACTTCCAGAAATTCCCCATTGTTGTCACATTGTTATCATCAGTACTCATCACATATTGTATTGGGATACTTCCTATCAGTATTTTATACTTCTGACGTACCGAACCAATCACCCATTCAACATGAATTCTCACATTAGCAATTTTCCTAGTATTTAGTACATCATCCCTACTCAGTTGGGTTCTTCCCTTCATGTATGCTGGAACAATAAGGGTTGCATGCATTATAGCAACAGATTCAGCAATGTCAAATCCTCTGTCAACCATGACTGAGTCACCAGGTATGATGTTGTCCAATATTCCACAGTGTTCAGTGATATATTTATCACTGGTTCTTCCACCCCATGCATTAGATATATATGAAACATGACCTTGGGGAGTTACACCTATTAAAAATTTGACAGTATTATGATGCTTGTAGGATGACCAGGTTTTTGCCTGTGCCATTAAACTAGTAGGTCGATCCAAGAAAACCTCAAAACAATTAAGAATGACTGTGACTTTGTCTCCATAGTGGTCCCTGAAACAAACAGGCATGGTAAGTCTCAGTTCTTCTCTAGTTGGCCATCTTACAAACCATTCTATCTCATTATATGGAACATCTAAGACTCTCTGAAACACTTTACTACAAATAGCAGGGGAAACATCAAACCAGTCAGCTAAATCTTGGAATGGGTAATCATGCCGCAGTTTTATCATTGTGAGCAACATCTGCTGAAATTTTGTAAGGGAACTTTGGGGAGTTACAGATATGTGACTGCTGATGAGGTCAAATACAATCATAAGATCAACATAACATTGAAGTCCTGTGTAAAATTTCACCTTTTTATCATTGTCTTTAAAGAACCTTTCATTCAAAATTTTTGCATCTAACTTCTCCTGTAATTTTACTTTCTCTGCAACAACTTTATTAAACTGGTCTTGCAAAATTGCTATTTGATTAGAGGTAAAATCAGTTTGGAATGCAGCACTGCAGTGGTTACCGGTACTACTATTTGTGTCGGCATGCAAGATGTCAGTAGGCCTATTTATATCAGCACCGACACTGGAGACATCAGGCTGGATCTACATACCAGCACTCAAATTGTCAAGATGGATCATGATACCACCACTGGAGGCATCAGGCTGGGTCATCATACTAACACCTGAGACCTGTGCAGGGATATCAGCATATGAGATGTTGGGACAAGCAGCAACACCAGGATCAACAACCGTTGTGATACCCATAACATCAGGATGGGAGTCAGCACCTGGAATTAATATAATTTTACAGAACAGTATAAGAAAATGAAAAAAATTAATATTTTTTATTAATTATGGCATAATGACAAGATGTGCCCACATGATTAAATATCCATACATGAGGTGTACTGCAACCGGAGGCTCTTTTGTTACCTGTTGGTTTCTGCAACAGTAGTAAAGCCTTTGCTGCGTCAAGATCAGGTCCGTGTTTTTGCCGTTTAGCAGACCGTACACACCGATCTACTGAATTTAATGCCCGGCGTTTTTGAACCAGAAATTTGGAGTGCCCCAGACTCAATACAGGTGCCCAATCAGGATTGTTTATGTCATATAAATCCACTGGAGCTCCTGAGGAGGAAAGAGACAAGGTGATTAATAATAATAATGTCCTTAGACAAAGTACTATTTAGTATATTCCAGAAAATTAACTTCAAAGAGTGAATAATGGAAACACACTGTTAGATGGGCATACTGTAATTAAGATTTGTAAATAAAATTTTGTAAATATAATTTTGATAATGATAAGTTCTCTAAATAATATTATATATTACTTTCAGTCAGGTTTTAGAGGTAATTACTTACCCTAAACTCCACTTGCATATGACATACCATGCCTAGACCTAACCTCTTTTTCGGCAACACTTTTGTATCAATTTCCTAAACCTTGATTTAATTTAAGGAACTCTGTGAGACATTTATCATAATCTTGATTTAATTATTAAATTCACCAGTATTGAAAATTTGCTGTGGTAGTATTTTCTGGCCTAACCACAGTTAGCTTACTTGTTTTGGTTGGTGGAAGTCAGGTTAGGATAGGATAAGTCTCACCTTGTAGCCTATATGTTAACCTTGAAAGGTCACAATAACAAAGTACAATTTTAATTATTCTTACCTGTGATGAAATATTTCATGCACACCTTCCAATGGTCAGGATCAGAAGTAATTTCTCTTGAAATTCTGGCCAACCATACTCTTCTCTCCAGCTGCAGACTCGTCCGTTTATTCTCTCTGACAGGTGCTTTTGGTATTCCATAAAATGAAATAGTTGGGTTTGTACTGGATCTATTAGTACATCCCATTATACAGTACTACAATAGTGTGGCATATTTATATAGTTATGAATTTCAGTTTGCCGCCTTCTGATGCTGGAGTGACGACTGATGAACGTCTCGACTCTTTCGCATTCTTAACTTCTAAGAACGCTATTTTTAGGTTAATAAAAGGATCATTTTGCTGGTTTATGTACTTGAAAGAAACCAGAAGTCTTAATATTACGATTGATAGCTTGTTATTGATAATAAATATATATTTGGAGTTGAATTTGAAGGCTCCTTGATCGCTCTTTTACCTTTTGTATATGCTACATTTATCGTATTATTTCCAATGGTAGGTTTACTATTTGCTATATTTCCACAACCAATAACTTAATGGAAGTGTAAGCTATTTATCTTCTACTGCAAACATGCAAAACTAACGCGAAAAGCCCCACAAATTGAGTATATAATGAATAGTCCCATTATACAGTGAAAGCTCTTTTATCCGGCACCAGTGGGACCGAGACCGTTCCAGATACGAGAAAGTGTGCTTTAAAATTACGTTACTCTACATTCTTTCACAAGTACAGTTAAACCTCGATTTAATAGACCCCGATGCAAAGGATTTCGGTAGGTACATTATTTACACATCATTATATACCTATTTATATATATATACAGATGACTCAAATAAATCAGAGAAGTTCTTATACATAACGAGCGAAATTATAATAAACAAGTCAGGAAATTAGATCACTGTCGTCAGTGAAGTGTGTGTGTGCGTGTGTTGTCACCACTTCCCCCCCCCTACCCTCAGTCTCCATTCACCCTGGCTCAAGGTCAAAGGAATATAGGCCTAACATGCCTTGTGTGTGACTCGATTTTAGTAATTACGAGTTATTAACCACCAGCTTCAACACTCATCAGGCATGTCAGGTGGTGCATTTACAAAATGGAAGGCCATATCCTTCCATATCAAGATGGAAAGTTTTTCTCGAACAGAGAAAGAAGGAAAACCAGAGTATGCATATTAATAAAATGTAAACAAACGATATCACGCGCTATCTCCCCCTTCTCCCTCCAACACTACCACACACACTATCTCCCCCCTTCCCCCTACCTCCTCCACCACCACCACACATGACGACCACTCATTTCAGCCATAAGACGTCTGCGAAAACCTTAATACAAATTGTTATATGCATTTAATATGCTTAATACGAATTGTAATACTGTATTTACATTTGTAAAGTAACCGTACAGTACACTTCTCTTCACTTTTAACACTCGTCACTAACTCTGCGCTCTGAGCGGGTGAGCGTAACAGCTCTTTTTGGCGAAATTTATCTTTATGAAAAAAATGCCGGATACGGGAAGTTGCCGGTTACCAGAATGCCGGATAAAGGAGCTTTCACTGTAATTAGAATCGCGGGGCTTGATGATTCATAGCTTGGCGTGACGTCAGCCGAAAACACTATTAAAAAAACTATTTGAGTTTGTGTCAAGCAGAATTTTAAATTAATAGCTGTGGAAAGTAAGGCTTTGATTTTATGTAGTGCATGAAAATATAATAACTATACTAATAATGATAGAAAATAATAAAAACCACAATAATAATTAACTCCCGAGTATCAACACAAAAAATAATTAAAAACAAAACAAAAACTGTCTTCACCCAACCAACACCAAGAGTTTCATAAAGGGGGTTTGTGAAGAGAAAGTTTTTAGGGGGGAGAAGAGGCTACAATAATAATAATAATAATATCCACCCACACTTTCCTTCCATCGTAATAAAATATCTTGGTAATAAAGAACAACACGTGCATAATTTTGCACTACCTCTAATAATAATAATAATAATCAAAATAATAATAATATCCACTCAATTTTCTTCCATGGTAGTAAATATCTTAGTAATAAAGAACAACACGTGTATGATTTTGCAGCACCTAAAAATAATAATAATAATTGAGGGGGTTGAGTTGACATTAGGTGTTGTTTTTGTATGATTATATTTTGATATGATACCGATTTATTTGCATGATGGAAGGAGAGGAAAGTGGTAATTAAATAGGGGGGTAAATCTTGTTCATACACACACACACACACATACTGCACTGTTTATACCCAGTACAGTCGGCGGCAAAAGTGCTGTCGCCTCACCAGCTTCTCCGAGACAAGCAGTGATCATGGACTCGAGAAATATGCACGTTTTATACACTTAATCTCAAGTTTATGAACATCGCATGCCTCGGTGAAGCGAGCGAGGTGACAGGACTTATGCCGCCGACTGTACATGTGACGAAACAACAAAATCTTCCCTTTCCCTCATGTTACTTTCTAAAATCTCAATCTCATCCCTAGTCAGCAAGTGAAGAATATGAAATAACTTCTCTTAGACTTAGATGATGTACTCTCCCAAAAAACTATCGGCATTACTGGCTAGATGGTGCTGGGAAACGAACTAAACTACATTTACGAGTCTCATGTGGAGGGTTGGTACTCCTGGCTGTGGGTTGAACGGTATCGAGATACTGTCAAATCGAATTTAAGCTTTATTTGCTACAGTTGAACCTCGTTATTTCGGACTAATAGGGGAGAGAGGGTGTCCGTTTTTGCGGTTTGACCGTAATTGCGACGAATTTTTACGAGGGGTACGAAATAAAAATAAAAAAAACAAAAAAAAACGTGTTTGTACAAAAATTAACACAAAATACAGATATATCTACATAAATAGGTATGTAGTGATGTGTAAATAATATACCTAACTGCAAAATACTGTTTAATAAAAACAAGAATGATGTAGTGATACGCAACCACTCCAAGTCTCCAACCCTCGCTTGTAAAGATAACAAATCACGCATGCGTGGTAGTGGTCTAGGTGGTAGGGGGAAGGGGGAAAATAACGGGATATCGATTGTTTACATTTTATTAGCCATACTGTACTCTGGTGTTTCCTTCTCCTTTATCTATTCGAGAAACATCTTCCTTCTTTCTATCGAAGGATATGGCCTTCTGTTTTGTAAATGCACCACCTGGCATGACTGTTGAAGCTAGTGGTTAACTCGTTATTACTAAAAACAAGATAGTCACACAAGTTGACAGGGCAGGTTAGGCCTATATTCCCTTGAGCTATGGGGTGAATCGAGACCGAGGATAGGGGGGGGAAGGAGTGCGGGAGAAGTGGTGGCAACACACACCCACGCTTCACAGATGAGTGATATAATTTCCTGACAAGTTCATTATGATTTCACTCGTTTTGTATAAGAACTCCTCGGATTTATTCGAGAGTCAACTGTATATATACATAAATAGGTATGTAATGATGTGTAAATAATATACCTACTGTATAATGTAAAAAATATAATAGGAAAAAATAGAGAAACCAAAATTCAGACAAAAAAAAATCTCCAGCGGATTGTGTCCGAAATAACAGAAATCCGAAATAACGGGGTCCGAAATAACGAGGTTTAACTGTATTTGAAAACGAACGAGCATGATTCTTACGTATGTATGATTTCCTGAATTTCTTTTTTCGTGGGTGTGGCATTTGCATATTATATGTTACAATTTAAAAATAATCTAAAGACATTATTTTTTATTGATGTCATTTGACCTTATCAATAACTAATAAGAAAATATACTATACCAAATCAAAAACGTTGAAGTTTGAGAAATGCACATCTGGCACCTGATTAACAGGCATTTACCAACATTCTGTCAGGTTTCCTGGCAATATACCAGAATCTTACGGTTATTGTAGTTTTCGTTCACTCACTTTAACCCCTAAAGACCGGTTGACGTGACAGAGCGTCTTACGTAAGGAACCGGGTAACAGCACCTACAGTCACAGCGATTTAGCGCTATTTCGCGCCCTGTAGAGCTAGTTTTTCTTGTCGTTGGGCGAGAAAATACACTCACAATATCGATCCGCTACCCACTCAAGTCGATTCTGGGACCCCACGATGGCTGGGCGATTTTTAAGTAATTGCCCTTGTCCGAATTTGTGCTCTAACGATCGTAAGACAATACCGTAGTGAATATATGTACGTGAGTGACACCATGATATTCCTACAAGGTTACAAATTATTATTTAGTGTATAGATCATGACACACGATATATAATGGGGTAGTAATAAGAAAATAACACCACAAAACACACCCATACAGGCACAATTGATAGTAAATATACGTGTTTCCTACGGTACAAGTCGGTTTGTTTATCATTTTCTAAGTGACAGTTACACGATGATATATTCCTACAAGTGTTCATACTATTTTTAGTGTTGAAATCATGACATATGATACATTATAGTAGTAATACGAGTGAGTTGACAATGGACTTGCGCGGGAAACTGTACACTAAACCGTGGTCGAGTCTATCCCGAGTGTACATACAGACATACTGCAGATTCGCGCGCAGACATGGTCTACTTAAACTCACCCTATCTCCACAACTATTCATCGTACAGCCCTCCCGATGGTACCTTTGGAAAGAGGAAGAGTTGAAGGTAAGGATGGAACAATTTTGAAGTCAGTACACTGTGAGTGTGAGCGATGTGAATATAGGGCAAATCGAGGAATTTTGACGTTAGCGGCAGGGTAGAAATGTGGAGGCAGGGACCCCCACTCCCGGTCTGCAGGGATTAATGCCGATAGTTTTTTGGGAGAGTGTACAGCCACAATCAAATATCCACCCACACTTTCCATCCATTCCAAGGTGTTGACAGGACAATTGAATGTGACTGTATATTGCTTACAAGGAATGATCCAATGACTTCCTATAAATACTGTAATGTATCAAACTCAGTTCACTATAGTAGACAACTACCCAACCATGGGATGCTGATGGTGTAACAGTTAGGACACTCGCCCAACACGTGACAGATCCTGGACTCAATTCCTGGGTCAGTGGAATTGTTGGACAACTTTTCCAGCCCCCTATGTCCCTGTTCACCTAGCAGTAAATAGGCACCCAGCTGTAAGAGCAAAGGGATTGTAGGCTGGGGGAAGATGTGTTGATGTTAACTACACAGGAAACTTCTCAACAAACTTTTGGTATAGCCTATAATGTCAGCACCTTCCTCCTATCTACCTATAGCTGACACCTCGTTCCCTCTGGGAACTCCCCCCAAGGGGGTGGCCACGGCAGAGGAGTCTTCATCTTTCCCTGTTCCAACACCCCCTCCTTACTTGGTTCAGCCCTCCCCTCCCCCTCATGCCTCTCTCCTTTACATACTTTTCCACTTTGTTCTGCCATCTAACTGGTGGTCTGCCTCTCACACCACATTCCACAACTTCACTTCTATACACCTTCTTTACAAACTCCTCACCTTACATACACCATCTTTACAAACTCCACACCTTATATTCTCTCTACATGTTCAAACCACCTCAACTAGTTCATTATATTGTGTGTTTACTGTACTCCCTCTCAATCCCATTAATGGTCTCCCCATCCCCTCCACTGTATTTATAGTCTCATTATATTCCATTTTTAGAGACAACCATATTAAGGTCCAGTACTTAAGTAATGCCTAACTAACATTTTCCATTTCTTTTCCATCCAGTCAGGTACACAAATCCATTTCTCAACACTTAAGGGGAGATTCTCTTGTTGGTAAATTGAAAGGTTTCTGATTCCTCCAAACTGTGCCCAAAAAATGAACAGTTTCCCTATTAGTATACCATTAAGAGTGTCTGTTTTCTGGCATAGTTAGGAGGAATCAGTAGCTCCCCAATTTACCAATAAGATATCCCCCCTTAAATTAAAAACACCTACCACAGATCATCATTTTAAAAGTTTTTCTCAATGTATACAATGTTACAAACAGAATGTGGTATTTACAGTACCTTATTTGTGATAGTACTGTAGTAGTAAATCATGATGACAATGGTTGTTGTATCAGTATGTGTGTATTCATAATGATGATGTCTTTGGAAATATCGTTCCAACTGAAACAGGGAGAGAAATCATTATATACCAATTATTTTCAAACAAATAAAATAACAAATAAATAAAATATAGACAATAAACAATAATGGACTTGTATACAGGGTGTCCGGAATTTTTTACCCGAAAATTTGTCAAGTGTAGGAATAGGGGGACAGGCCTGGGGGGTTTTGTTTTGGGGTTGCAGGAGTAGGTTAGGTTCCTGAAGGGGACACGTAAAGTAAATTTCGTGTAAAATGAATTGTAAATTTCCATAAGAAATAATGGTACAGTGAAAGCTCCTTTAACCGCTCACCCACTCAGAGCGCAGAATAAAGAGGGAGTGACGAGTGTTAAAAGTGAAGAGAAGTGTTCAGTACTGTTACTTTACAAATGTAAATACAGTATTACAATTCGCATTAAGCATATTAAATGCATATATCAATTTTTATTAAGGTTTTCGCAGACGAGCCATGAATGAAATGAGACGTCGGCACTCGGCATGCGTGGTAGACTGGTAGTGGTGGAGGTGGTAGGGGCAGAGTAGGGGGAAGGGGGGAGATAGCGTGATATCGTTTGTTTACATTTTATTGAGCATATTCTGGTATTTCCTTCTTTCTCTGTTCGAGAAAAACCTTCCTTCTTGATATGGAAGGATATGACCTTCTGTTTTGTAAATGCACCACCTGACATGACTGAGGGTTGAAGCTGGTAGTTAATAACTCGTAATTACTAAAAATGAGCAAGTGACAACAACGCAGGCTAGGCCTATATTCCTTTGACCTTGAGCTAGGGTGAACGGAGACTGAGGGTAGGGGGGGAAGGAGCGTGGGAAATTTTGCCGAAGATAAAGGAATACCAGCTTTAGCACTTTTCTTTATTTTTTCAGCATTATCATGTATTGAGTGCAAAGTACTTTCATGCAACTGCACGATAATACGTTTCTGTCTAGGGTAGACCAAGGTTGCCTCCGAAGGTTGTTAGGGTTAGGTCTGGTCAGGTTGGTTAGAGTGGCTATAAAACATGGCTCGCGTTTTTCATTTTTCGACATTTATGTAGTTCAGCAAAATGCATCATTTGCCTCAATATTTAGATACAAAAACAATTAAATAAAACCATTTCTAGGGATTTCCCCTCCCCCAGAAAAAAAAACCTTGGAGGCGCTATTATAAATTTTTACCTAAATTCACAAACATGATTTTTCAATATAATATTCCTCCCGGATATATTTAACCAACTATAATAGATAAGCACCACCTGAATAAATCTTATTTAAGACAATTACAAGAAACTTCTTGGTAAATATTGAAATTATTACTGTTATTGCGTACGATTTTTCTACATTCATTACAAACTTATTTAGACAATTGCAAGACTTTTATTATATGGAATTTCCTCCACAAATGCCCCATATCAAAGATAGGTCATATTCAAATGGGCATTTTGAAATTAGCCTTACCTTACCTGACCTTACCTAACCTATACCGCATCAGACTACTGGGACCTAACCTGGACAGACTACCGGGACCTAACCTGGACAGACTACCGGGACCTAACCTGAGCAGATTATCGGGACCTAACCTGGGCAAAATACTGGGACCTAACCTGGCTGTAGGGAACCTTTGTGAATAATCATCGCTTCCGCTACTAAAGGGTATACCGCTAAAAATTACCAAAAACTAAAAGAAATGTTTGATGAAAATGACAAAAGACAAATAAAATATAGGTTAATATGCATAGATAATAATTATAATATTATACTGAAAATAATGTATAGATTAATATATATTATACACATACAGTTAAACCTCGTTATTTCGGACTAATAGGGGGGAGAGGGTGTCCGTTTTTGCGGTTTGACCGTTATAGCGACAAATTTTTACGAGGGGTACAAAAAAAAAAAAAATGTATGTACAAAAATTACCACAAAATATAGATACAGTTGACTCTCGAATAACACAATTTTGAGTAATGACTGAAATGAGTCTGGGACATCCGTGGTGGTGGAGGTGGTAGGGTGGGAGAGTAGGGGGAAGAGGGGAGATAGTGTGTGTGGTAGTGGAGGTGGTAGGGGGGGAGAGTAGGGGGAAGAGGGGAGATAGTGTGTGATATAGTTTGTTTACTTTTATCAACCACACACACTGGTGTTTCTTTCTCCTTTCTCTGTTCGAGAAAAACCTTCCTTCTTGATATGGAAGGACATGACCTTCCGTTTTGTAAATGCACTACCTGACATGAAGCTGGTGGTTAACTCGTAAATTATTAAAAACGAGCGAGTCAAACACAAAGTGACAATCCACGTTAGGCCTATAATTCCCTTGACCTTGGGCTAGGGTGAATGGAGACTGAGGGTAAGGGGGGAGGGTAAGTGGTGGCAACACACACACACCCACGCTTGGCAGACGACAGTGATATCATTTCGTGACATGTTCATTATGATTTCACTCATTTTGTATAAGAACTCCTCGGATTTATTCGAGAGTCAACTGTATATATACATAAATAGGTATGTAATGATGTGTAAATAATATACCTACTGTACTGTATAATGTAAAAAATATAATAGAGAAACAAAAATTTAAAAAAATCTCTAGCTGATTGTGTCCGTTATAACGGGGTCCGAAATAACGAGGTTTAACTGTACATACACACACACACTACCTCTTTCTACATACATACACACACATACAGAAAAATACATACACACACACACAGAACTACACATATATATACATACACAAATACACACACATACAGAGAGAAAGAGTATGCATGTGTATAAAAAAAAAAAAACATATACATACATACATACCTAACACAGCCAATATATGCACACATACATACATACCTGACACAGCCAATATACACACATACATACATACACACATACCTGACACAGCCAATATACACATCCTTGAAGGCCTCCATATTCTCCTGGGTAACCTGAGGACCAAAACACACATTAATACATAATTTAGATGTTGTAAGCACGCGTGTTTGTATGTATGTGTGCGTAATTTTATGGGCTACAAGGTGGTGCAAACGGATTTACAATAGATGCACACACACGCACACAAATTGACATAATGTAAATAAAAATGTGCACACACAATAATTACTAGTTTAACAGAAAATGCATGAGAAAAACACATAAATACATACACGGGTATACATGTGAGTGAGAGAGAGAAAAGAAGAAGAGGAGGAGAAGAAAGAAGAGGAGAAAGAGGAAGAAGGAAGTAAAAGTATTGGTATAATACTGAGTAGCGGGTGTAAGGATATTCACACAATTATCACATATCTTACAAGAAAATGATATTTCCTTTCTTGCATATTGTTAGTTGTATGTCTGGTATATGGAAAGAGGGAAAAAAAAAAAGGAAAGTTACGCATTATAAATAGTAATTACAGAATACAAATTTCAATTTGGCCTCTTGTTGTGGTCAGTGTTATAGAGGTGTCAAAGGTGAGACTGAGTATCCCAAAGTCTTATTGTAATTATAATAATTATTATAATAATAATAATAATAATAATAATAATAATAATAATAACAATAATAATCATAATATAAATAATAATAATCATAATATAAATAATAATAATAATATAAATAATAATAATAATATAAATAATAATAATATAATAATAATAATAATAATAATGAGAGAGTGCGAGAGATGATGATGATAATAATAATATAAATAATAATAGAAAGATATACGGTAGTAATAATAATGTGCTTATTACCGTTTTACAGCAGCTTACCCTTATTTAAAGCCCTTAAGTCACTCTATACCCTTAACTAACTCTTAGAATAACCTTGAGCCTTTAAAAGACCTTAAAATAATAATATTAAATAAAATAATTCATATATATTATCGTAACAATTCACCCTTATTTTAAACCCTTGAAAAATTCCTTATTTAATGTTACCTTATTTATAGCCCTTAATAAGTTACTATATACCCTTAACTAACCCTTAATAGTAACATTGAGCCCTTAGATCACCATTAAATACCCTTAAAATACAAAGTAATTACCAAAAATATTTCTCCGTGACCAGCCAATGAGATTTAAAAAGGTAAACTGATTATTATTATTGTTCAGCTGCTTCCTGATTGGCTGGCTGGACCCTAGCTCGTCCCTGATTGGCTGGCCGGACCTTTTCTCGTCTCTGATTGGCTGGTGGGATTCAAGGCCCCTGATATCTCGACGCTGATTGGCCCAGACACAAGATCCCGTGATGACGTCACAGAAGAGCATTTGCAATTAAAATAAATTCAAATAAAATAAATTAAAATATAGTAAAATAAAAAGTAATAAAATATAATAATAAATAAATAAATAAAATAAATAATAAATATAGATAGAATAAATAAAAATAAATAAATACATTCATACATTCAAATAAAATAACCTGTAATAAATTAAATAATAATAATAATAATAATATAAAATAAAATAAATTAAAATATACTAAATCCCAAAATAATATATGAAAATTAAATAGATAAATGATTTAGATTAAAATTTAATATTGTCAGGATAAAAGCAGTATTACCAACGTTTTTTATAGCCACACGGCACAGTTGTCAAGGGTAGAGGCAGTGTTGCCAACTATATCTAGCTCAGCTGTCAGGGGGAGAGTCAGTTACCAACTATTTATAGCCTAATTGTTAGATGGAGAGGCAGTGTTACCAACTATTTCTAGCCCAACTGTAGGGGGTAGATGCAGTACTACCAACGTTGTATAGCCAAATCAGCTCTCTTTCAAACATACATACATAAACACCTACATGTCTCCCTCTCTTTCTCTTACACACACACACATACACTGTCTCTCTCTCTCTCTCTCTCTCTCTCTCTCTCTCTCTCTCTCTCTTACACATACACTTTCTCTCTCTTTTACACACACACACACTTTCCTTTTCTCTCTTAAGCACACACACTCTCTTTCATACACACACACACACACACACACATACACTCTCTCTTAAACACACACACACATACACTCTCTCTTTCAAACACACACACACACACACTCACTCTCTCTCTTTCAAAGAAACACACACACTCTCTCTCTTTCAAACACACACATACACTCTCTTTCACATAGTATTATTATCTCTCTCTCTCTCTTTCTATCTCTCAGGATAATGAATAAAAATAATATATTATTATTTTTATTAATATTATTTTTATTATTATTATTATATATACTGTATATATATATTATTTATATGTATGTGTGTATGTATGTATGTAATATGGTGGAGAAGACCGGACCTTTTCTTAAGCTCTTCCAGTACAGCACCAACAATAAAACTTCCCCATAATAATAATCCTTTATCAGTGCTAAAACTCGGAGAATGAATGCCCTCAATTGAGTTTTGGTGAGATAAATTGTAAACATAAATATTTGCCAAAAAAAAAGTAATCACTCTTGGACGGAACTGATGATAATGTATATGCTTCGATACCCATACATCAAGTGTGAAAAGTTGCATTGAATTCCTGCAAAGCCTCTTGTCATAGTTAGTTATTAAATGTAGAAAATAAGAAAAATAATTTGTAACTGATGTTGATTTGTTGGGGTAATCCCTCTTAGTTTACGTTTTCTCTATTGGTACTATATTCTGTTCAAAACTTGTGTTCCATTTTCCTCAATCTATCTGTCTCTATTTCTATCTATATCTTTATATCTATATCTATATGGATGATTATATTTGACCACGACTGTACATCCATATCTGATAGTACTAGACCAGGGTCCAAGGAGTGTTGGAGAACAACTAAACAGAGTCTGAACAAGTGAATTGTCCAAACCATGAGAGGTTTAGAAGATTCACTTTTTCGAACGGTGTTCAGTTGCTCTCCAACACTCCTTGGACCCTGCATGGTCCACCACTATCACCCATGGTGGCTGTACTATGGTGCAAAAAAGTCCATTGCCTCACCTAACCCCAATAATTATGATTGAATTGCCTGTTGTTCGAAAGATAAACAAAACACAATTTATTCTCATCTACCCTCAGTTGCTTTACCCAGTACAGTAGTTGGAATTACAAGTGCTTCAGTTATATTGTGGTTGGGTGAGGGAACTAACCAGTGTATACATATAATATTGCCACGTCTCATAACAAGTGTCAAACTAGTTACCCTCACAATAGTATTATTACACAGAAAACATCACAACCACTCATTGGGAAAATATAGCTGAGACAGAATAAGATATTTTTTTTATTATTATGGCATAGGTAAAGTTTGGTGTGTCATTATTATCATTACAAAGGTCTGCCTGCATGTGTGTCAATCGGTGGTGTTGTATAATATTATATAACAAACAACAGCCCGCCATATCCATTGGTACAGTAATAGTCAAAAAGTCCTGCAACACCTTCCAAACAGATGGCTTCGAAAAATTATCCGAAACTTTAACTGCTGCTGGTCACTGCAATATTGGTTCATAAGATTCAATTAAGGGGTTGTGGGAATTAGGGGACAGGCTTGGGGGTTGGGGGGGGGGGGTGCGAGAGTAAAGGGACAGACTTGGGGTGGGGGGAGGGGGGGGTAGAAAGTCTGTCCCCTATTCCTGCACCTCCCCCTAACGCTCCCAAGCCTGTCTTATTTACTCCCTCACCCCCCAAAAAACCCCCAAGCCTGTCCCCTACTCCCACACCCCCTTAACCCTTAGAGACCGGCGTACGACATACACCATCATACGTTAAATGGCTCGGTTAGATTTACCAGGTTGCGGGACTTTTGACCATGACTGTACAAACACACCTTGATTTCATAAAGAATAATATATAACGTTTTTGTTTTATAGTCATGATCTGTACAAGTTGTCATAATAATTAATTGAGGGGATAATACAGTGTTGGTATATAATGTACAGTCGTGGTCAATAATAATCATCCACATATGGGTATCTCAAACAATCTACTGTCTAATGTTTTCACGTTCACATAATTATGATGTTATTGTTTTAAGTAGTGTGTAGCTGCTTGTAGTAAATATAAAAGAGGATAGTTAACCTGTGTGTGTGTGTGTGTTATTGTTTTAAGTAGTGTGTAGCTGCTTGTGTGTGTGTTATTGTTTTAAGTAGTGTGTAGCTGCTTGTAGTAAATATAAAAGAGGATAGTTAACCTGTGTGTGTGTGTTATTGTTTTAAGTAGTGTGTAGCTGCTTGTAGTAAATATAAAAGATGATATGGGTGAGTGGTGAGGAAACTATTGAAGGGGAGAGTATAGTTCTGACTGACATTTTTGGAGATTATGATTCCTCCAAACTATTCTAGGCAACAACAGGATACCATTATTTTTCTTCAACTGGGTCTGTTTTCTGGCATACTTTGGAGGAATCAAGGCGCTGTAATGTACTGTACCAAAAGTATACTCTCTCTCCCCTGAACAAGAATGTGGAGGAGGACGTGGATGAGAGAGAGGTGTGGGTGGGACTGGAGAGCTTCACGATCCCTGTGAGGCCGTGTTGAAGTTTTTATTACCCCCCCGACGACACCTCCTGAAGGCGATGATAACCAGAGCCACCAGGAGGACGAGAGCAATGACAGCCAACACAGCCCCGGTGATGAGGGAAGCATTGGACCGAGTCACCTGTAGGACAATGGCCTCATTCTCACCTGTATAAGAAACCACATAGAGAACGTATTAAGTGGGGTGTGGGAATAGGGGGACAGGCTTGGGGGGGTGCAGGAATAGGTGGACAGGCTTGGGAGGGTGAGGGAATAGGGGAACAGGCTTGGGAGGGTGAGGGAATAGGAGGACAGGCTTGGGAGGGTGAGGGAATAGGAGGACAGGCTTGGGGGTGTGTGGGAATAGGGGGACAGGCTTGGGAGGGTGAGGGAATAGGGGGACAGGCTTGGGGGAGGGGACGGTGTGTGTGGGAATAGGGTCACAGGCTTGGGGTGGGGACTGGGTGTGTGTGGGAATAGGGGGACAGGCTTGGGGGGGGGGGACTGGGTGTGTGTGGGAATAGGAGGACAGGCTTGGGGGGGGGGGGTAGAAAGCCTATTCTCTCAAACCCCTACCCCCCCACCCCCACCCCAGCCTGTCCCCCTACTCCTGCATCCCCCAAGCCTGTCCCCTTATTCCTACACCCCATTAATTAAGGACCTTGTCATCGTGTATATGAGAATCGGAGACTTTTGATTCCTCCTGAGCAGATGCTAGATCGACAAATCACAATCACTGTAAGATAACCCAGGCTGCTTACTACAGATTTTACCAGCTAAAACTGCGAGTAACTGAGCGAGGGTGCATGGGGGTATAGTACAGTTGGACACATGAATGGGTGGTACAGCCCAAGTGAGAGATGGTCAATTTCTCCCAATATAAAGTTCCTTAGGGCCAAATAGGAGACATCAGGGGCAGAAGTCAGTATTGAGGATGGTGTGTGTGTGTGTGTGTTCCTTAGGGCCAAATAGGAGACATCAGGGGCAGAAGTCAGTATTGAGGATGGTAATAAAAACCAAGTACCTTACAATAGACACTGGTTACTCAAATGGGACAAGTATCTTTCACCTGGGCTGTACCACCCATTCATGTGTCCAACTGTACGTGCATCTTTGACAGACTGTATATTAAAAGATATGTTTCTGTTAGATTATTAGAATTAGAGAAATATAAATAGTTGTAGGAGTTTGCTGACTATATCCTAAACATTAATTAACGGCTGGCTAGTGTGCTGGATATTAGGACATAGGAGTATATAGGATTATCTACCACGACTGTACACTCGTGATACGTAATTTCACACACACACACACACACCCTGCATTCGAACTCAGCCTCTATAGGTGTACTGGGTGGAGAAATGAATTATAGCAGGCGATTCGAAGCTTTCTGCTCCTCACACTCTGGTCAGAAATGATGTATCACGAGTGTACAAATGGAGAGTGAAGTAAGGTGTAATAAGTAAATGGAAAAAGGGAGGATTGTCATAATTATTCAGTTACCAAGTTCGGGTATCGAAAAGTATTGTTCTGTTGTTTGAATAAGCACACGTGTAATATACGCACGTGTATTATACAGTAGTAAATATAATAATTAAGGTATATACAATAGAGGTATTAGTGTGTAATTGTACCTTATTGTCTATTGTATTCTTCAAACTAAGAATTAGAGAGTAATATTATTTTGCCACTTATAGAAGGTCATCTGTTATTATTGTCGTGCATTTAATCACTTTGTCCTTCATCATTTACTATTATCTATAATTATATTACAGTAGCTTGGATGATTGTAGGAAGAGCTGTATGCATTCTTTGGTCCTACAAAGGTTCTCGTGATTCACACACACACACACACACACACACACACACATTTTACTACTAATAATCATAGCATAGTAGAGAGGTCACTTATGAAGCAAACTTTACCTACCCTGGTATTCCTGATTATTGATGGAGGCAGCGTGAAAAAGACAAAAACTTACTATAAAATCCAGAGTGTGTACAATGTTGTCTCTCTCTCAAACACTTTATACTCCTACTCACAGTCTACTAGTAAAGAAGACGTATAAAGAACTGTACACACAAACACATGCACATTATTCTCTATACTACACACTACTAGTAAGCAACTATGCACACGTATAAAGAACTGTACATACTGTACAATACAGTGGTAACCCGCCTGCATATTCGTGAACTTTATACGATTATATTTCATAGAGGAAATTAGAGCCAATCAGCGACCGACTTGACGTCTTGCTCGGTAAGCTACTCCAGATGTACGATGATAACAGTGGATGATAAACAGTAGAGATGCCAGTTAACACAAATTGGAAGCCGATATGCAATAAATAAACGCTTCCCTCCTTCTCCCCCAGTTGGAGAGAGAGCGTAATCTGTCTTTATTGCAATCACGAAGGAAAGAGGAGATAATAGAACATCACTCCTGAAAATGAAGGTAGAAACCAATATTCTGCTCACACCAAGGTCCTGTTGGTACCTTGGAAGGCAACGCTTTCCCAGAAAATATCTCGTTAAAATAGTAGGCTACAGTAATAAATAATTTTCGTGTGAATCTTAATTGATGCTCATCATGTCGTCAAATTTCTTTTAATATGACGTATACTCCATTATTAATTACGTAGCGTCCATGAAAGGATAAGAGCAAGAGCATACTCAATTCTCGTTATCGTCTTCGTTTACACCGTGAGCTGCCCCACAGTCCAACTCCCAGAGTCCCAGCATGCAAAATACTCCTATAACACTGATCTCAACTGGTTCATTAGGTAAGACTTTAAATTAGCAAACTTTATCACATCGCTGAATATAATTATAAGGTGTACAGTTCAATTTGAAATAAGCTATTTAGAATGCACAACGAACTTCCTACATTAGGCCTACACGACACAGACAACGTCATGTGGATGGAGTGATGTACACACCTTGGAGTAAAAAGTACAGTACACGCATATTACCTGACCTTAATTCATCAGTGACTTAAGATATACTATATTACAGTAACTTCTGCCTATATATGCATATATAAATATGCATTATTATATGCATGCATATATCATGCCATATCGGCTTCCAATTTGTGTTAACATCCACTGTTGTCATCGTACATCTGGGGTAGCTTACCGAGCGAGACGTCAAGTCGGTCGCTGATTGGCTCTAATTTCCCCTATGAAATATAATCGTATAAAGTTCACGAATATGCGCCCCGCCTGCCTCGCATCCGTGAGGTCGGCAGATCGAGCCTCGCCCAGCTCCGAGAGTTAAAACTGTTTACTGGTGGGTTACTACCATGGCTGGGCACTATGGTGGGGAGTTGGGCTTGCCTGGCTGACGTTCAGAAGAGTATCTCATCAGAGATAGATACCAGAACTAAAACCCGGCAACTTTAACTTTAACTAATAACACACACACACACACATTTTCTTCTCTATACAACACACAACACATAAAGTTATTCGTGTGTATAATACTCACGCCATCCTATCAGTTCCCCTCTGTTCTGTGACTCTAGCCAAGTTCGCAGTGGACCAAAGTATTCCAGGATGGGTTCCACGTCTAGTTTATTGGTCCTTCCACTCGTTAATACCGACAGCGCCTCTGTCCACGGCCTAGACTTGCCCAGGGACAACACATTCCTGAAGAAGGAGGAGATAATATAGATGGGATATTAGTAGTTATTGGATTACATGACTTGTGTTTATTTTTATGTACAGTTGGCTCCACTCCCGCGTTTCTCCCTTGTCGTTGCCAATGTTGGGCCAGTCAGAAATTCAAATCCTGATCCACAAGTTAAAAAATTCGAAACATTCATATCCTTAGAGTGAAAGATATGAATGTTTCGAATATTTTAACTTGTGAATCGGGATTCGAATTTCTGACTGGCCCAACATTGGCAACGACAGGGGAGAAACGCGGGAGTGGAGCCAACTGTATGTATATATTCCTAAACTATTAATCTTATTTATTTTAGAGTGGGAAAATAGACTAGGAATAAAGCACATAAATAGTATACTAGTTATATTAATTAAATGAGAGTGAAAATAACTGTTTGTCTTAGTATAGATAACGACACGAACGTCGCTGGTCCATAACTCAACCTATAAACAAAACATTAAACACATAAATAATATCGTGCTTCGGGGAACATCAAGTGACAGTAATTAAAAGAGTGAAAATTACTGTCTGTCTTAATTAAGGGGAGATTGTTTTGTTGTTGAATTTGTAGGTCTCTGATGTCTCCAAACTTTACCATACAACAGATCGCCTCTATATTACTACCATTGAGGGCGTCTGTTTTCTGGTATCGCTATAGGAGGAATACAAAGGAATACAAAGGAAGTACAGGTAACAGGAGGTCCATAGTGTGGCCATTGACGAGGTGACCTGTTTATCTACATTAATCTAGACTACGTGTTGAAGGAAAGGATATATAAAGGACAAGGCTCCTCCCCACCCACCACTCCCACCGGGTATTACGGTTGGAAAAACAGGTAGAAAATAACACCTTGCTAATTAATAAGGAACACACAAGGAAATGTTATAGAAAAGTGGGAAAAGTAATAAAAAGTGGGAAAAGTAATCATTGGGTCTCCAATTCACAGACAGGATAATCTCCCTTCAAAAATGGACAGGAAAGTCTCAACTCATAACCAACTCATGGTGTTGGTCTAATATTAAGGGGAGAGTTTACTTTTGGTACATTGGAGCGCCTTGATTCCTCCAAACTATCCCAGGAAACAGGACCAGATGGACAACTAGAATGGCGTCTTGTTGCTTGGAATTGTTTGGAGGAATCATTTGCTCCACATTTACCACCAGTGTATTCGCTCCTTAAGGCAGTCAGTGTTGTTACATCAACACATCTTCCCCCAGCCTACAAGGTTGCTATACTTGTTTTTACAGCCGGGTACCTACTTACTGCTATATTGGTGAACAGGGACATAGTGGGCTGAGAGGTCCCAGGATCGATTCCCGGGACCTCTCATATGCTGGGCGAGAGTGCTAACCATTACACCATCACCAACCCTTCTTTATAAATTCCACCTGATATCCCCTTGCAAACATTACGATTATCTAAGATTAAAGTAAAGGGGCTATCAAAGAATAAATAATTCCAGCTAAAAACATCATCGAACGCACTTTATGCAGAACAAACTAAACCCAATAATAATGATAAAATCCACCATGCTGCTGATAGACAGAAAATAATGGGTTATATTTTGAAGAAAAACAGCACAACACAACACAACACCAATTCTCACACAATTGTTACATCTTTACTATCCTCCTTCCCCTCTCTTCAATACAGTAGGTACCTGAGTAGCCTGCCAGCCTTGACGGAGCGGTAGATGTCACAGCGGTGTAGAGGACCCTCATGGCCCGCTGCCTTACACAACTCGGCGTGGAACTGGAACTGTACCACGAAGCTCACGAAGTACCTGGACCAACACACAACCAATCTCTTACAAATATATTAAGGACCCTGTGATCGTGTTTGAAAATTGGAGGCTTCTGATCCCTCCTGACCATGCCACGAAACAAGCTCCTTCCATATAGTTGGTGTTTCGTGGCCATATTTGAAGGACTCATTTATCTCCAATTTTCTGACTATATCACAGGGTCCTTAAAAGGGACTACGAAGTTCACGAAGTACAGTTGCCCAAGAAAAGACTGCAACCGAATTTGGTGGTGTGTGGCAATATCTGGCAGCTGCTCCAAAATAAACACTCGTATTTTATCAATGGATCACTCAGAACCTATAGCTTTTATTTGTATGACTCTGTATGGATGGATGTTATTGGCTTCAGCTAATTACATTCATCCCTACAACGGTTATAGGTTCTGAGTGATCCTTTGATTAAATACCAGTGTTTACTTTGGAGCATTTGTCAGATATTGCCACACACCACCAAATTCGGTTGCAGTCTTTTGTTGGGCAACTGTACCTGAACCAACAAACAACAAATCTTTTACAAAAATATTAAAAAGGGTTACTATAATTTTGAAAGGGATAGATAGATAGATAACACTCATTCTGAAAGATCTCGAAGGGAAAACAAAAAATGTCCAAAAAAAGTAAAAAACAGTTGGATATTGTAATTCTATAAGCTCATGAGGGAAAAGAACAATATAAAAAACTGTTCTAGAAAAGCTTGAACGAGATACCATTGTAATATTGAAAGCGCTGCTCGAAATACAGTTGTGGACATTATTATGAAACACACACACTGACTGACACAATGTTAATAACACTATAATATAAGGGGAGATTTTCTTTCTGGTTGGTGAATTGGGAGGTCTGTGATTCCTTCAAGCTATGCCACGAAACAGATACCTTAATAATGTATTAGTAGTATCTTTGAGGGGCATCTGTTTAGTATCTAAGACCTCTCTATTCACCAACAAGAAAATATCCGTAAGTAAAACCACACTGGTAGACGAAATATTTGTATTCCAAACGTTTCGGCGAACTCTGTCGCCCTCTTCAGTGGAAATATTTCGTCTACCAGTGTGGTTTTACTTACATTCATGATCACGTATATTGTGTGATTTTCCACCCATTAAGAAAATATCCCTTTTTTGTTTACACATTACATGCTCGTGTTAAGGGGGTGTGGGAATAGGGGGACAGGCTTGGGGGGGTGGGGGTTGGGGTGTGTGCAGGAGTAGGTGGACAGGCTTAAAGTGGGTAGAAAGCCTATCCCCCTATTCCCGCACCCTCCCAAAACCCCTCCAAGCCTGTCCCCCTACTCCTGCACACCCCCAAACCCCCCCCCCCCCAAGCCTGTCCCCCTATTCCCACACACCCTTAAGAAAATATCCCATTTATTTGTTTAGACATTACCTGGGGTGTGGTGTTAATGCCTCACCTCACGTATATAGGGAACATTGACATTACCTGGGGTGGGGTGTTAATGCCTCACCTCACGTATATAGGGAACATTGACATTACCTGGGGTGTGGTGTTAATGCCTCACCTCACGTATATAGGGAACATTGACATTACCTGGGGTGGGGTGTTAATGTCTCACCTCACGTATATAGGGAACATTGACATTACCTGGGGTGTGGTGTTAATGCCTCACCTCACGTATATAGGGAACATTGACATTACCTGGGGTGGGGTGTTAATGCCTCACCTCACGTATATAGGGAACATTGACATTACCTGGGGTGGGGTGTTAATGCCTCACCTCACGTATATAGGGAACATTGACATTACCTGGGGTGGGGTGTTAATGCCTCACCTCACGTATATAGGGAACATTAACATTACCTGGGGTGGGGTGTTAATGCCTCACCTCACGTATATAGGGAACATTGACATTACCTGGGGTGGGGTGTTAATGCCTCACCTCACGTATATAGGGAACATTAACATTACCTGGGGTGGGGTGTTAATGCCTCACCTCACGTATATAGGGAACATTGACATTACCTGGGGTGGGGTGTTAATGCCTCACCTCACGTATATAGGGAACATTGACATTACCTGGGGTGGGGTGTTAATGCCTCACCTCACGTATATAGGGAACATTGACATTACCTGGGGTGGGGTGTTAATGCCTCACCTCACGTATATAGGGAACATTGACATTACCTGGGGTGGGGTGTTAATGCCTCACCTCACGTATATAGGGAACATTGACATTACCTGGGGTGGGGTGTTAATGCCTCACCTCACGTATATAGGGAACATTGACATTACCTGGGGTGGGGTGTTAATGCCTCACCTCACGTATATAGGGAACATTGACATTACCTGGGGTGGGGTGTTAATGCCTCACCTCACGTATATAGGGAACATTAACATTACCTGGGGTGGGGTGTTAATGCCTCACCTCACGTATATAGGGAACATTGACATTACCTGGGGTGGGGTGTTAATGCCTCACCTCACGTATATAGGGAACATTAACATTACCTGGGGTGGGGTGTTAATGCCTCACCTCACGTATATAGGCAACATTGACATTACCTGGGGTGGGGTGTTAATGCCTCACCTCACGTATATAGGGAACATTAACATTACCTGGGGTGGGGTGTTAATGCCTCACCTCACGTATATAGGGAACATTGACATTACCTGGGGTGGGGTGTTAATGCCTCACCTCACGTATATAGGGAACATTGACATTACCTGGGGTGGGGTGTTAATGCCTCACCTCACGTATATAGGGAACATTGACATTACCTGGGGTGGGGTGTTAATGTCTCACCTCACGTATATAGGGAACATTGACATTACCTGGGGTGGGGTGTTAATGCCTCACCTCACGTATATAGGGAACATTGACATTACCTGGGGTGGGGTGTTAATGCCTCACCTCACGTAGGGAACATTGACATTACCTGGGGTGGGGTGTTAATGTCTCACCTCACGTATATAGGGAACATTGACATTACCTGGGGTGGGGTGTTAATGCCTCACCTCACGTAGGGAACATTGGCAGGAACGTGAAACTTTGCACCGGGATCAAAGTCTTGTTCAGTCCTTGGTACAGGGGGTGATACTCCTTGGACACCCAGCCTCAGCTCCCACCACCGACTGTTAAGGTTGGAGGACGAGGTATCCCCACTGAACACCTCCCAACGCCACTGTTGATAATACCATACACTTAATAATTATTGAGGTTGGAGGAGGAGGTATTGGGGTTGGAGGAGGAGGTGGTATTGGGGTTGGAGGAGGAGGTATTGGGGTTGGAGGAGGTGGTGGTATTGGGGTTGGAGGAGGAGGTGGTATTGGGGTTGGAGGAGGTGGTATTGGGGTTGGAGGAGGTGGTATTGGGGTTGGAGGAGGAGGAGGTATTGGGGTTGGAGGAGGAGGTGGTATTGGGGTTGGAGGAGGTGGTATTGGGGTGTAAAATCTTCTGTTTCTCTCTATATTATTCCATTGTCTGTTTCAACGAGAATATTCCATCAATCGTGCCCAGGCCTTTCATGAATCCTAACTGATGCCTCCCTATGGAAACCTCCTGTCTCAATCGTCCGTCTAGAATGCGTTCAAATAGTTTAAGTGTGTGGGACATTAGCTTGATGCCCCTGTCGTTTTCACAATGTTGAACATCACCCTTCTCTTTGAACACAGATATCAATGTACTTTCTTTCCACTCATAATAATAATAATATTAATAATAATAATAATGATAATAATTAATAATAATAATTGATAATAATAATTAATAATAATAATAATAATAATAATAATAATAATAATAATAATAATTAATAATAATAATAATAATAATAATAATAATAATAATTAATAATAATAATTAATACTACTAACCTGGTCCATCAAGTATCCAAAGGGAAGGAAGGCTATCTTGTCGAGGGCCATAGCAAAGAGGAAGTTGATGTCTGTCTCATAGGAATCATCCACGTTGCCCAAGAGTCCCACAGATTGAAGATGTCTCGGTGTGGAAGCTGACAGAGCCAACACGTCCCCTACAGCTTCATGGAACCCTGGATTGGCACCGTCCCTTTACACATTGGAGAAAAGAAACACGATGGAATTGGATGGAGCCTGACATACAGACAGTACAGTCGTGGGGGTCAATAATAATCATCCACATATATGGGTATCTCAAACAATTTACTGTCTAATGTTTTCACGTTCACATAATGATGGTATTGTTTTAAGTATAGTGTGTGTGTGTGTGTGTGTGTGTGTGTGTGTGTGTGTGTGTGTGTGTGTGTGTGTGTGTTATTGTTTTAAGTGGTGCGTAGCTACTTGTAATAAATTAAAAGATGGTAGTTAACCTATTTATTGGAAAGTTTATCATCTAAGGAACAGAGGGAATTAAGGTGTTAAACTCTTACGTGAGTTACCCCTATAGGGATGATTATATTTGATTCCTCCACTATAATAATATGTGAAGGTGTGTGTGTATTGTGTATTGTATATTGGTGTATGTATGTGTACTCGTATTGGTTATTGTACAGTACATACATAGGTGTGTGAATGTGTGCATGTGTGTGATGTGTATTGTAACTATGAAAGTTTACGTATATGTGTATGTGTATTGTTTATATGAATGTTTATTTGAATGTTTCGAATATTTTAACTTGTGAATCGGGATTCGAATTTCTGACTGGCCCAACATTGGCAACGACACGGCAGAAACGCGGGAGTGGAGCCAACTGTATATTGGAGGAATAAAGGCACTCTAATTTACCAAAAGAATACTAGACCCTAAAGTTTAGAGACCAACCTGAAGATGAAGGGTTGATTCCTGTAGAGGAGGTCGTACTGAATGTGACCCATCTCGTGATGTGTGGTGACCAGATGTTCCATGTTCACTTCTGTACACTGTTTGATTCTGATAACAATAGAAGGAGTCATAGAGATACAAATAAAGATGTAAGATGATAGGGTGTACACTCGTGATATATAATCCCTGACCAGAGACGAACGGCAGGCACCACACACTATATAAATTTCATATAGAATATAATTTGTTGTATAATACTGTGCATGATCTCAGGACAATATACTCCATGGATATGTTGATGAAAAAGGTTGCCACTTGTTGACAAAATATAAGGCTGGGAGCTTCGTAGGACGGTGGAAGACGAGTATTATTAATCTATACTGTACTCTACAACAAAGTATCATATTCTAACCATACAAACCATTCTTATAACGAAATCTTATATAGTGTAATTAATTTTTTAACATCAATTTACGTTCTTTTACGACTGCACTGTGTTGAGAGGTTGGAAGTCATTGCTCTACATCGCGATACACCCTGTATAGATATCGTAAGTAAAAAGTATTAAAGTGGCGATACACAAGTCCGTATATACGTACAGCCGGCAGCATACAAAATTCGCATCAATCTCATGTACAGTTGGACACAGGAATAGTGGTACAGCCCAGGTGAAATATACTTGTCCCATTTGAGTAACCAGTGTCTATTATCAGGTAGTTGCATTTTATTACCATCCTCAATACTGACTTCTGCCCCTGGTGTCTCCTATTTGGCACTAAGGAACTTGATATTGGGAGAAATTGACCATCTTTCACTTGGGCTATACCTCGAATTCCTGTGTCCAACTGTACTTAATATTGCTAATAAATTATGATCAGATAGTTGCATTCTGAACCAGTTTTTATTGCAACAACATACGTAATTTACCATATGAGAACTATATCTGTCATCTCTGTATTAAAATTATATTACACCATCACTATAGCTAATACATACACAGGTGGAAATGAAGCCAACTTATGCCCCCGACTGTACAGTTGGACACATGAATGGGTGGTACAGCCCAAGTGGATGATTGATGGTCCATTTCTCGTAATATCAAGTTCGTTATAGTGCCAAATAGTCAGTAGTAGTCAGTATTGAGGATGGTGTGTGTGTGTGTGTGTGTGTGTGTGTGTGTGTGTGTGTTCCTTAGTGCCAAATAGGACACATCAGGGGCAGAAGTCAGTATTGAGGATGGTGTGTGTGTGTGTGTGTGTGTTCCTTAGTGCCAAATAGGAGACATCAGGGGCAGAAGTCAGTATTGAGGATGGTGTGTGTGTGTGTGTGTGTGTTCCTTAGTGCCAAATAGGAGACATCAGGGGCAGAAGTCAGTATTGAGGATGGTAATAAAAAGCAAGTACCTGATAATAGACACTGGTTACTCAAATGGGACAAAGACAGTATCTTTCACCAAACTGGGCTGTACCATCCATTCATGTGTCCAACTGTACAGTGCATTAGAACAATAAGGTATTATAATGGCTGAGGGGGTAAAACACTTCTGGCAAATTAAAGCACCAGGATTCCTCCAAAGTTGTTTTAACCGAACCTGGACGAGATTGACGACAAAAATATATAAATGGCCATGTTGCTTGGGATACTTTGGAGGAATCAGTGGCTCCAATTAATACCACCAACACTGTATTATCCCTATAATCATATATATATATATATATATATATATATATATACTAGGTACAGTCACGAGCACTAATAAGTATACAGGTGAGCTTCGAAAACCTGGAGACAGTAAATAATAAATGCACAATAAGATCTCCATTGGAATGATTTCGTCGGTGAAATTGAACTGTACGAAGCATCAACCAACCAAACCTGTATAGTTATTAGTGCTCGTGACTGTACAGTTGGCTCCACTCCCGCGTTTCTCCCCTGTTGTTGCCAATGTTGGGCCAGTCAGAAATTCGAAATCCGATTCACAAGTTTAACTATTCGAAATATTCATAACTTTCGCTTTAAGGATATGAATGAATGTTTCGAATTTTTTAACTTGTGGATCGGGACTCGAATTTCTGACTGACTCGACATTAGCAACAACAGGGGAGACACGCGGGAGTGGAGCCAACTGTAACATGCATGGACTAGACTGGTAGCACTACATATATATTATATACCTGTAATCTCTGCCGTTACAAAAGTCCCAGGCTGAGGCATGACACACCACTTCCCTGTCCGTGGGTTTCTGTATCATGGATCGCTGCCAGAAGGTTTGTGGCATTGGTTCTAGACCCAGGGAGGTGAAGAACTCCTCAGCCAGGCGAAACATGGCAAGGGGAGAGTAACCCTGGATACGGAGTGCATTGGTCACATCCACAGAGGTCCGGCCAGGGTAAGGAATGGTCATGTCCAGTATATTAGTCCACGTTTGTGCCCACATGTTACCTGCAAACCACACACACATACATACATACATACATATACATCATTATAACATCATTAATTATTTCATTTTAGTACTTCATTCATGAGTACACATTCCCTTAAGGACCCTGTGATCGTGTATGAAACTTGGTGGCTTCTGATTCCTCCTGACTATGCCACGAAACAAGCTCCTTCAGTTTGGGTAATTAAGTGCTTAATTATTCTCTCTACAAGTTAATATATAGATCAAACAATACTGAATTATCTTCTCATAACTATGTTGTTAGGATCATACTGTGCTATAGTTTAATGACTGACTAACAAACCCAATAGATGTGCTGGTATGGGACCTCTTCGGGGTACCACTTCCTCCCCGTACTTCTCCACCAACTTGGCCCGGACGTAGGCGTGTAGTTGCTGGTACAGGGGGCTCAGTTTCTGCCACAACTCTTCCACCTCTTCCCTGAACCCGTCAATCTCGTAGTCGCTCCGCCAGTATTCACCCGCATCACTAAACCCTGCATTGTGGTGGTGGTCGAGGAGGAAGGGGACACATTATATAATATATACATATATACATAAAGTCGCGGTCAATAATAATCATCCACATATATATGGGCATCTCAAACAATTTGCTATCTAATGTTTCCACGTTCACATATGATGTTATTGTTTTAAGTAGTGTGTAGCTGCTTGTATTAAATTAAAAGATGATAGTTAACCTATTTATTGGAAAGTTTATCAGCTAAGGAACAGAGGGAAGCTGTCAGAATCTTAAGTGAGTTACCCCTATATGGATTATAATATTTGACCGTGACTGTACAGTTGCTGTAGCATATTCTGCCCCACATTTGTTTGACATGTGGAGATATCTGGCGGCTCTCTCTGAACAGACCGCAGTTCATAATGACTGAACCACCAATCAACTCCAGTCACGATGATTGTGTGTGAAATTCCAGGTCATTGATATCACACACATTCTTCGTGACTGGAGCTGATTGGTGGTTCCATGGCCCAGATATATACCTTGGCCATGGGTGGTTCACTCATTGTGGTTCGTACGAGCTGCTGTTTATTCAGAGAGAGTTGCCAGATATCTCCACATACCAAACAAATTTGGGGCAGAATATGCTTCCGCAACTGTACATGACATGTGGTGCTTTGGCCACAAGACTTCGTACACAGACGTTGTGGAAAAAGACGTCATTATTCTGAAGTACTTCAATGAATAGCCTAGTACCAAATGACTCGATCATTAGCACAACAACAAACCTATTATAATGATGTGTTGCAGTAACAGACTAATCATATCAATATGGTGTGAACCCTTGAAGACAAAAGTGTGTGGATGAATTCTTGTGTCCAATTGTACAGTTGGACACATGAATGGGTGATAAAGCCCAAGTGAAAGATGGTCAATTTCTCCCAATATCAAGTTCATTAGTGCCAAATGGGAGACATCAGGGGCAGAAGTCAGTATTGAGGATGGTGTGTGTGTGTGTGTGTGTGTGTGTGTGTGTGTGTGTTCCTTAGTGCCAAATAGGAGACATCAGGGGCTCTAGAAGTCAGTATTAAGGATGGTAATAAAAAGCAAGTACCTGATAATAGACACTGGTTACTCAAATGGGACAAATATTTTGCACCTGGGCTGTACCACCCATTCCTGTGTCCAACTGTACATCCTGATAAATACATACCCTCTGTTGTATAATATAAGCCCTCTGCTCTGTTGTATAATATATCCCCTTTCTGCTCTGTTGTATAATATATCCCCTTTCTGCTCTGTTGTATAATATATCCCCTCTGCTCTGTTGTATAATATAAGCCCTCTGCTCTGTTGTATAATATAACCCCTCTGCTCTGTTGTATAATATATCCCCTCTGCTCTGTTGTATAATATAAGCCCTCTGCTCTGTTGTATAATATAACCCCTCTGCTCTGTTGTATAATATATCCCCTCTCCTCTGTTGTATAATATAAGCCCTCTGCTCTGTTGTATAATATATCCCCTCTCCTCTGTTGTATAATATATCCCCTCTGCTCTGTTGTATAATATATCCCCTCTCCTCTGTTGTATAATATAAGCCCTCTGCTCTGTTGTATAATATAACCCCTCTGCTCTGTTGTATAATATATCCCCTCTGCTCTGTTGTATAATATATCCCCTCTCCTCTGTTGTATAATATAAGCCCTCTCCTCTGTTGTATAATATATCCTCTCTGCTCTCTGCTATATATATATACCATTGAGTCTGGCTGCTTCATTAGAGAGTTGAACAAAGCGTAGGTACTTTTGTCGTATTGGTTTTCCCGCTGCCTCCCTCCAGGCCCTCCAGAGGTAGCGGAGTTCCTCAGGGTCCCGTGAGGTGGCCATCATCTGTGTTAGATCTGTGGAGGTCACGGTTGGTAAAGTGGTGGGTACTGTATTATTGTATTATTGTATGATTGTATTACTGTATCACTGTATTACTGTATTACTGTATTACTGTATTATTGTATTACTGTATTACTGTATTACTGTATTATTGTATTACTGTATTACTGTATTATTGTATTACTGTATTATTGTATTACTGTATTATTGTATTACTGTATTACTGTATTATTGTATTACTGTATTACTGTATTACTGTATTACTGTATTATTGTATTACTGTATTACTGTATTACTGTATTATTGTATTACTGTATTACTGTATTACTGTATTATTGTATTACTGTATTATTGTATTACTGTATTACTGTATTACTGTATTATTGTATTACTGTATTATTGTATTACTGTATTATTGTATTACTGTATTACTGTATTACTGTATTACTGTATTATTGTATTACTGTATTACTGTATTATTGTATTACTGTATTATTGAATTACTGTATTACTGTATTATTGTATTACTGTATTACTGTATTATTGTATTACTGTATTATTGTATTACTGTATTACTGTATTACTGTATCACTGTATTACTGTATTACTGTATTACTGTATTACTGTATTACTGTATTACTGTATCACTGTATCACTGTATTACTGTATTACTGTATTACTGTATTACTGTATTACTGTATCACTGTATCACTGTATTACTGTATTACTGTATCACTGTATTACTGTATTACTGTATTATTGTATTACTGTATTACTGTATTACTGTATTACTGTATTATTGTATTACTGTATTACTGTATTATTGTATTACTGTATTATTGTATTACTGTATTACTGTATCACTGTATTACTGTATTACTGTATTACTGTATTATTGTATTACTGTATTATTGTATTACTGTATTACTGTATTATTGTATTATTGTATTACTGTATTACTGTATTATTGTATTACTGTATTACTGTATTATTGTATTACTGTATTATTGTATTACTGTATTACTGTATTACTGTATCACTGTATTACTGTATTACTGTATTACTGTATTACTGTATTACTGTATTATTGTATTATTGTATTACTGTATTACTGTATCACTGTATTACTGTATTACTGTATTACTGTATTATTGTATTACTGTATTACTGTATTACTGTATCACTGTATTACTGTATTACTGTATTACTGTATTACTGTATTATTGTATTACTGTATTACTGTATTATTGTATTATTGTATTACTGTATTACTGTATTACTGTATTATTGTATTACTGTATTACTGTACTACTGTATTACTGTATTACTGTATCACTGTATTACTGTATTACTGTATTACTGTATTACTGTATTATTGTATTACTGTATTATTGTATTACTGTATTACTGTATTACTGTATTACTGTATTATTGTATTACTGTATTACTGTATTACTGTATTATTGTATTACTGTATTACTGTATTACTGTATTACTGTATTACTGTATTATTGTATTACTGTATTATTGTATTACTGTATTACTGTATTACTGTATTACTGTATTAATGTATTAATGTATCACTGTATTACTGTATTACTGTATTACTGTATCACTGTATTACTGTATTACTGTATCACTGTATTACTGTATTACTGTATTACTGTATTATTGTATTACTGTATTATTGTATTACTGAATTACTGTATTACTGTATTACTGTATTACTGTATTACTGTATTAATGTATCACTGTATTACTGTATTACTGTATTACTGTATTACTGTATTACTGTATTACTGTATTACTGTATTACTGTATTAATGTATCACTGTATTACTGTATTACTGTATTACTGTATCACTGTATTACTGTATTACTGTATTATTGTATTACTGTATTATTGTATTACTGTATTACTGTATTACTGTATTACTGTATTATTGTATTACTGTATTACTGTATTATTGTATTACTGTATTATTGAATTACTGTATTACTGTATTATTGTATTACTGTATTACTGTATTATTGTATTACTGTATTATTGTATTACTGTATTACTGTATTACTGTATTACTGTATTACTGTATCACTGTATTACTGTATTACTGTATTACTGTATTACTGTATCACTGTATTACTGTATCACTGTATTACTGTATTACTGTATTACTGTATTACTGTATTACTGTATCACTGTATCACTGTATTACTGTATTACTGTATCACTGTATTACTGTATTATTGTATTACTGTATTACTGTATTACTGTATTACTGTATTATTGTATTACTGTATTACTGTATTATTGTATTACTGTATTATTGTATTACTGTATTACTGTATTACTGTATCACTGTATTACTGTATTACTGTATTACTGTATTATTGTATTACTGTATTACTGTATTATTGTATTACTGTATTACTGTATTATTGTATTATTGTATTACTGTATTACTGTATTACTGTATTACTGTATTACTGTATTATTGTATTACTGTATTATTGTATTACTGTATTACTGTATTACTGTATCACTGTATTACTGTATTACTGTATTACTGTATTACTGTATTACTGTATTATTGTATTACTGTATTACTGTATTACTGTATTACTGTATCACTGTATCACTGTATTACTGTATTATTGTATTACTGTATTACTGTATTACTGTATCACTGTATTACTGTATTACTGTATTACTGTATTACTGTATTATTGTATTACTGTATTACTGTATTATTGTATTATTGTATTACTGTATTACTGTATTACTGTATTATTGTATTACTGTATTACTGTATTACTGTATTACTGTATCACTGTATTACTGTATTACTGTATTACTGTATTACTGTATTATTGTATTACTGTATTATTGTATTACTGTATTACTGTATTACTGTATTATTGTATTACTGTATTACTGTATTACTGTATTACTGTATTACTGTATTACTGTATTATTGTATTACTGTATTATTGTATTACTGTATTACTGTATTACTGTATTACTGTATTACTGTATTACTGTATTATTGTATTACTGTATTATTGTATTACTGTATTACTGTATTACTGTATTACTGTATTAATGTATCACTGTATTACTGTATTACTGTATTACTGTATCACTGTATTACTGTATTACTGTATCACTGTATTACTGTATTACTGTATTACTGTATTACTGTATTATTGTATTACTGTATTATTGTATTACTGTATTACTGTATTACTGTATTACTGTATTACTGTATTACTGTATTACTGTATTACTGTATTATTGTATTATTGTATTACTGTATTACTGTATTACTGTATTATTGTATTACTGTATCATTGTATCACTGTATTACTGTATTACTGTATTACTGTATTACACGGACACTTTTTCCGTCAACAATGTGTCGTGCGACATGATTTTCCACGACATGTCGCGGGAAACGGAAGATTTCGGACAACGAGGTGTCGACAGAACATATCGAAAACTGTCGGGGATTTCCTCTGACAGGGAGAAAGTCATTAAAAGTCTATAGTGAATAATATTGTATGAAATATATTATTATTATGGCATATTATGATTTAAGTAGTGTTAGGTATCATTATTTGAATAAAAAAATAGTATTGCTAGATCTTATAATATACTATATACACTGTATTTTACCGTTAAATATGACCATGGAACATTGATTTGATTTCTGTTTGTTTTTCTACATTTCTGCTTTCGTCTGCCGCCTCCAGGGTCCAAACCTCTTTCCTCTTTCTTCTTCTTCCAAAGCAATAAAATAGCACATTGGTTAAGGGTGTGTGGGAATAGACTTCACCATTAAACAAACGTCTATCAGTACCGTACTATAATAATTCTCTTGCTACAGCCCAACACACATACTGAGGAGAACCATCTTTCATAATAATAGACGTATATAGTTTCCTAGCCTCCATGATTTCATTAATTTATAAATAGAAACAGATAAAAATGTAAACAGAGAAGCCCAAGAAACACAATTATAACTCTTACTCATTGTTTAAAATCAAAATCAGAATACAAAATAATAAACTCTTCACTTGTCAATTAGGCTACGGTGGTAATTCGCTTTTTGTTACATTGGAGTGCCTTGATTCCTCCAAAGTATGCTAGGAAACAGGACCAGAATAGCAACAATAGTGGTGTTCTGTTGCTTGGAATACTTTGGAGGATTCAGTTGCTACAAATTTACCAATACCGAATTTCCTCCTTAATTAAGGGGGAAGTTTTGTGTTGGTAAATCTGGAGCAACTGAATCCTACAAACTATTCCAAGCAACAGAACACCATTATATTTGCTCTTCTGGTTCTGTTTCCTAGCATACTTTGGAGGAATCAAGGCACTCCAATATACCTACCGTAAAAGAATGATCACTTTTAAGGGTCCTGGCCATAATAATATACTCACGGGGTTCGAGGGGCAGCGTTGGGATACATCCAATTTGGTTATCATCATCTGCTTCGAATTCTGCATCGTAGTCGTAGTCACCACTGGGAAGGCGTCGAAGGCGAGGATCATACCGACAGATCTTAGCCAAGGAGTACGTGGTCTTCATTTCTTGTAGGAGACCCGTTAACTGTGTGGTGCAAGGAATACGTACCAATATAGTATTATTATTATTATTATTATTATTATTATTATTAGTAGTAGTAGTAGTAGTAGTAGTAGTAGTATTTGTGGTGTGTTTTCTGAATGGATATCAATATATTTTTGTGTGTGATTATAATATTTGATGGCGACTCCCATTTCAGGGGATAAACGAGCAGTATATATATATATATATATATATATGTGTGTGTGTGTGTGTGTGTGTGTTTAATCAAACTTGACTCTTATGATGTTTCTATTTACGGATGAATTACAAGACATGATTGACGAGGCATTATCCCAGTCAATACAATGATTATTGTCTCTCATATGAATAAATAAAGCATTAGATTCTTGTCCGGTCCTAACACTATATTTATGTTGTTTGACCCTGGTTGAAAGGTCTTTTCCAGTTTGTCCTATATAGAACATATTACATTCTTTACAAGGTACTTTGTAGATACACCCACATGAAGAATAGGGTGTTTTCGCGTGACGTCACTGTGACGTCACGGCACGCTCGGCGGCCATCATGGTAAGGCAGGAGCTTTGTTTACAAGGATAAGAGTTGCCAACTTAGTGCTTTGGGAGCTCCATATAACTCCATATAATTTTAAAGTAATCTAGCGAGAGTTTTGTATCCTTAGCGTGTTTTTTAGATTATATTTACAATGTTTTGTTGCGCCTTTTATTGGTGTTTTTTTTATTATTTCAGAATCTTGGTCTAACAAAAAGCAAATATTCGTTTATAAAAGTAGGTAGTATACGTCGGCCTTTTATTAAAAATACCGTTTTTTAGGAGTAAGTCTAGCGCCTCCCGAAACTTCTCCTATTGGTAACCCTGACAACGAGAGGGCAGTTTGCAGGGAGCTGTATGTTTTTTAATACTTACCTCCTTTTCGGACAAAATTCAAGATGCGAAATTACTGCTGTATAGTAGGATGCAGTAACTCAGACAAGACTCCTGGTGTGTCAAGATTTCGGATCCTAAAGGTGGTAAAAACCCAAGGAGAAGCTCATGAGAAATTGCTAACTAGACGAAGGAGTGTGTGGTTGTGCAGAATATCCAGGGTTCTCATGAAGTATTTGTGATATTACCTTAAACAATTGTTTAAATTACCTTAGATTGAGCCAAATGTCCTTAGATCCTGAAATAGGTGACCATAACGACATAAACTGAACCCTTGACACACGATACTTTTATGAAATTATAATAGTTTTTTATAGCAATGCAATTTTTCTTTTACGACAACCCATGAAATAACGGAAAAATCGATAATATTTACCTTAGATTGTCAAAACTTTACTCTAAATAACCCCAAATTACGTTAATCTAGGATAATTACCTTTAAAATGAGAGTATTGAGAATATCCAGAGTGGAGACATCAAACCCTGAAAACTGGCTAGTCTGCTCCAAGCACTTCATTTCAGGTAATTGTACATAGTGTTAGACTTGTGTAACCAAGAATTACAAGTTTATTTCATTGTCTTGTAATTGTAGTCTTGGTTTGGTGAAGAAATAAAGTAGTCAATCATGTCGAGATATGTAACCGGAGGGTAGCGCTCAAAGTCAGTAGGTACTGAATTTACACTTGGGCACTACATATGGGTCCACGCTCACACCAGCACTACTTAATTTCTACATGTAAGAGGCATGGTCTGTTGCACTAAGGCTCTTGAGGTAAGTGGAATGCTCCATTATTGTGATGATTAGTGTAAATGAACTTCTTACTATCACAACTGCACTCTCTCTGCGGGCCCAATACCCGCCATCATGGCGGGTGTTGATATCGTGACGTCATTTCCGTCAGCTGAGCGAAAACTCCCTATTGGGTGAGTTTTTGATCAACATTTTCTTGACTGTGTTATCATTGCAAAAGGCAACATTAACATTCCATGTTCTTAGAAGATGAGGGATTTGGGCAAATTTATGACTGTAGGGTAATATCAGCACATTTTTATTGTCACGGGGTAGGGGAGATTCAACCCTATAAAATGATGTTCTTGCCAATTTTAAGGCTTTATCCAAAAATGGTTTGGGGTATTTTAATTTTGCTCCAATGTCAGAGATAAATCCAAATTCCTCATCCATAAATTCAGGACTACATACACGTAGAGCACGTAAGTACATGGAAGATAAAACACACAGTTTGACTTTATCGTGGTGTGCAGAGTAAAAATGAATATATGACAAAACATTGGTTGGTTTCCTGTAAATGCTAAACTTAAAGGTGTTGCCTACCCTGTGAATCAGGCAGTCCAGAAATGGCAATTTTCCATCTTCCTCAATTTCAATGGTAAAATTAATGGAAGGGGCTAAGTTGTTAAGCAATGGCAGAAAGTTATCTAGATTTTCAGTGCAAGGCAAAGTACGTCATCTACGTACCTGTACCATACAGCATTATTGGGTAAAATGTTATTAAAGCAATTTCTTCTCAAAAAAATCCATGTACAAATTACTCAAAACTGGGGAGAGTGGATTGCCCATTGCCATACCGAATTTCTGTTCAAAATATTCATCTTGAAAAACAAATTTGCAGTCTTTAATGCATAGCTTAATCTATTTTAAGATAGGTCGTCAACAGGAACTTTGGTAAATAGAGATTTAACATCAAAACTCACAAGCTTAAATGTATCTGTTACTTGTAAATTATTAAGTTTTTCTACTAAGTCAACATTGTTTTTTATGTTGGAGTCTGAAATTGTGCCAACTGGGATAATGCTTCGTCAATCATGTCTTGTAATTCATTCGTAAATAGAAATATATATATATATATATATATATATATATATATATATATATATATATATATATATATATATATATATATATATATATATATATATATATATATATATATATATATATATATATATATATAGCCTGCCCCCCTACTCCTGCACCCTCCACCCCCCACCCCCAAGCCTGTCCCCCTACTCCCACACCACCTTAATTATGATCTCCCCGGCTGCCTACCTCTTTAAGTTTGTCCCTGGGTAGCGCTGCCTTGCCCAGGACGGTCAGGAAGGAGAACATTCGCCTCACAGTTGGTGTGGTGAAGTTTTTCCAGGCATAGTTGGTGGCTTCATTCCACTTGGTTCGGTGAAAATCTGACCAAATCATCTGCTGCTGCAACTGTGGTAGAGAGAAGGTAAAGGTAAAGGTACAGTAGTGGTACAGTTGGACACATGAATGGATGGTACAGCCCAGGTGAAAGATACTTGTCCCATTTGAGTAACCAGTGTCTATTATCAGGTAGTTGCTTTTTATTACCATCCTCAATACTGACTTCTGCCCCTGATGTCTCCTATTTGGCACTAAGGAACTTGATATTGGCAGAAATTGACCATCTTTCACTTGGGCTGTACCACCCATTCATGTGTCCAACTGTACATAATTTATGACCAGAGACGAACGGCAGGCACCATACACACACACACACACATACACACACATACCCTGCATTCGAACTCAGCCTCTATAGGTGTACTGGGTGGGAAAATTAACAATACCAGGTGATTCGAATCTTTCTGCTCCTCACACTCTGGTCAGAAATTATTCATCACGAGTGTACTATACATAGTGTATAGGTTATTAGCAATACTTACAGGTCGACTACATAATTATCATGATTAACCTTTTGATATAGTTCATTAAGACTAACATTATTTTGTCTTGGTTGAATGATACTGGAGGAGTAGACTGATTCCTTCAACCTATACCAGAAAAACATACTGCCTCATGCAGTCTCCACATTGGGGATTTGTTTTGTTGTTGTGTTTGGAGGGCTACGTCGTCTCCAAACCAACCCAACAAGCTAGTGGCACTACACGTCAACCACTCCAGCAGGAGTTTGGGATGAAGTGACTCACCAGACTCCACAGACAAGTTTACCATCAAGGGGCAGCAACCTTCACCACGTTTAGGCAAAAAAAAAAAAAAAACCTGCAGCGAGAACTGAAGTGAAGTGAAGTGAAGTGTGTATTATAATGTATTGTTGCTGGTGTTTGTGAGTCTCAGTTTGGCTCTAACTTAACACAACACTGGCAAAATGTACAGTGGCCAGAAAAGGTTTTGCGACAAATCTTGATATAACTTTAACCATAGTAATATCCACATCTATTTGTAGGGACTATAAGCATGTATAACAGAAGGAAATATACATATCCTTCTGTAATACATACTTATAATCCCTACACACAACTATGGACATTAATATATTTAATGTTGTATCAATAGTTGTCGCAGTACCTTTTTTGCCAACTGTACATGTAGGTAAAGAGACTGTGACTGATGGAAAGTTTGTAGTGATTGTATCTGGATGTAAAGGAGAGAAAAAACACATTTTGTCTCATCACGTTTTGTATAGTATATAGTTTTCCTCGTGGCCTGCATGGTAAATGTCTCTACTATATATAAAGATAATACAATATAATTCCAGTGATGCTATTACTAAAGAAATATACGGTACCGGTATATATATATATATTTATTATTCCATATTGACGATCCCACATACAGTTGGCTCCATTCCCACTCCCAATTCACAAGTTAAAATATTCGGAACATTCATATCTTTCACTCTAAGGATATAAATATTTCGAATTTTTTATCTTGTGGATCGGGATTCGAATTTCGGACTGGCCCAACATTGGCAACGACAGGGGAGAAACGCGGGAGTGGAGCCAACTGTACCTGCCTAAACTGTGGTGAGAGGCATATTGGTAAGATAAATCCTGGGGGTAAGGGTTCCCTCACATTTGATGAGGGGAAGAATATACCTCACGTATCCAGTGCGTGTCGTAAAAGGCGACTAAAATGATTGGGCGCAAGGATATAGACTATCATCCTTGGTTGGGCGGTTAGGCTTGCGACCCTCCCCCGTAAACAAATATGACTGCAAAAGACAACAAAAACTTGCCTCGGATGCGGACTGACCCAAAGTTGACGAAAATGGACTTCCAATTGGCTACTTGGAATGTGAGAGGCGTGAATGATGATACCAAAGAGAGAGAGAGAGGTTTTGGGAGTGATAGCCAATGCAAGGTTGGATGTATGTGGAATAACAGAGACCAAATGGAAGGGAACATGTGTGAAAGAGTGGGAATATGGAATGGGGCTGTGCGCTGGAGTGAATGAGAATGACAGAGCGAAAGAAGGTGTGTGTCTATATATAAGTAATAAATGGAAGGAGTATGTACTAATGTAGGTAAGAGAGTATGGATCCGTGGGGTCGAGGATTGTGTGGGTGAGAATGAAGGTGGGAAATATATATAGACTTGGGTGATCGTATGTGTGTATGCACCAACGGAAGATAGAAGAGATAGAGTGAAAGAGGAATTTTGGATGAGTGTTGAAGTATGCCTGGATAATTTTAATAAGTGTGAAAGAGTGTTGTTTAATTGGAGATATGAATGGGAAGGTGGGGGATAGAAAAGTAGATGGGGTGGTAGGCGGGTGGGGGGGTGATTTTGATTGATGGATATTAGGCGCCGCAACATCGAGGTCCTATAGCGCCAGAAAAAGGTGATAGAGAGGTGTGACAGCAAGCAGTAAGGAAGTGGGGGGGTGTAATCAGAGGTGAATGGGAATGGCAGTGCACTTGTTGATCTATGTGTGTGTGTGGAGGAGGCTGATGATTGCCAACACCTTCTTTCACCATAGGAGAATACACAGGTGCACATGGAGAGTGGAAAGGAGGACAGATGTATGATTGGAAAACAGAAGGATATGTCTCCTTAGTGTAGTAGTAGGTAAGGTATATTGTAGGGTAGTGATTGAGAGAGTGAGAGTGATAACTGAGAGGTGGGTGGGTGGGTGAGGAGCAGGGTGTGGGTTTAGGAAGGGAAGAGGGTGCATGTGTAGACCAGCAGATGTTCTCCTGGAGTTGTGTAATAGAGAATGTAAAGGAAATCACCACTACACATTTCGGAGTTTCATGAGTATTGCTGTGAAATTATATACTGTGTTGTACTGAGTTGAAAATATATTATATGAGTAAGCCACTCCTTCTTCTTCTGTGTATCCATCCTTATACGGCCCTAACACTACCTACCTTGTTCACACGATCCTGGAATAATAGGGAGGGGAAGGGATACACATTCGCACCCTAATGTTATATTTCTAAAATAAATAAATTTATATATACACTATATATATTTTTTTCTTTTTTCTTATTAGTTAGTTAGTTAATTTATTTATTGACAAAATAACACATATTACAAAATTATACAAAAGATAATCAGTACATATTATTTGTCCAATAACAAATTAATTTTGTTCCTATTGTAGAGGACATGATTGGAATTATTTCTACGTGCTTGAATTATTATTTTATAAATGCCCAACACTTCAAATACATAATTACACATGTCCTTTACGTGACAGTTATCTTTCAATAATTAAATCGAAAGCACTAGCAAAACTAAGCCCCATTGGACTATTTATCACTTAGCTGAGCATTCAATGAACACTCACTGTAGCAACACAATCACTGAACACTCACTGTAGCAACACAATCAATGAACACTCACTGTAGCAACACAATCACTGAACACTCACTGTAGCAACACAATCAATGGCCACCCACTGTAGCAACACAATCAATGGCCACTCACTGTAGCAACACAATCACTGGCCACTCACTGTAGCAACACAATCAATGAACACTCATTGTAGCAACACAATCAATGAACACTCACTGTAGCAACACAATCAATGGCCACTCACTGTAGCAACACAATCAATGGCCACTCACTGTAGCAACACAATCACTGGCCACTCACTGTAGCAACACAATCAATGAACACTCACTGTAGCAACACAATCAATGAACACTCACTGTAGCAACACAATCAATGAACACTCACTGTAGCAACACAATCAATGAACACTCACTGTAGCAACACAATCAATGAACACTCACTGTAACAACACAATCAATGAACACTCACTGTAGCAACACAATCATTCATAGTTTTAGTTCTAATCGTTCTTGATAATCATAATGGGAGGTCAAGCTTCATAATAATTATACCGAGGTCTGAATTTGAACTGGGAAATCCTCCGACGTTAAAGGGGAAGTCTTGTGTTGGTAATTCTGGAGCAACTGAATCCTCCAAACTATTTCAAGCCACAGAATACCATTATTTTTGCTCATCTGGTCCTGTTTGCTAGCATACTTTGAATTGAGGAATTTAGGCACTCCAATGTACCAAAAAAGAACTATAGACCACCTTAATATTGTTTAGGTTAGATGAGAACAGTGAAAAAATATATAAATTCGCGTTCATCTCCTGTACTCAGTATTGCTAATGTGACCAGAGTGTTGCCTTCTGAACCCGTTTGTATTCCAACAACATACGTCATTTACCATATGTGAACTATATCTGTATTAAAATTGTATTACAACATTACTTATTTGGCTCAAACTTTCGCAGGTGAAAATGCAGCGAACTTATATATGCTGCCGACTGTACTCTAAGTTTAAAGTCATTTTTCTCTCTCTCTCTCTCTCTCTCTCTCTCTCTCTCTCTCTCTCTCTCTCTCTCTCTCTCTCTCTCTCTCTCTCTCTCTCTCACTTTGTAACAGTAGGGTCTCCAGTATTGGCCATGGGTGGAACAATTAAGGAAACAACATTATTTTAGTGTCAAGAATCCACCAGAAATGAACTGAGTGAATGGTACAATGTCTCCCTTGTTTGTCACCTGCTAGATTTATACTCGTGCATTACACAGGGGTTATCACACGTTAACACGTTATCACACTTGCAGATCAAAGGGAAAGAACTCAACCTTGATTTTGTCTATTTTTACGCTGAAGACATTTTCAAGTTTACAGCCATTATTATTATTTATATCCTCTCTCTCTCTCTCTCTCTCTCTCTCTCTCTCTCTCTCTCTCTCTCTCTCTCTCTCTGATTACCCATGCAGGGTTATCATGGAAAGAAGTCAGCCTTGATCTTAATTATTTGTTTTCTTAATTAACCCGTGAGAATAGAGGACAACACACGGAACATGAATATACAGTTGGTCACATGAATTTTTTCTCACACAGGCTATATATATTATGGAAAGAGAGGCAATTATTCTGGAAGTACAGTTGCCAAAAAAGGTATTGCGACAACTATTGATACAACATTAAATATATTAATGTCCATAGTTGTTTGTAGGGATTATAAGTATGTATTACAGAAGGATATGTATATTTCCTTCTGTTATACATGCTTATAGTCCCTACAAATAGTTGTGGATATTACTAGGGTTAAAATTCTATCAAGATTTGTCGCAATACCTTTTTTGGCAACTGTACAACCGGTGGCAAAAGTGTTCCTAAATAGACACGGGATTATTAGGTGTAGAAAACGGGGGGGTGTATTTCTCGAGTCCATGCAGTCCAAGATCTAAACAGGTGAGGCGACACGACTTATGCCGCCGACTGTACAGCCAGGATTAAATAGTCTACACCCTCTCTCTCTCTCTCTCTCTCTCTCTCTCTCTCTCTCTCTCTCTCTTATAAATCTATCTATCTATCCCAACTATTTCTCCCCCTACCCCCCCCCTCCCTCCCTCCTTCACCCCCCACCCCCCACAACAAATCTATCTATTTATCTATCCCAACCATTTTACCATCCCAACAAACAAAAAACAAAAAAATTATTATGGTGTAATATTGCAGTTACCCAGTTTTACATTTTGTATAATATTATGTTGTTATTAATTAAACCCTTGAAAACCAACAACAGCGTGTGTACGAATAATTCTTGTGTGGCCAAATAGTAGTTGAGGCGATGACAGAGCTGAAATTGAGCTCGGTAATTGAAGGGAAGGGTGTGTCGTGTAGTGGAAGCTAGGTTTTCCCGACATTTTTGGTGTTCTTCCTGTTGATAATTATGATGTTGTTCGCGAGTTTGACACTGGAAATCCTACTTTGTGTCGTAGTACGTACAGTTGGCCACACATGAAGCTGATATGGCTCGTTACTTGTGAGGTGCTTGGCTACAAAAGAAAGGAAAGAATGTAAATAAAGATGTTGTTTGTTGACAGGCAGACAGTTGAATATTATCACTGTCTGCTTGTCAACAACCTATAACTTTTGCTCACTTTCTTTCCTGTTGTAGGTATCTCACAAGTAGCGAGGCGTACCATCTTCATATGTGGGCAACTGTACAGTCACGAGTACTAATAGGTATCCAGGTGTGCCTCGAATACCTACAGACAGTAAATAATAAATATGCATCAAAAAAATCTCCATTGGAATGAGTTCCTTGGTCTTAATTGTACTAATCAAAGTTTCAACCAAAGCTGTTTACTTATTAGTGTTCGTGACTGTACAGGTTCTATCTATCTAGTCCAAACCAACGGGGTGAAGGATTGAGTTATTCATGATAAACTCTGATCAGTGCAATTTATTACGTACAGTTGGACACATGAATGAGTGGTACAGCCCAAGTGAAAGATGGTCCATTTCTCCCATTATCAAGTTCCTTAGTACCAAATAGGAGACATCAGGGGCAAAAGTCAGTATTGAGGATGGTGTGTGTGTGTGTGTGTGTGTGTGTGTGTGTGTGTGTGTGTGTGTGTTCCTTAGTGCCAAATAGCAGACATCAGGGGCAGAACTCAGTATTGAGGATGGTAATAAAAAGCAAATACCTGATAATAGACACTGGTTACTCAAATGGGACAAGTATGTGTCCATGTGTTCATGTGTCTAACTATATACACCTAAATCCTTGAAGTATTGCCCACATCATCACTTACAGGCAATACCCACCTATACATATACGGGTCTATCACTGTATACATATAATTATAAGACAATGGTAGAATCTAATAAGAGATACTGTAGTTAGGTAACCCTGAACGGAACTACGTCACACTATACTATACACAGTAACATTGTGAACTTTCTTTCCCATTGTGAACTTTCCTATTCCATAAAGTTGGTATAAGCAATACTGTTATATAATATAATACTCAGTAATGACTCCTTAGCTGCTATTATTATTATTATTATTATTATTATTATTATTATTATTATTAAAAAAAGAAAAACAGGCACACGACACCTTCCCTTCATTGTAATGCTGTTCTGTCACCAACATAATTATCTGTATTAATATCCTGTTAATTAATTGAAGGTTGTTTTTATTTTAACTATAAATACTTGCTACGGTAGCCAATATTCAACTTTCCTTGAATGGTTGTGTGTGTGTGTGTGTACTTTATCTCATTACTTTACTTTAAGGTGTTAGGTTAGTACAATGTTGGTAAAACTCGAGTAGCTGATTTTTCCATACTACTTCAATCAGCAGGACACCGTTGTAATTGGTTCAGTAAAAAAAAAAAAAAAAAAAAAAAAGTATGTTCAAAACTTGTGTTCCGCTGGCCTCTTATACTTAGATAGATAGAAATAGATAGATAGATAGACAGATAAGAGATAGATAGAAATAGAGACAGATAGAGATAGATATGAAGATATAGATAGAAATAGAGACAGATAGATAGAGGAAAATGGAACACAAGTTTTGAACAGAGTATAGTATGTCAAATGTTTCTAAACTTTAACAAGACATGGATACTAAATTTAGATTAGGGGTGTACAGTCGACAGCATAAATTCGCTTCATTTCTAGCGGCGTATTGTATGAGTTATAGTGTTATAGTGATGTTGTAAGACTATTGGAATTTGCAGAGATGACAGATATAATAATTCTCATGTGAAAAATTACATATTATGTTGTTAGAATGTAGATTAGTTTAGAATGGAACTTTCTGGTCACATTAGCAGTCAGAAATTCGAATCCCGATCTACAGGTTAAAAAAAATCGAAACATTCATATCCTTAGAGTGAAAGATATGAATGTTTCGAATATTTTAACTTGTGAATCGGGGTTCGAATTTCTGACTGACCCAACATTGGCAACGACAGGGGAGAAACGTGGGAGTGGAGCCGACTGTACTGTATGCGCTATAATATATATTGATGTTGTAACAAAATTATTATCTAGTCATATTAGTATTATACATTATTTATAGGTACACGAGATGGACGTGAATTTATGGTGCTGACTGTACAGTATGTCCGGTAGACTTTATGTTTATGTAAGAACACATTCAACATTCACTCTCAACTTGCCTTATCTCATCTCATCTCATCTCATCTTTCGTCAGTTCATTATAACTCACACACACACACACACACACACAACAAGTTAGTAAATGTATACAAACCACTCACTCACTCACTCCGTTTCACTAATTTTAGCATAATTATTATTTTATTTTTATTATTTATTTATTTAGTTTATTATATATATATTTGCTATGAATATTATAGAAACCAGAGTTGCCTTCCTATTCAACCCATACAATTCACACAAGCCGTATTGGTCTTAAAATATATAATTTCATTGGTCTTTAAATTTGTTGTTGTTGTTGTTGTGGTTGTAAATATAAGTTTTAAAATAACCAGAATAAATGACCGTGTGTGTGTGTGTGTGTGTGTGTGTGTGTCGCAATACCATGTAGGCTATTGTATTGTAGAGAGAGAGAGAGAGAGAGAGAGAGAGAGAGGAAGCGTGACTATGTGACCGTGTGTGTGTGTGTGCGTGTGTGTGTGTGTGTGTGTGACCTTGACTACAAAGAACAGCCAGAACAGTGGAGGAGAGGAAGCACCACGCCCATCCTTATCATAGCTTACACACACACACACACACGCACACTCACTCACTCACTCACACTCCTATCCCAGACTCATATCCTAGTCACTTCTCACTCACACTTCTCTCCCACTCTAGTTTCTCATATTCACACACACTTCTCTCAGACTCACACCCTAGTCACTTCTCACTCACACTTCTCTCACAGACTCATCATACTAGTCTCTCCTACTTAGTATTGACACCCGTAGTTTAAACAAAAATGAGGGCCCTTACTGGAGATCTATGAATTCTCCAAACTACTCCAGGCTACAGATTCCCTATTAGAAACACTGAAGCGTTCTGTGGTCTGGATTATTTGAAGGGTTCATAGAGCTCCAGTAAGGGCCCTCAAATGTTTTAAAACTACGGGTGTTAGTAGGACAAGAAGAACAATAATAATGGTGTTCTGTTGTGGCTTGGAAAAATAGTTTGTAAGATTCAGTTGCTGCCAATTTACCAACACCGAATTAATTTCCTCTTGAAGGGAAGTCACCAATTCTAGGATATTATCTGACTGAATGCTACTGATTCCTCCAAACTATATATGCTACGAAACAGAGCACCTCCATATAGAATGAATTAAACAGGGGATGTGTTTTATAGCTGAGTTTGGAGAAATACAAACTGTACAGTCGCTGTTTGATTGATGGATTGATGGATATTAGGCGTCGCAACATCGAGGTCCTATAGCGCCAGAAAAAGGTGATAGAGAGGTGTGACAGCAAGCAGGAAGGAAATAAAAAGAAAAGAGGGACAGTTGAAGAACTGAAAGTCAGTGGCTGGGGCCGAAGGGGCGCCAAAACCCTGTAAGTATTGCCCACATTACTACTACCCCTACGGGGTGTACAGTCACGGTCAAATATAATCATCCATATAGGGGGTAACTCACGTAAGAGTTTGACAGCTTCCCTCTGTTCCTTAGATGATAAACTTTTAAATAAATAGGTTAACTATCATCTTTTAATTTACTACAAGCAGCTATGCACTACTTAAAACAATAACACACACACACACACACGTTAACTACCATCTTTTAATTTACTACAAGCAGCTACACACTACTTTAAGCAATAACATCACACGTGAACGTGAAAATATTAGACAGTAAATTGTTTGAGATACCCCTATGTGGATGATTATTATTGACTACAACTGTACATTGACTCCAAACTGAACAAAAAAAAAAAAAGGTTGCTGGCTTCCCTTAATAAATTTTAATATACGCAACCCTCAACACCCACTCGTCCACTCACCCAGGTTAGTTAGTTAGCTCTTTCTTTACCTCGTCACCCTCTCATCACACACACACACACACACCTCCCTCTTCCCAGATAATATTATACTCCCACGAAACTCATCCTTCCACAACACTCGTAACCTTCACGTTATCCAAAGCATTAGTATATACATTATAATTATATTTATACTCCCAACACACTCTCCTACCCATAATGGGACTGTTTAATAAAGTGAGAGAGATAATAATTGAGAGAGAGAGAGAGATAATATAAAAAATAAGATAGTAGGTGTGTGTGTGAAAGAGAGAGAGAGAGAGAGAGAGAGAGAGAAAGATAATAATTGAGAGAGAGAGATAATATACAAAATAAGATAATATGTGCGAGATAGAAAGAGAGAGATAATATAGAAAATAGGATAACAGGAGAGAGAGAGAGAGAGAGAGAGAGAGAGAGAGAGAGAGAGAGAGAGAGAGAGAGAGAGAGAGAGAGAGAGAGAGAGAGAGAGAGAGAGAGAGAGAGAGAGAGATGATAAAAAAAAATAATAATAATAGTTTGATAAATCTGAATTACGTCATTGCTTCCCTGAGAACCATTCAGTAATCTTTACAGATATTCTGTGTCTATTCCCTCTCTTACCTTTATATCTATGTGTCTATTCCCTTTCTTACCTTTATATCTGTGTCTATTCCCTCTCTTACCTTTATATATCTGTGTCTATTCCCTCTCTTACCTTTATATCTCTGTGTCTATTCCCTCTCTTACCTTTATTATATCTCTGTGTCTATTCCCTCTCTTACCTTTATATCTCTGTGTCTATTCCCTCTCTTACCTTTATATATCTGTGTCTATTCCCTCTCTTACCTTTATATCTCTGTGTCTATTCCCTCTCTTACCTTTATATCTCTGTGTCTATTCCCTCTCTTACCTTTATTATATCTCTGTGTCTATTCCCTCTCTTACCTTTATATCTCTGTGTCTATTCCCTCTCTTACCTTTATATCTCTGTGTCTATTCCCTCTCTTACCTTTATATATCTGTGTCTAGTCTATTCCCTCTCTTACCTTTATCTCTCTGTGTCTATTCCCTCTCTTACCTTTATATCTATGTGTCTATTCCCTTTCTTACCTTTATATCTGTGTCTATTCCCTCTCTTACCTTTATATATCTGTGTCTATTCCCTCTCTTACCTTTATATCTCTGTGTCTATTCCCTCTCTTACCTTTATATCTCTGTGTCTATTCCCTCTCTTACCTTTATATCTATGTGTCTATTCCCTCTCTTACCTTTATCTCTCTGTGTCTATTCCCTCTCTTACCTTTATATCTCTGTGTCTATTCCCTCTCTTACCTTTATATCCCTGTGTCTATTCCCTCTCTTACCTTTATATCCCTGTGTCTATTCCCTCTCTTACCTTTATCTCTCTGTGTCTATTCCCTCTCTTACCTTTATATCTATGTGTCTATTCCCTCTCTTACCTTTATCTCTCTGTGTCTATTCCCTCTCTTACCTTTATATCTATGTGTCTATTCCCTCTCTTACCTTTATATCTCTGTGTCTATTCCCTCTCTTATCTTTATATCTATGTGTCTATTCCCTCTCTTACCTTTAAATCTCTATGTCTATTCCCTCTCTTACCTTTATCTCTCTGTGTCTATTCCCTCTCTTACCTTTAAATCTCTGTGTCTATTCCCTCTCTTACCTTTATATCTCTGTGTCTATTCCCTCTCTTACCTTTATATCTCTGTGTCTATTCCCTCTCTTACCTTTATATCCCTGTGTCTATTCCCTCTCTTACCTTTATTATATCTCTGTGTCTATTCCCTTTCTTACCTTTATATCTCTGTGTCTATTCCCTCTCTTACCTTAAGGGTGTGGGGGAATTAGGGGACAGGCTTTGGGGGGTTGGGGGGGTGCGAGGTTAGGGGGACAGGTTTGGGGTGGGTGGGGGGGAGGGGTAGAAAGCTTGTCCCCTATTCCCGCACCCCCCTAAACCCACCAAGCCTGTCTCCCTACTCCCGCCCCCCCAAAAAAAAAAACCCCAAGCCTGTCCCCTACTCCCACACCCCCTTAAACGATATAAGGATCATCATTACGGGTATATATAGTTCAAGATATTGTACAGTTGGCTCCACTCCCGCGTTTCACCCCTCGTGTTGCCAATGTTGGGCCAGTCAGAAGAAATTCGAATCCCGATCCACAAGTTAAAAAGTTCGAAACATTCATATCCTTAGAGTGAAAGATATGAATGTTTCGAATATTTTAACTTGTGAATTGGATCCGAATTTCTGACTGACAGGGAAGAAACGCGGGAGTGGAGCCAACTGTACCTCGTGAATACTAACATAACTATCACTAATAAGTATATACAGGTGTGCTTGCTTCGAATACCTATATAAAGACAATACATAAATAATTAATACACAATAAGATCTCCATTGGAATGAATACTTGTTAGTGATTTTTTTATTTATTATTTTTTTTTTTAACCTTGTGTATGTACACTGTTTATGAATGGCATTGTGAATCAAGATGTGACAATAGACTGCTTTTTTGTTAGCACCATGCACCCTCGCCCCGTCCCAGCCCCGCCCCATTCTCGAGCTGGTGACAAAGGTAAGGTGTGTGTGTGTATGTGTGTGTGTTTAAATCCTGTCTGCATGCCCTTGACAGTGAGTGAGTGAGTGAGTGAGTGAGTGAGGAGGAGGAGGAGGAGGAGATGTGTCATGTATACAATCATAACCATGTAACAAATTGATGACACAAATATTACCTCCACGTGTTTTGTTTTGCTTTTAATTGTTGAATGGGACAAAGAGGGAGAGACGAGTTTTGAATTCACCACATACACACACACACACACACACACACACACACACACACACACACACACACACACATATATACACACACACACACACACACAACATAACTTTAATAAAGAAAAATATGATAATTGTGATTTAAAATACGGGCCATTACGAGCTTAACTCAATATCCTGTAAAGATACAAATAGGTAAGAACAAATAGGTAAGAACAAATAGGTAAGAACAAATAGGTAAGAACAAATAGATAAGAACAAATAGGTAAGAACAAATAGGTAAGAACAAATAGGTAAGAACAAATAGGTAAGAACAAATAGGTAAGAACAAATAGGTAAGAACACACACATAAACACTAGTTGGGGTGAGGCTATAGAGGTGAGAGGATGGGGCGTAGCAGGTTTTGGGGAGGGGGGGGGGGACTGAGGGGGTGTAGGGATAGGGGGACAGGCTTGGGGTGGGTAGAAAGCCTGTTCCCCTATTCCTACACCCCCTAACCCCCCCAAAAAAAACCCTAAGCCTCTCCCCCCTACTCCTGCACCCCTCAAAACCCCTATATAATACTAATATGACTAGATAATAATTTTGTTACAACATCAATATATATATAGCACATACAGTACAGTTGGCTCCACTCCCGCGTTTCTTCCCTGTCGTTGCCAATGTTGGGCCAGTCAGAAATTCGAATCCCGATTCACAAGTTAAAATATTCGAAACATTCATATCTTTCACTCTAAGGATATGAATGATTCGATTTTTTTAACTTGTGGATCGGGATTCGAATTTCTGACTGGCCCAACATTAGCAACGCGAGGGGAGAAACGCGGGAGTGGAGCCAAGTGTACTGTATGTGAAGATAAGACACGTGCACAGTAAAGGTGAAAGGGAAGCAAGGTCATTATATATAGAGGTTATATTATAGAGGTTAGAAGGATTAAGATGAGGAAACATGAGAGAACTCAGTGATGCCAAGTTCCGGTATCAAACTATGAAAGAGAGATGTGAGGATGGGGAGAAATATGGTCATTATAGAAAGTATAACGAGTATAAATGTGACAGAGGGACTCCATGGCTGGCTGTGAGGTGTTTGTTAGTGAGGAGGCAGAGAGAATAATGATGAGGATGATGGTGGTGGTGGTGATGGTGATGGTGATGATGGGGGTGGTGGTGTGACACTTTATGTACAGTCGTGGTCAAAAATGATAATCCATATAGGGGTAACTCACGTAGGGGTTTGACAGCTTAATTCCCATAATTCCTTTGATGATCAACTTTCCAATGAAATTATAATACATAAGTACCATCTTTTAATTTACTACAAGAAGCTATACACACTACTTAAAACCATAACATCATAATTTATGAAAACGTGAAAATATTAGACAGTAACTTGTTTAAGATACCCATTATATGTGGATGATTATTATTGACCACGACTATATATATATATATATATATATATATATATATATATATATATATATATATATATATATATATATATATATATATATATATATATATATATGGTGTGTAAGAATAGGTAGACAAATAATATGATAGTGAGGGCATGGGGGCAGGGAGAGGGTAGAGGTGAGGGTATACTACGAGGCTTATAAATTATTATAGGGGTTGGTTCGCAAAATGTCATGTGTTGTGTGTATTGTGATTCGGGCAGAGAAAAGGTGGGGGACAGGAGTGAATGGATTGAAGGAGGGAGGGAGGGAGTGTGGGAGGAAGGAAGGCAGGGAGTAGGATAGGGGTGAATAGATGGAAGGCAGGAGGCAGGGAGTGTGGGAGGAAGAAACGCAGGATGGGAAACAAAATGGAATGGATAAAAGGAAGATAGAATGGAAGGAAGGAAGGCAGGATGGAAGGGAGGTGAGAGACTGGATTGAAAGATGGATGTAGGGGGGAGGGAGCGAGGGACGGAGTGATGGAGGAAGGAAGGAAGGCAGGATGGAAGGGAGGTGGGAAACAGGGTTGAAGGAGGGAGGAAGGAAGGCAGGATGGAGGGAGTGAATGATGGAGTGAGGGAGGGAGGGAGGAAGGAAGGCAGGATGGAGGGAGTGAGGGAGGGAGGAAGAAAGACAAGGTGAGGCTCATACAATACAACACAACAACTTACTTACTCTTGTATCCTTATATAATTATCATACCTCTCTCTCATCAACCACATTACAATAACTCTTTTCGACACATCGTTATAGTATAATATCATATACACTCTTTTACACACAGTCGCGGTCAAATATAATCATCCATATAGGGGTAACTCACGTAGGAGTTTGACAGCTTCCCTCTGTTCCTTAGATGATAAACTTTCCAATAAATAGGTTAACTACCATCTTTTAATTTAAGACGAGCAGCTACACACTACTTAAAACAATAACACACACACACACACACACACACGTTAATTACCATCTTTTAACTTAATACAAGCAGCTACACACTACTTAAATCAATAACACACACACACACACACACACGTTAACTACCATCTTTTAACTTAATACGAGCAGCTACACACTACTTAAAATAACATCATTTGTGAACGTGAAAACATTAGACATTAAATTGTTTGAGATAACCCTATGTGGATGATTATTAATTAATGACGGCGACTGCACAAGTTATATCCCTCTCATTATCATCATTCTCACACATTCTCATTCATACACATTCATATATATCATTATCATACAAAAAACTCTTAACAAACTCTTAACTATCATATGCAAATGTTATCCCTTTCAATATTTTCATTCTCAAATATATTTCACCATCATATAAATATCATCAGAGAGTAAAATAAATAAAAAGAAGAAATGTAATAGAACAGTCGTGGTCAATAATAATCCTCCACATATGGGAATCTCAAACAATTTAATGTCTAATGTTTTCACGTTCACATAATTATGGTGTTATTGTTTTAAGTAGTGAGTAGCTGTTTGTAGTAAATTAAAAGTTGGTAGATAACGTGTGTGTGTGTGTGTGTGTTATTGTTTTAAGTAGTGTGTAGCTGTTTGTAGTAAATTAAAAGTGGGTAGTTAACCTATTTATTGGAAAGTTTGCCATCTAAGGAACAGAGAGAAGCTGTCAAACCAAACTCTTACATGATTTACCCCTATATGAAAGATTATATTAGACCGCGACTGTACATGAGCGGTAAATTGGAGTGTTCTTGAATCCTCCTCCTAACAATGTAAACGAAACAGATTCTCTAAATAGCAACAACATTCTGGTGACTTAATTGTTTGTTGTGATAGATAGTTTGGAGGAATCAGTATAGTCCTCCCAATGACTCTAAAAAAAAAAAAAAAAAAAAAAAGTTTTCCCCACGAAGAGAAAAATTAATGGTGGTTGTCAAAACTGTGAACTATATATAGTGTAGTGAAGGAAGTGTGTAAAGTGGAGTGCAGTTCCTGGGGAAACATGCAACAGTGACTCAAGACTCCCCCACAGTACTTGTCAACCCAGAGACACATTAGAAAGGGTAGTCAATAAGTCTCATAGGATACTGATAGCCTTCTCTATAGCCTATGGAAAGGGTAGCAAGCAAGCAAGCAAGTCCTGATAGCCTTCTGTATAGCCTAATCAAACCATATTATATAGAACGTAAATAAACTTGCTAGTGAGATGAGAGGAGGAAAAGAAGAAAAGTAACTATATTGTTTATCGATTACTGACTTTAATTTCCTGTACCTACTGTGAATAAATGATAGTGAGGGTGAATACTAATAGTCAGGTCCATAACCATGCATGTAAGTCTCTGCCAAATTTGTTCACCTCTCTACCCAAGTAAAAACTCTTAGAAGTGATTGACGACAACACGTGGATACCAGAACAAAATACATGTGACTCAAACTACATATGACTCAACACCTTAAAAATGCTTCACACTTTATAGAAAATAAAACATTTTTAAAGTCGGCTGCAGAAGTCCTGTCGCCTCACTTGCTTCACCGAAACAGGCAGTGTTCATGGACTCGAGAAATACACATATTTTCTACACCTAATCACACTACTAACTCGACCATGCACCTAATAATCTCGAGTCTATGGCCCGTACTTTTAAAACATTTGAGGGCCCTTACTGGAGCTCTATGAACCCTCCAAATAATCCAGGCCACAAAACGCTTCAGTGTTTCGAATAGGGAATCTGTTGCCTGGAGTAGTTTGGTGGGTTCATAGAGCTCCAGTAAGGGCCCTCAAATGTTTTAAAACTACGGGTGTAAGAACATGACGTGCCTCGGTGAAGCCACTGAGGCACAGGACTTTTTGCCGCCGACTATAAAGTACTTGGGTCAATTTGTAATCAATCTCAAACTGTCGGTCTTGTAACTATATAATCACAAACTGTCCATTTCTTAACTAATATCATACTGTCTATATTTAATTTTAATCATCTTCAAAATATCGATCATTTAAATAATCACAAACCGTATATAATTATGTTTTTTCATAAACCTCAAACTGTCGATCGATCATTTTTTTCTCAAACTATCCATCTTTCAACTGATCTCAAACTCTATTATTTTGTTAATCAATCTTAAACTGTCGATCATGTAACTTATTTCAATTCGAATCCCGATTCACAAGTTTAAATATTCGAAACATTCATATCTTTCACTCTAAGGATATATATATGTTTCGAATTTTTTAACTTGTGGATCGAGATTCGAATTTCTGACTGGCCCAACATTGGCAACGACAGGGGAGAAACGCGGGAGTGGAGCCAACTGTACCTTTTAATTAATTGATCCGCCCCCGGCAACACTTTCTCTCTCTCTCTCTCTCTCTCTCTCTCTCTCTCTCTCTCTCTCTCTCTCTCTCTCTCTCCCCCACCCACTGGAGTGTGGAGTGTGTGAGATAATACGTCACACAAGGACACACCATCCTCAAGTATTTTAAACTGCGCACGCCAACCCACACTCAGGCGTAAAACTACATCATTTTTGCCTGAGAGAGAGAGAGAGAGAGGGGGGGGGGGGAGGTATAAGTTACTGATTAAAGTAGATAAATGAAATCCCGATGCAATACTTGGGTAGGTGATGGTAACAGGTATAGGGGGAAATAAAAGAGAGACTGAGGAAGAAAAAGGAAGAAAAGAAGGTTGCCAGTAGTTCTATATTACAAAAATAGTTTCTATCAGCTATGTTAGTTATAGAAGAGTAACTCTCTCTCTCTCTCTCTCTCTCTCTCTCTCTCTCTCTCTCTCTCTCTCTCTCTCATCGCCTTCCTCCTATTTGCTAGATACAAAAAATCAAGTGTTACAAATTTTTCCGTCGTGACCAAACAGGGAATGTAAGAGTGACTGGTAAAGTCATGGTCTAATGTACTGCAACCTGGTGAATAAAAGCGAGCTATTTGAGTTAATTTTATGAACCAAAATTACACACCCAACAGCTATAGTTTCGGATCATTTTTCGAAGCCATCTCATTGGAAGGTGTTGCAGTACAGTCAGCGGCAAAAGTCCTGTCGCCTCACCTGCTTCACTGAGACAGATAGTGTTCATGGACTCGAGAAATACGCACGTTTTCTACACCTAATAATCTCGAGTCTATGAACATCGCGTGCCTCGGTGAAGCAAGTGAGGCGACAGGACTTCTGCCGCCGACTGTACATTAGACCATGACTTTACCAAGAATGGGAAGCATAGTTCACCTAAGGCAATGATGGTTCTCAACTCATTTCTGTCCATGGACCACCAGTAACCCAATAAAAACAATGTCGTGGACCATTGCAATTTTGAATGTCATCTTTGAGGTATTTCATGATTATGGTTTACATTAGGACACCAGTATTGGAATGTAGTGTAAACATAATTTCGAGGGAGAGTAATATTTTGGTCATCTCGGGTTACTGTTAAGGGGAAAGTTCGTTTTTGGTACATTGGAGTGCCTTGATTCCTCCAAAGTATGCCATGCAGGAATCAGGACCAGATGAACAAATATAATAGTGTTCTGTTGCTTGGAATAGTTTGGAGGCTTCAGTTTCTCCAGATTTACGAACACAGAACTTCGGACAGAGCCTTGTTGACCACCTGGAAAGTCACCTGGAACACGAGTTGAGAACCACTGGCCTAAGAGTACAATCTCTAGTAGTTGGTAAATTAAAGGAAGATTGATTTCTCCAAACTATACCAGGAAACAGAAGTCAGTGTTACTACAGTAAGGGGCTCTGTTTTGCGGCATAGTTTAGAGGAATCAAAGACCTTCCAATTCACCAACAAAGCAATTGGCCCTTATTCACACACACACACACACACACACACACACAGAGCCATGGAAATCATCAAGGGGGTTCGTGTACCAAACTTTGCATTTTAGATTATACAAAGCGGTGGTGGTCTGTTTGTTTCAGGCCGAGTGAGAGCCGCCTCCAAACAACATACGAATTCTTTTTTAAACAGAGAACAAGACATTATTCGATAGCAACACCGCCCCTTAACCAGAGACGAACGGCACACACACACACACACACATACACTGCATTCGAACTCAGCCTCTATAGGTGTACTGGGTTCGGAAATGAGCAATACCAGGCGATTCGAAGCTTTCTGCTCCTCACACTCTGGTCAGAAATTATGTATCACGAGTGTACATTAGAGCGACTTTGCCCAAAAGTTAATAATTTTGTTTTCTGATGAATATCTATCAATAGAAAAAAAAGGAACATCATACAGCTAAACCTGTGGACGCTATACTGTTAACAAACACACGAACAGATAAATAAATAAATAAATAAATAAATAAATATCTGGCACCGAAAACAATACAACAAGGTGTAATTAGCCACGCACAAGTAACGTTATCACATAAATATTTTGGAGCTGAGTCTCCATGCGTAAGGTTTAATTATTAATCAATGGGGGAAGAGGTGTTGTCGGAAAATCAGCATGGAGCATCCTATTCCTCTCTAGACTCAAGCAGTGATTCCCAAACTTTTTTCTGTCGTTTCCCGCTGCACCCAGTTCAACCATTCAGATTTCCCCCTCCATGTGTACGAGGGTAAGAGTAAGCCTCGTCAAAACCCATTGTGACCTCTCTGGTAGATAAGGCGCCTCCCATCTACACCTGCCAGTCTAAACTAGTCCAGACAAAACAAAAAAAAAGATCACCATTGTGTTTGTTGTTCCAGTCCAGTTGTTTCCTGGCGTAGCAATACTTTGGAGAGGAGTCTAGACCATCTAACGTATATATACAGTTGGACACAGGAATGGGTGGTACAGCCCAAGTGAAAGATGGTCCATTTCTCCCATGCAATATCAAGTTCCTTATAGTGCCAAATAGGAGACATCAGGGGCAGAAGTCAGTATTGAGGATGGTGTGTGTGTGTGTGTGTGTGTTCCTTAGTGCCAAATAGGAGACATCAGGGGCAGAAGTCAGTATTGAGGATGGTGTGTATGTGTGTGTGTGTGTGTGTGTGTTCCTTAGTGCCAAATAGGAGACATCAGGGGCAGAAGTCAGTATTAAGGATGGTGTGTATGTGTGTGTGTGTGTGTGTGTGTGTGTGTGTGTGTGTGTGTGTGTGTGTGTTCCTTAGTGCTAAATAGTAGACATCAGGGGCAGAAGTCAGTATTGAGGATGGTAATTAATTAAAAGCAACTACCTGATAATAGACACTGGTTACTCAAATGGGACAAGTATCTTTCACCTCGGCTGTACCATCCATTCATGTGTCCAATTGTACCAAAAGTATATAATTTATACTGTCGCCTTAAGGTCACAGTAAAATTTTAGTATATTGGAGCCCCTTGATTCATCCAAAGTTATGCCAGGAAACAGGATCATCATAACAAAATAATAGTGTCCTGTTTCTCGGAATAGTATGGAGGAATAATATGATGCAGATTTGACAACACTGTATACACTCGTGATACGTAATCCCTGACCAACCAGAGACGAACGGCAGGCACCACACACACACACACACACACACACACATACCCTGCATTCGAACTCAGCCTCTATAGGTGTATTGGGTGGGGAAAGGAGCAATACCAGGCGATTCGAAGCTTTCTGCTCCTCACACTCTGGTCAGACATTATGTATCATGAGTGTCCACAATCAAATAACCACCGACACTTTCCTTCAATCGTGCAAATAAATCGGTAAAGTCATGGTCTAATGTACTGCAACACCTTCCAATGAGATGGCTTCGAAAAATGATCCGAAACTATAGCTGTTGGTGTGTGCAATTTTGGTTCACAAAATTAACTCAAATAGCTCGCTTTTATTCACCAGGTTGCAGTACATTAGACCATGACTTTACCATAACAAACTATAATCATACGACACTGTAAGGGAATAACTCATGATTTCGAGATAGTTTATCTCTTTCCAGAATTCAGTTCCTTTTTTTCGGGGTATTGGTTTATTGTATTAAGTCTTTGTTTTAAGTGGTCGAGCCTGTACCGTAATTATTTACCTCGAAGTTAAGGAGTGTGAGTCACTGTGAGATAGTCAGTCTACACTCACCACTCTCTCGAGGTAGCCAGGTAGGTTACTCTTCGACCTCTAGTGAAATACCTTAAGTTGACCAGTGTTATGAATTATGTTTATGGTGATTTAAGTGTACCAGTGTGTATCTAGTTTCTTTGTTTGTATGTTTAGAGGACTCTACTTTTGCCAAGGGCCAGGCGTGCATAGAGGCGTCCCAGCAACCTATCCAATATATATATTATAAAGGCTTTTAAACTACAGACGGGTCACAGTAATAGCGACGGACACCTTTTATTCCAGTACTTACTAACACCTGGCCCCTCCCCCCACCCACCACCACCACCACCACCACAACACATACACACTCCTCTAGTAAAGCCTAACACTCACTGAATGACACACACACACACACACACACACACACACAAATATATCAGAAAAATCCAAGAAAGAGAAGGATGGGCAGATAATATTTACATAGACTTAAAAAACAAAAAAGCACAATTGACAAAGTTCCATACCAACGGCTTGTATGGAAATCACGACATAAAAGGAGGAACTGAAAGGAAAACTACTGAAATGAATGGAAGATTAATTTTCCTAGTAGGGAGAAAAATGAGAAGAGTACAAAGAAGGAACTATTCTCCTTGGCAGTAGGTATAGACAAAAATCAAATAACTACCGACAGTTTCCTTCCATCGTACAAATAAGTCAGTATCATATCAAAATACAATCATACAACAACACCTTGCGTCAACTCAACCCCCTCAATTAGTATTATGAGGTGCTGCAAAAGCATACACGTGTTGTTCTTTATTACCAAGATATTTACTACGATGGAAGGAAAGTGTGGGTGGATATTATTATTATTATTATTATGAGGTGCTGCAAATTCATACACGTGTTGTTCTTTATTACAAAGATATTTATTACTATCTAATGTTTTCACGTTCAAATAAAATTATGTTATATTAAGTAGTGTGTGTGTGTGTGTGTGTGTGTGTGTGTGTGTGTGTGTTATTGGTTTAAGTAGTGTGTAGCTGCTTATGTTAAATTAAAAGATGGTAGTTAACCTGTGTGTTTGTGTGTGTTATTGTTTTAAGTAGTGTGTAGCTGCTTGTAGTAAATTGATAGATGGTAGTTAACCTATTTATTGAAAAGTTTATCAGCTAAGGAACAGAGGGAAGCTGTCAAACTTTTACGTGAGTTACTCCTATATGGATGATTATTTTTGACCACGACTGTACATACATAAATCTAAAGCATAATATGATAATTGGCTTTAAAAAAAACGAGAAATTACCAGCTTGACTTAATCCTGTTAAGATATAAATATAGTATAGGTAAGAACATAATAGATAGGTAAAAAAAAAAAAAAAAAAAAAAACATGACGGAATGATACCTGTGACACCATTCATATATTATCATTCCTGTCATCTGTGTGTGTGTGTGTGTGTGTGTGTGTGTGTGTGTTAGCGGAAGGAGTCAGGGTAGGACAATAGGAAGCGTGTTAATGATTGTCATCTTAGTAGAGACAACAGGATTCAGGGACCCGACACACACACACACACACACACACACACACACACACACACACACACACACACACACACACACACACACACACAGTCGCGGTCAAATATGATAATCCATATAGGAGTAACTCACGTAAGAGTTTGACAGCTTCCCTCTGTTCCTTAGCTGATACCCTTTCCAATAAATAGGTTAACTACCATCTATTAATTTACTACAAGCAGCTACACACTACTTAAAACAATAATACACACACACACACGTTAACTACCATTTTTTAATTTACTACAAGCAGCTACACACTACTTAAAACAATAACATCATAATTATGTGAACGTGAAAACATTACACAGTAAATTGTTTGAGATACCCCTATGTGGATGATTATTATTGACCGCGACTGTACATACATACAAGAACACCACTGAACAGAAACAAGAGATATAGAGAATTATTAATATTAGTATTATTAAAAATAGACCAGAGACACATAGCTGGGAGAGAATATCAGTCCAAGGACCCACCACCCAGCCTCATCTCCAGCCTTCCCTTCTCTCTCTCTCTCTCTCTCTCAAATTCCATATCCATATCCATCCATCCCTTCTCTCTCTCTCTCTCTCTCTCTCTCTCTCTCTCTCTCTCTCTCTCTCTCTCTCTCTATGAAGAAAAGACACCTTAGAGAGAAAAAAGAAGATGAGCATTGAGCAGTTAGCTTAATTAATTAATTAATTAATTAAAGGAGGAAATACGGTATTGGTAAATTTGGAGCAACTACAAAATCCTCCACAATATTTTTCCAAGCAACAGAACACCATTATTTTTTGCTCTCCTGCCATATGGTCCTGTTTCCTCCTGGCATATATTTAAACTTTGGAGCAGGAATCAAGGCACTCCAATATAACAAAAGCGAATTACCACCCCCTTTAATAAAAATAAACATGTTAGCCCTACTCTTGAAGCCAGCATACCAGACCAACAGTCCTACAATACACTCGTGATACATCATTTCTAACCAGAGTGTGAGGAGCAGAAAGCTTCGAATCGCCTGGTATTGTTCATTTCCCCACCCAGTACACCTATAGAGGCTGAGTTCGAATGAAGGGTATATGTGTGTGAAGCCTGCCGTTCGTATCTTGTCAAAGATTATGTATCACGAGTGTACACCATCAAAGACAGACAGATTCACAAACAACAGTGGCTGAGTAGGCTAGGGTTATAAAGTGATATATTAATTAGGTAAAGAAAATATACAGATAAATCTCTCTCCAATGAAATAAGGAATGGTGAGATTACAAGGAGTGTGTGTCTGAGGTGTGTGTGTGTGTGTGTGTGTGTGTATGATGGGTGTTTGTGAGTGAGAAGTATGTGTGTGTGTGTGTGTGTGTGTGTGTTAATATAATCCACACTACAGCCTATCAAACATTGCTCCTTTTCAACTTTTTCCTTCTTTTTCTCTGCTGATAATCTGCCACATCTCTCCTTACATAATAAATAATAATAATAATAATAATAATAATAATAATAATAATAAGTGTAACGAGGTTTGAGTGGTGGTAATGCGGGGGATAGTGGTGGTAGTGGTAGTGGTAGTGGTAGTAGTGGTGGTGGTGGTAGTGGTAGTTGTTGTTTTTATTTGATAGTGTTTAGTTAGTGTTATGTGTGGTATTTGGTTGGGGTGGTAGTAATGCGATGGTAGTGGTGGTAGTAGTAGTAGTAGTAGCTGTTGAGTATATACTGTAGTGAGTGATATGTGTAGTAGTTGTAGTAGTGGTAGTGATGCTAGTGGTAGTGGTAGTGGTAGTATAAGTAGTAGTTGTTGTATGTAGTTACCCACGGTAATAGGGAAAGTTACAGTGGTAGTGGTAGGTAGTGATATGTTGAATAGTTGTAGTGGTAGTAATGATAGTAGTGGTGGTAGTAGTGGTAGTGGTGATCAAGGAAGTGGTTATAGTGGTGGGAATATTGGTAGTTGTTCTAGTGATGGTAGTAAAGATGGACATATAAAAGATGCCTTATTGATATTGAAAGTTGTAGTGTATATTGGTTGCTATGTGGTGGTAGTAATGACAGATTAATTCAAAACAAGAACTAAATACAATACAATTATTCCTTGTATCACTAACCATAACCCTCTTGTTGAAGTCAGTCACGTTGGTGTTGTAGTTCCAGCTCGCCTCCATGAACGTGTTACACATCTGACCCGCTTCTCTATCGTATCGTCCCAAGAAGTCGATGGCCTCAGCCTCATTGCTGTTGGTTCCCTGTTAAAGAAAGATGTGTCAGAGCCTCAAGTTAACCAGGGTAGAATACTTATTATACAGTCGTGGTCAATAATAGTCAGTCACGTATGGGTATCTGAAACAATTTACTGTCTACTGTTTTCACGTTCACATAATTATGATGTTATTTGTTTTAAGTATAGTGTGTAGCTGCTTGTATTAAATTAAAAGATGGTAGTTGACCTGTGAGTGTGTGTGTGTGTGTGTGTGTTATTGTTTTAAGTAGTGTGTAGCTGGTTTTATTAAATTAAAATATGGTAGTTAGCCTGTTAAAGGAAAATATTATAATTTAATTAAAGAACAGAGGGAAGCTGTCAAACTCTTATGTGAGTTACCCCTATATGGATGATTATATATTATGATCCCGACTGTATATAATTATCACTCCAGATTTTCAAGGGGAGATTCTCTTGTCGACAAATTGGAAGGACTTTGTTTTTTATTCCACCAAACTTTGCCACGAAACGGAAGAACCTAATGTTTCTTTGAAGCTGGTGGGGCTCGTTACCTGTGAGTTAGCTACAAAGGGAAGGAAAGTGAACAAAATATGTAACTAGTTTGTTGATAGGCAGACAGTAAAATATTATTACTGTCTGCTTGTCAACAAACTGTAACTTTTTCTCACTTTCCTTCCTGTTGTAGCTGCCTCACAAGAAGCAAGCGAGGTGTACCAGCTTTATGTGTGCTGTAAAGTCATGGTCTAATGTACTGCAACCTGGTGAATAAAAGCGAGCTATTTGAGTTAATTTTATGAACCAAAATTGCACACACCAACAGCTATAGTTTCGGATCATTTTTCGAAGCCATCTCATTGGAAGATGTTGCAGTACATTAGACCATGACTTTACCATGTATATGTAGTATAAGAGTTGGAGAAAAATGAGTCCTTCAAATATTATACATGCACGATCACAGGGGGGTCCTTAAGGGGGTGTGGGAATTAGGGGACAGGCTTGGGGGGTGCGGTAGTAGGGGGACAGGCTTGGGGGTGGGGTGGGGGGGTTAGAAAGCCTGTCCCTTATTCTCGCACCCACCCATAACCCCCCAAGCCTGTCTCCTTACTCCCGCACCCCCCAAAACCCCCCTTCAAGCCTGTCCCCTACTCCCACACCCCCTTCATTAATGAGGGGTGTGTTTCGTGGTATAGTTTAATATTAGACTTTAAGAGTAATTTGTAGCAGACCACCAATTTACCCTCAAAACGACTTATTATTATTATTTTCAAGAACATAATTTGACTCTGAGACACACACACAGACAGACAGACACAGAAATGACAATGCCCTATCATTATTATCGTGTCACCTACCTATAGTATTCTCATCTAGGTACAGTTGGCTCCACTCCCGCGTTTCTCCCCTGTCGTTGCCAATGTTGGGCCAGTCAGAAATTCGAATCCCGATTCACAAGTTAAAATATTCGAAACATTCATAACTTTCACTCTAAGGATAGGAATGTTTCGAATTTTTTAACTTATAGATCAGGATTCGAATTTCTGACTGGCCCAACATTGACAACGCGAGGGGAGAAACGCGGGAGTGGAGCCAACTGTATAAACACACTGCTATAAACACACAGCTTTATAGACCAATAGCCTCGTGTTGACTCGTGTGTGTTGTAGTCAGAAAATCGGAGGTAAATGAGTCCTTCAAATATTGCCACGAAACACACACACCTCTATAATTATATGGAAGGAGCCTGTTTCATGGCATGGTCAGGAGGAATCAGAAGCCTCCAGTTTTCATACACGATCACAGGGTATAGGGTATATATATACACCTTGGGTACATACATGAGAGAGAGTCTATTGTTTGGAATAGTTTGGAGGAATCATTGGCTACATAATAAATATTTACCAACACTCTACTTCCCCCCCGTTCGTTAATCTCGCTTCACGACCGTCGGCTGTTTGCCTGGCAGTGTACAGTCGACGGTAAAAGTTCTGTTGTCTGTCTGTCTGTCTGTCTGTCTGTCTGTCTGTCTGTCTGTAGCCACACGTGTCAAGTTATAAAGTCTATAATAATTATAGTTAGTATCGATGGAAATAAAAACACGATTCATATAACTATAGAAACATGATTCATATAGCTATAGAAACATGATTCATATAGCTATAGAAACAGGATTCATATAGCTATAGAAACAGGATTCATATATCTATAGAAACAGGATTCATATAGCTATAGAAACATGATTCATATAGCTATAGAAACATGATTCATATAGCTATAGAAACATGATTCATATATCAATAGAAACAGGATTCATATAGCTATAGAAATAGGATTCATATATCTATAGAAACAGGATTCATATAGCTATAGAAACATGCTTCCCAACACCATTTTCTTCGACTCATATAATGTCAACACACTATACCTGCCACCTACACTACAGTCTAATAGTATTATAACAGGTAGTGAGTGTCTCGAGATTTTTGGTGGCAACTGTACATGTGGTTCCTTCTTTACTGTTTGGTCCATAACATCCTTTTAGGGGAGTGGTTCGTTCGTTTGTTCGTTTGTTGTTGTTGTTGTTGTTGTTGTTGTTGTTTGTTATATGGTTTGATGTCATGATAATAATAGTAGTCCATTTAAAATTCTCTCCTTGATATATATATATATATATATATATATATATATATATATATATATATATATATATATATATATATATATATATATATACGTTCTCTCTCTCTCTCTCTCTCTCTCTCTCTCTCTCTCTCTCTCTCTCTCTCTCTCTCTCTCTCTCTCTCTCTCTCTCTCTCTCTCTCTCTCTCACACACACACACACACATTAATCAGCATAATGTGTGCACGACAAATTATTTTTCCACCAGCTATATAGCGTAATTACAACATTTTTTTTCCCATTAATTAAAAGGAGGGTTGAATTTTTGATGAGCGTTGAATCGATAAAATGATAATAATAAATAAAAATAAATAATACCAACCAACACTATTACCAACACCAAGAGTTTTAGTTAAATCTGGTCCTCTTTTTTCTGGCATCATTTAAATACTTTTCTCATATTTATTTATTTTAAAGTAATTATCTCTTCTCACTTTTAATACCTTGCACCTCCTATAGAAATAATGGAAGTCTGGATGTCCATAACTGTATTTAGATAAGGTGTGTGTATGTGTGTGTGTGTGTGTGTGTGTGTGTTACTTGGATGTGGTGTGTGTGTGTGTGTGTGTGTGTTACTTGGATAAGGTAGGTGTGTGTGTGTTACTTGGATGTGGTGTGTGTGTGTGTGTGTGTGTGCGAACAGGAATAAATAAAACTGGTACACACACTGCCAACACTCAAGCATCACAGAGTAACAACAACAACAACAACAACAACAACAACAACAACCAGACTTGGCAACAATAAACAACACATCAATATCCTACAGTCACAGATAAAAGGTTATGATATAATTCCGACTTTTATGTTAATTAAACAGAATGAAAAATATTATAGTGCTAATATATATATAAAAAAAAAATGATCATGTATACAATATACATTTACTAAATCGTGGTTAAACTATTACAAAATAAAGTGAATGCAAGTTCTCTCATCCCGAATCATCTCTCATACATAATATTATGGCCATAGGCAAGAGGAAGAAGTGGGAAAATAAGTGAGTAAGCTGGATGTACAGTTGGACACATGAATGGATGGTACAGCCCAGGTGAAAGATACTTGTCCCATTTGAGTAACCAGTGTCTATTATCAGGTACTTGCTTTTTATTACCATCCTTAATACTGACTTCTGCCCCTGATGTCTCCTATTTGGCACTAAGGAACACACACACACACACACACCATCCTCAATACTGACTTCTGCCCCTGGTGTCTCCAATTGGCACTAACGAACTTGATATTGGCAGAAATTGACCATCTTTCACTTGGGTTGTATCACCTATTCATGTGTCCATCTGTACACTCGTGATACATAATTTCTGATCAGAGTGTGAGGAACAGAAAGCTTCGAATCGCCTGGTATTGTTCATTTCCCCACCCAGTACATGCACTTATAGAGGCTGAGTTCGAATGCAGGGTGTGTGTGTGTGTGTGTGTGTGTGTGTGTGTGGTGCCTGCCGTTCGTCTCGGGTCAGAAATTACGTATCACGAGTGTACAGTCGGGGTAAAAAAAAAAATCATCCATATTGGGATAACTGACGTAAGATTTTGACAGCTTCCCTCTGTTTCTTAGATGATAAACTTTCCAATAAATAGGTTAAGTACCATCGTTTAATTTACTACAAATAGCTACATATACACACTACTTAAAACAATAACATTATAATATGTGAACATGAAAACATTAAACAACAGCAAATTGTTAAAGTTACCCATATGTGGATGATTATAATTGATCACGAATGTACAGTCGGCAGCATAAGTTCGCTTCATTTCCACCTACGTATGATTGTATGACCTATAGTGATGTTGTCATACAATTTTAATACAAAGATGACACATATTAGGTTTCATATGGTAAATGACGTATGTTTTTTAGGATAGAAACTCCATGGTTGAGAATGCATGCAACAGACGGAATTTCTGCTTCCGTCTGTATGTACCGTTTGTGTCTAAAACTCATGAGAACTTGCCTCACCCGGAAATAATGATTGTGTCTATAGGGAGGGAGGAAGGCCGTGGAGGGAGTGAAGGTTGCCAAGGTCACTGAGTCACTCGCTGACAGTCAAGTTACTTTTATTTTATTTGTTGTATTATTGGAATATACTTATTTATGGATTGTTTAACCAGTCGTCGTTCAAACTCCGCTCATTTTCATTAAACATTAAAAAAAAATTCAAGTAACCATCAACAAGGGAATGGGTATAGATGTTAAAGAGGCAGTAAGAGGGAGAGGGGATGGTAGTGTGAGTACAGTCAGTCGTGGTCAATAATAATCATTCACGTATGGTTATCTCAAACAATTTACTCTCTAATGATTTTACGTTCATAAAATTAATGATGTTATTGTTTTAAGTAGTGTGTAGCTGCTTGTATAGAATTAAAAGATGGTAGTTAACCTGTTTGTATGTGTGTGTGTGTGTGTGTGTGTTATTGTTTTAAGTAGTGTGTAGCTGCTTGTATAGAATTAAAAGATGGTAGTTAACCTGTTTGTATGTGTGTGTGTGTGTGTGTGTTATTGTTTTAAGTAGTGTGTAGCTGCTTGTATAAAATTAAAAGATGGTCGTTAACCTATTTATTGGAAAGTTTATCATCTAAGGAACACAGGGAAAGCAGTCAAAATCTTACGTGAGTTACAACTATATGGATGATTATTATATTTGACCACGACTGTATGTATAGGTAAGGAAGCTCTTAACCGATTATGTATATGTTTATTCAGATTCATGAGTATACTGCATGCATCTCTACTCCCCATACATTATTACTACGAATAATAATAATAATAATAATAATAATAATAATAATAATAATAATAATAATAATAATAATAATAATAATAATATTGATAATGATAATGATAGTGATAGTGATAGAGTAATAGTAATAGTAATAGTAATAGTAATAGTAATAGTAATAGTAATAATAATAATAATAATAATAATAATAATAATAATAATAATAATAATAATAATAATAATAATATGTTGTCTCTTTTCTCCCGGTGCCCCTGATCATGTTACATTGAGGTTTATTAGTGTGACAGAGAATGGCAGGAGAGAGGGAGAGGTTTCAGGGAAGGAGACGGGAAGGGGAGGGGTGGAGGCTCGCGTGGGTCAGACTGGAGACGTTAGGTTAGTTAGGGGATCGTGTGTGTGTGTTCGGGGTAATAGTGGGTATGCATGTGTCAACGTACAAGTTGTGTGTGTGTCAGGGGAGAATAGAACAGCGTGGGAAGTGAGTAGTCTGTTCAAAACTTGTGTTCCACTAGCCTCTATCTATCTGTCTCTATTTCTATCTATATCTTTATATCTATATCTATTTCTATCTATATCTTTCTATCTATCTCTGTCTTTCTCTATTTCTATCTATATCTTTCTATCTATCTCTATCTTTCTCTATTTCTATCTATATCTTTCTATCTATCTATCTATTTCTATTTCTATCTATATCTTTCTGTCTATCTCTATTTCTATCTATATCTTTCTATCTATCTCTATCTGTCTCTATTTCTATCTATATCTTTCGTGTCCATCTTATGACTTTAATAAATAATGTTAATATGACCAGATAGTTACATTCTCAACCCGTTTTTATCCCAACAACAATATACGTAATTTACCATATGTGAACTATCTCTACATATAAATGGTGTTACATCATGAAGCGAACTTATGCAGCCGACTGTACATACAATCACGAATGTTATATCACCAAAGCTTAATTAAGTGCACTAACTTATACTAATGTGAGTTCACTCGTATGATCGTAAATTTGGTAAAAAGTACAAGAGGATAATAATAATAAATGCAGCACGAACTACTGTAATCTGGTAAGTAAAAGGTTCCCCCTCCTCCCCCACTAAGTCTTGAGATCTCACGATTATTCCCCTCACTTAATTAAGGGGGTGTGGGAATAGGGGGACAGGCTTGGGGGGGGGGTTGGGGGGTGCAGGAGTAGGGGGACAGGCTGGGGGAAGGGGTTGGGTGGTTAGGGGGTGCGGGAATATGGGGGACATGCTTTCTACCCACCCCATGCCTGTTCCCCTTTTTCCTCACCCCCACAGTATTGTGACGTATTTATTATTAAACAACTTTGCCAAAACGGATCATATAATGTTTATTTTGTAGGTAAGGGATAATACTGTTTACTTAATTAATTAAAGGCATAATACTGTAGTTACTCTGTTTTGTTTAGTATTGTTGGTAAATCCGGAGCAAATGATTCCTCCAAACTATTCCAAGCAACAGGCCACCCTTATTGTTGTTCCTCTGGCTCTGTTTCCTGGCATACTTTGGAGGAATCAAGGCACTCCAATGTATGTACCAAAAGTATACTCTCTCTTTAATTAAGAAGCCTTCATCTCGCCAACATCATATTTATACATCATATATAAAACTAGGTGTGTGTGTGTGTGTGTGTGTGTGTAAGGATGGGGTGGGTTGAATCTATTGAAAACACGTCAATGTTGGGCCAGTCAGAAATTCGAATCCCGATCCACAAGTTAAAAAAATTAATAAAACACTCCTATATATCCTTAGAGTGAAAGATATGAATGTTTCAAATATTTAAACTTGTGAATCGGGGTTCGAATTTTTGTGACTGTCCCAACCTTGGCAACGACAGGGGATAAACGTGGGAGTGGAGCCAACTGTACTTAATTTAATAAGAGTGAAAGTTGGTTGTAATGACAAGGTGAAAGTGTCTTATATACCGGTATGTATTCATTGGTTGGTGGTGTGGAGTGTGTGTGTGTGTGTGTGTGTGTTTCTCTGTGTGTGTGTGTGTGTGTGTGTGTGTGTGTTTCTCTCTGTCTGTGTGTGTGTGTGTGTGTGTGTGTGTGTGTGTGTGTGTGTGTGTGTGTGTGTGTGTGTGTGTGTGTGTGTGTGTGTGTGTGTGTGTGTTGTCTGCCAACCACCAAACTCTATACCCCCAAAAAATAAATACTAAGGGGGCGTTTTGGGGTGTGCGGGAATAGGGGACAGGCTTGGGGGCGTTTTGGGGTGTGCGGGAATAGGGGACAGGCTAAGGGGGGGGAGGTTAGGGGGTTCGGGAATAGGGGGACAAGCTTGGGGGCGTTTTGGGGTGTGCGGGAATAGGGGACAGGCTAAGGGGGAGGGGGGGGTTAGGGGTAAGTTTTATGTTGGTAAGTCAGGATAAAAAAAAAAAAAAAAAAAAAATTACCGCCTTAATATTAGTAAATGATTAAATTAACTCGAAATTACGTGTTGATTATTTTCGTCATTGAATTAAACTAAGAGGTGATTTCTTTCCATAACCAATATACGAATATATTACACCCTGTCCAAGTTGCTTGTACGTACTTCATTCTGTTAGGTTTTTTCATGATGTATGTGTGTGTGTGTGTGTGTGTGTGTGTGTGTGTGTGTGTGTGTGTGTGTGTGTGTGTGTGTGTGTGTGTGTGTGTGTGTGTGTGTTGTTGTAGTAATTTGATGATCATGGATTCTGCCTACCTGTATGTATGTATGTATGGTTGCATGCTTGTTGATTGACGCTACGGCACAATTAATAATAATAATAAAAAGAAACGTCCCGGTTGTAAATTTGATTCGATTCAGGACACAAAAATCTGACAGCGAGTGTACAGTCACGAGTATTAATAAATATCCAGGTGCGTTTGGTATACACATTAGAGACAGTGTATATATATATATAATAATTCTGTCCTGATTTCTGACCAGAGTGTGAGGAGCAGAAAGCTTCGAATCGCCTGGTATTGTTCATTTCCCTACTCAGTATATCTATAGAGGCTGAGTTAAAATGCAGGGTGTGTGTGTGTGTGTGTGTGTGGTGCCTGCCTGCAGTTCGTCGTCTCTGGTAAGGGATTACGTATCACGACTGTACAGTGCCGTGTGTAGCATCTTACCTCTGTTCCTTTATCGGAGAAGATGGCACCTTGCACCCCAACAGGAACACCCACCACCACCACCACCAACACCAACACTACACAAGGCGTCACAACAACCATCCTACGACTTGTCATGTCCCGCCAACAACTACCACGCGGCACCCAACTCATTCCTTTTTATACTTTTGTGTCTGGCGAGAGCTGGAGTCTCCCCCCTCCACCCCACGACCCACGACCCCCTCCCTAACTCCCTTGAAGGATTCCCTGCCTCCCAAGGACCTCCTATACAGACAGACGGTAGCGTAGGGTTAATATAGGTATCCTTACACACACACACACACACACACACTTATTAGACGTGTTGTTCTAGGCGCTCTGTAGCTGCCCTCAGGTCAGCCTGTTGACCTTCACACCACTTCATTCATCCTACATTATTCATTCATCCTCATTTTATTTTTATTTTTAAATGTATTATGTATATTTTCAGCCTATCAGCTGCCATTTACTAATAAACCGTATATTATTATTATTATTATTATTATTATTTTATTTTTTCAGTTTTCATTTGTGTTCATTCCCATTTTTATCATTATTGTTTTAGTGTGATATGTACAGTACATACATTTTCAGCTTCCCAGCTGCTATTAATTAATAAACCGATAATTATTATTATTATTATTATTATTATTATTATTATTATTATTATTATTATTATTATCTTTCATTTAGTGTTGTTATGGTTGGGCAGGTGTTGTAATCACGACTCTGTACCACCACAACCCAACTAACCATCAGGGACTGTATGAAGGTTACGTTTAAAACTGGTATACAGTAAAGTGGCGGTCAATAATAATAATAATCATCCACGTATGGGTATCTCAAACAATTTGCTGTCTAATGTTTTCACGTTAACATATTATGTTATTGTTTTAAGTAGTGTATAGCTGCTTGTAATAAATTAAAAGATGGTAGTTAACCTATTTATTGGAAAGTTTATCATCTATAAGGAACAGAGGAAAGCTGTCAAACTCTTACGTGAGTTACCTCTTTATGGATGATTATATTTGACCGCGACTGTACATTGTGTCTGCCTGTATTTAGTATTACATTATTAGGTAAACAACTTGCAAATAGTAAAACAAAACATTTTGTAGCATTAAATGACACAGCAACACAATGCCTGCTGGTCACTGATGGGCTCAGTGACATGTTCCCTTTATAGGACAATACATGGATCAGATGACTTGCTGAATATACCACACCAGCCCTGGGAGATGAACAGAGTCAGGCATAAAGCATTGACACTCCCTATAGATATTGATCCTGATACTTAAAACAGGCATTACATTATAGAATATTACAGTTTATTTCATCATCAGTTCCTTCCTCACATTCTTTCCTTCTTCATCGTTGATTAAGGGGGGGTGAGAGTAGGGGACAAGCTTGGGGGGGGTGTGGGGGACTGGGGTGTGTGTGGGAGTAGGGGAACAGGCTTGGGGTAAGTAGAAAGCCTGTCCCCTATTCCCGCCTCCCACCTAACCTCCCCAAGCCTGTTCCCCTATATACTCCCGCACGCACCAAACCCCCCTATACCCCCCCCCCCCAAGCCTGTCCCCCTATTCCCGCACCCCCTTAATTATTATATGGACGAGTGTTGTGTGAGATATAAACACATTTGATGTATACAGTGTGTGTAATAAGTGATCATGTGTACAAGTGTGGGTTGAGGAAGGTTGCAGCGGATGTACGCTTATTATAATCCCATCCTAACGCGACGTATTAACTATATATACAGTACTGTGCTCTCCTCTACTTAACAGCAGTTACAATATAATTATACAGTAGACGTGGGCATTGAAGATCATGAATAGCTATAGAACTGTGAGCGATGGCGAACACAAAATTGACTTGTGAAAGGACGATGAATAGATGTGAATCCTCAACAAACAGTCATAAGGTACAGTTGCCAAAAAAGGTACTGCGACAACTATTGATACAACATTAAATATATTAATGTCCATAGTTGTTTGTAGGGATTATAAGTATGTATTACAGAAGGATATGTATATTTCCTTCTGTTATACATGTTTATAGTCCCTACAAATAGTTTTGGATATTACTAGGGTTAAAGTTCTATCAAGATTTGTCGCAATACCTTGTTTGGCAACTATACATCTTCCGTTTAACTTCCATGATGCGTCGATGATCTAGAGTTAAATTGGCCTGGCATAGACTCATCGTTGTCCTCTATATATATATCTCTTAAAACTGGTAGGAAGCCTTGGATTGGCCACAGGGAGGAGAAACATAGTCCCGTGTCGTAGCAGCTTATACTGATTCTCACCAACTCTATACAAGAAGTGGGACATACAAGAGACCTCACCTGTTTCTCTCTTCCTTCTCCCGTCTCCTTGTTGTTGTTGTTGTTGCTAAAGAGGACCAACATAACCACAGCTAACACCACCCCTGCCACCACACACACCAACCCCAACACCACCCCAACCACTCGACTCACCACCATGGCACTGACTGACTGACTGGGGGAGTCCTGGGTGACTGTGGTGGGTACTGGGCATCCCTTCCTTCATCTCTCATCAGTCGTGGGGTATGTAGGTGTGTGTGTGTGTGTGTGTATGTGTGTGTGTGTGTGTGTGTGTGTGTGTGTGTTATGTAGGTGTGAGACAATCCTGTGTGTGTGTGTGTGTGTGTGTGTGTGTTATGTAGGTGTGAGACAATCCTGTGTGTGTGTGTGTGTGTGTGTGTGTGTGTGTGTGTGTGTGTGTGTGTGTGTGTGTGTGTTATTTTTTTTCCACCTAGACCCATTGGTATAAAAATAAAAAAATAAATTATTACCTATGTAAAATTAACAACAATTTCTAAGGATTTTAATAATTATTAATTTTATGAAATAATTATACATATAATTATACATATAATTATCCATATAGGGGTAACTCACGTGAGAGTTTGACAGCTTCCCTATGTTCCTTATATAAATGATGAACTTTCCAATGAATAGGTTAACTACCATCTTTTAATTTAATACAAGCAGCTACACACTACTTAAAAAAGAAAAAAGAAAAAAAAAGACACACACACACACACAGAGGTTAACTACCATCTTTTAATTTAATACAAGCATCTACGCACTACTTAAAACAATTACATAATAATATTATGTGAACGTGAAAACATTAGACAGTAAATTGATTGAGATACCCATGATCTGTGGATGACTATTATTGACCGCGACTGTACATTTTTATAAACATGAAAAAAAATAAAGAGCGACCCTCACTTTCCCTGCCAGTGTTGCCATCAGCGACCCTTCCCACACCGCTATAGTCCCTCACTTTCCCTGCCAGTGTTGCCATCAGCGACCCTTCCCACACCTCTATAGTCCCTCACTTTCCCTGCCAGTGTTGCCATCAGCGGCTTGTGTGTGTGACAGGACAAACATTTCCCTTCACACCAGCAGCAGGTTTTAGCCAAGCCAATCTGTGTGCCATCAACTTTATGATAATCCTGACTGTTCTACCGTAATGGAACACAGGGCAAAGTTTCTCAGTGTTGGAGGTGAGTGAGTGCATCAACGTCTGTTTCTACCACCAGCTAGTAGCAAGGAACTCCAACATCAACCTACAGACTAATGTTTCTCAGTGTTGGAGGCGAGTGAGTGCATCAACGTCTGTTTCTACCACCAGCCAGTAGCAAGGAACTCCAACACCAACCTACAGACTAATGTTTCTCAGTGTTGGAGGTGAGTGAGTGCATCAACGTCTGTTTCTACCACCAGCCAGTAGCAAGGAACTCCAACACCAACCTACAGACTAATGTTTCTCAGTGTTGGAGGTGAGTGAGTGCATCAACGTCTGTTTCTACCACCAGCCAGTAGCAAGGAACTCCAACACCAACCTAACATCAAATTAATTTACGGTACATTCTTTATTTTTCTTGTAAGACACACACACACACACGCGCAGGTTTGGGAAGGTTATCGACAGTTAAGAGAGAGAGAGAGAGAGAGAGAGAGAGAGAGAGAGAGAGAGAGAGAGAGAGAGAGAGAGAGAGAGAGAGAGAGATAATGTGACGCATCGTAAAATTAAAATTAAGATGAATTTAATATGTATGCATTAACAATCTTGTTCGTCTTTCACCTGGACTGTACCATCCATTCCTGTGTCCAACTGTACAAGGTAAAGAGACGATATTATTGAGTATCTGGGATCATTTGGATGGGATTGTATACAGTTAATTAAGAGGTTTTACTCACGTGAATGTAAAGTAACAATAAATCAGTTTATCATAAGTGAATTTTACAAGTTGGGTGTATTAAATGCACAGATTAAATTTAAATAATAGTTTGTGATACATTATTTTTTGTGTTTTTCCTTTTTGAAATATCTTAAGGTGGAAATATTGTCTTGATAATTCTGGAGCAACTGAAGCCTCCAATCTATTCCAGGCAACAGAACACCATTCTTTTTGCTCATCTGGTCCTGTTTCCTGGCATACTGTGGAGGGAGGAATCGAGGAGCTCCAATTAAACAAAAGCGAATTTCCCCCTTAAGGCTTTTGTATAATTTTACATCATCTATTGACTATACAAGTAAACCCCTTGACACTAACTATTGATTGTCTGTGTGTGTAACTGACCAGAGACGAACGGTAGGCACCACACACACACACACACACACACACACACACACACACCCTGCATTCGAACTCAGCCTCCATATATGTACTGGGTGGCGAAATGAACAATACCAGGCGATTCGAAGCTTTCTGCTCCTCACACTCTGGTCAGAAATTATGTATCACGAGTGTACAGTACTGAACACATGAGGTACTACATGGTCACATTGGAGTAGGTGGGTGCATGCAGCAATCACCTCAATCTATTAAGGTCTATTATACTCGGGAAACGCCAGTCTTGTGGGTTGTTAATAGTGTCCTTTGATCTTACCTCTGCCACCAACCTATACGCCAGCCACTCTTATGTACAGTCGTGCTCAAATATAATCATCCCTATAGGGGTAGCTCACGTAAGAGTTTGACAGCTTCCCTCTGTTCCTTATTAGATGATAAACTTTCCAATAAATAGGTTAACTACCAACTTTTAATTTACTACAAACAGCTACACACTACTTAAAACAACAATAACACCATATCTTGAACGTGAAAACATTAGACAGTAAATTGTTTCAGATAACCATATGTAGATGAGTATTACTGACCTCGACTGTACTTATTTCTTTCTTATTTCTCCTTCACTCCAATATATATATAGTTAGTTAATTGGGTGTGGGAGTAAGGGACAGGCTTGGGGGGGACTGGGGGGGGGGTGCGGGAATAGGAGGACAGGCTTGGAGTGAGTTGAAAGCCTGTCCCCCTATTCCTGTACCCCCTTAACCCCCCAAACCCCTCCCCAAGCCTGTCCCCCCCAAAACCCCCCCAAGCCTGTCCCCCTATTCCCACACACCCTTAACCCCCCAAGCCTGTCCCCCTACTCCTGCACCCCCCAAAACACCCCCAAGCCTGTCCCCCTATTCCCACACACCCTTAAAAGTCGTTTCTTTGCATAAACCTATACAAGTAAATAGTTATAATGTGTGTGGGTGTTGTTACGACTTCCTTTCTTGCCACAACAAGAACACAAGTTAAAATGGTGGAAAAAGGGGGAAGGTTAACTATACACAGGAGTTTATAAAAGATAATTATATTTATGGGGAATAACCATCACAAAGAATAACATACAAGGGATCAGAAGACTAATATACAACTCAAGTCACATTATAAACAATAACAGAATTGCAAGCCGACACAGTGACCACCCCTCACCATTACCTGTTACATCCCAGACACAGTGACCAGTCCTCACCATTACCTGTTACAGTCCAGACACAGTGACCAGTCCTCACCATTACCTGTTACATCCCAGACACAGTGACCACCCCTCACCATTACCTGTTACATCCCAAACACAGTGACCATCCCTCATCATTACCTGTTACATCCCAGACACAGTGACCACCCCTCATCATTACCTGTTACATCCCAGACACAGTGACCACCCCTCACCATTACCTGTTACATCCCAGACACAGTGACCACCCCTCATCATTACCTGTTACATCCCAGACACAGTGACCACCCCTCATCATTACCTGTTACATCCCAGACACAGTGACCATCCCTCACCATTACCTGTTACATCCCAGACACAGTG